>SCLH01000958.1:184839-254122 GCA_004367855.1 Oikopleura vanhoeffeni | reverse complement strand
GATGTCCTAGTTAGGACTCCTAGGTCAGTAATTTTAAGAGGGCGGTCCTATCGTCAAGTTTAATTTTCTTAGGGGGTCGGCCCTAGTGTATTCTAGGAGGGCGTCCAGGACTCTTGTTTTTGAAAATGATACTTTTGAAGGTCTGAAAATCCATAAATTTTGATCAAACTGCTAAAAAGTACTTTCCTGACAAAGTAGGAGATAAAAAAACCCCGGTTTGTTTCAAAATTGTCCATATTTGCAGACCATAGACAATGAATTTAAGCATGTTATTGTTTAAGCGTGAATTCATGAGGGGTACCCTAAAATCATAAAAACGCAAAGTTGAAAATAAGACAATTGCTAATATGAAAAGTTTTTGATTGGAGCAGCGAACCCGGCTAAGTCATAACAAACTTGTTTCGAGATGGATAAGTGAAAACATGAATAATAAATAAATGTCAAAGTAATAACCAATAAAAAGCCAGTTTTTTTTGGCCAAAACGTTCTAAAACCTTACGTTATGCGAAATATTATGGTTTTTTGACTTATTGGCATTAGTGCTCCCTTATTAATCGCACTAATCCCAAGGTAGGAAACAGAACAGTTAGTTGGGATCAACAAATTGATTCATTTCGTTGTTTGCTCTTTAACCCTTTTTTTCTGTTTGAACAAATTGAAGACACTCAGAAGCGCCTTTAAAATTCTGTTAATCTACTGGAGGTGAAGATTTTACAGGGGATGCTTCAATATCGCCAAAAGTTTTTTGCTATAACATTTTGGTGATATGATTCGGTACTTTGCTGGAACTTTTCTGCTACTTTTCAGCCAACAATTTAGTAATTTCAGAAAAAAAAAATTGAAGAATGGTCCGATTTCGACCAATTCTAATCTTATTTCACTTGTATTAGTAGAATTATTTATTAGATAATTTGTGCTCAGTTCGAGCTACCCTAAAAATCTTTAATCAGGGTAAGTCGTTTTCAGAAGCCGCAGTTGTATAAAAATTTTTGGCTGAAAAGTGGATGAAAAGCCCCAGCAAGAACCGTAATAGTCTATTACTAAATAGATATGGATAGGCGTGGGCGGCAGTATAACTACATTTAGAAATTGCAGTAGTTGATAAAATTAATTTATAAATTTGCCCGCTGCGCATTCTATATATATGGAGTCTTTCGACGATATTGGCACTTTTGCCGATCTGGAGCGAAATAAAGTTGTTTTTTTTCAAAATTGAAAAGCAGGTGGTGTTCAAATGAAGTCATTATATCTGAAATTTTCCACATTTGAAAAAGAATTTCACAAATAGGTAGAACGAAATAAATATTAACAAGTGTAGAATTTCAGGAAGTCCACCAAACGCTACTCAACGATAATTTTTTAAAAGTAAATTTCGGAATTTCAATGTTGAAATATGAGTTTATTGTAAAAAATTGCAGCTGATATTGGTTTTTCGGGCCAATTTGGGCAGCTGCAATGGATTATCAGCACAAGCAAAAAAGTGTGTTTCGTTCGTTTTTTCGACGATATTTGAATAATTTGGACGAATATTCAGCCGACGATGATTTTTTCCAACCAACAGTGAATCGTAAAAATGCGGTGTGGTTCACTATCCGGCGAGTTTCGAATCCCGTGATATAAATTAGATTTTAAACATAAAAATCAAATATATTAGGTGTTTTGAAATATTTATTGAAGTCTTAATGTGATTGAATAATATAATCGTTTGAAAAATTAAGAAAAAAGACGCAAAAAATTTTTATACAAGGTGCTTTCATAATCAGAAAATTTTCACGAAAAATGTGTACACTACTCCTAGTGTTGATACAAGTAGTATAGATTGTATCACCTTATATTAAAATTATATTTTTGTTCCTAACGTTTTAATGTTCTGGACTGTACAAAAAAGATAACAACGACGAAATATCCTTATCACTTTTTGCGTAGCCACTACTCCTTTCAACGTGGTGTTTAACGTTGTGGCTACGCGAATCTAACCAAAAAGTGATTAAAGGGATATATTATAATTTCCCAATAAACTAAACATAATTTTAATTTTTTTTAAAATGGCATCGTGTTTCTTCATATTTCCTTTATTACACTCCGCTAGATTTTGTAGTTAGAAGATTTTTCTCAGAATATATGAGCCTAATAAAAATCTCGCCAACTAAAATAATTAAGCAAAGTGTAATAAAGGGATAGTGTATTGGCACGTTTCTTTGAGCAATATGTGTCCAATGATAAAAATTGGCGGTCAAAAAAGTGGTAAATTGAATTTAAATTTAATGAGTTGAATCCTAGACTGTTATATTGTTCTAGGTAGTGTGCATCTTTCATCGTTTACCAAAACAGCCTAGATCGCTCGTGCCTTAGGATAATATGAAATAAAGTTTCCTCGTGTCGTAACAAGTAATTTATTCTACCAATTACGGTTACAGCCGTATATTTCTGACTGTCTTTATTTTTTTAAAAGGCAATAATTATGAAGTCTATTTGAAACATTTTGGAGATTCTCTAAGTACAGATTTGCAAACAAAAAAGGGATCATATCAACTAAGGACCCCTCCAACGGGTTTTTCTAAATCGTTTAGAGCTTCAATGCCTCGTGGTTTTAACTTGGAATTTGGAACTCTGTGAAGTCCAAAACCAGACACAATCAGTCACAATGCTCAGACAATTTTGGGAAAAGAAATTATATACCTTCAAAAGAAGAAACACTCGTACATTTGTTTTGAGATAAACCTGAATTAAGCAACCGGCTTAAAAAATATTTTCCTAACAGTGGAATGTTTTAAAGAATACAATAAAACTCTTTGAATTGAATTGATCTTGATCTGATTTTGAAAGTCAATTTTAACTTCTTTGAAGTGTTAGTCCTTCGAATTGTGGGTGTTTTAAAACGTTCCAATTAATTCACTTTTGAATTTTGAGTTTATTAATTTGAATACCGTCTGTATCGCTGACACCTGGAATTGAAATGAGGAGGTAGGGTTTTTAGTACCTTTAGGGACGGCCTACTTAAAATCATTTTCTAAACGCTAGGTTCCAAGTAATCAAGATGCTCTGAATAAGAAAAAAACAAGCACATTCTGAAGGGGATTGTGAGGTAGGCTCTCCAGTAATGGGTTGCTGGGGGAAAATAAGGCGTTACGTTATGAAATACTCAAATATAATTCTTTTTAGTGAGAATGAGTGAACGTTTTTGTTTTCCAATCTGGTACTATTTGTAGTAGACCGTAACCTTGAAAAGTCAAAAACTGATTCAATTTCTAGAAAATATTATCACATCAACCTTTAACATGCATAACCCTAATTGGCTGGTATTCTTTCAATTAAAGTATTACCACATATCCACGTATCAAAAATCACATTATGGCCGATATTATTGATCACGAAAAAAATTCTCTACAATTTAAACCAAGCATATTTTATAAATTCATCTTAAATTCGCCGAAAATTATTTGTGAAAAATTCGCTTGCTATAGTTAAATATAGGCAAATGAAGAATTAATTTTTACAAAAACAAAGTATATCCTCACAAACGGCTACATGCGATTTCTTTTCTCTTTTTCAATAAAATTCTTCTCTTTATCGCATTAAACTTTTAAACCAAGCAAACTTTTAATAAATTTTTTTATATTTCTCGCAATCATATTTCATGCTGGATTAAATGCGCCGCCATATATATTGATTAGGCTAAAAATTTTGAAAATATGAAAAGACGCAAAAAATCTGAACAACTATATCAATTGAAAACTTTCATTAGAAATTACTTTTTCTTGCGAGTGTGTTTTTTTTATTCTGAAATGATACCATATCTTAGAATTATTTTCCGTTTTTATGCAAGTCCGAAACGATATTTTTGGAAAATTTTCTAGAAATATTGGTCAAAAGTTTCCAATTTATTTTGGGTCCTGGGATCTCGGTGAAAATTGATCACTAAATGGGTTTATTTTGTTTTTGATCATCTGTCATTATTCGGGCATTTCAGTAGCAAGCGATTTCAATGGTTCTAGAAAAATATCACGAAATAATGTTGTGTTTTTTTTAATTGCCAACGATTCCCAGAGGTGCCTGGATGGTCAGATGTACATTGAAAAAATACCGAAATTTGCGAACCGGTGGCTCGAAAATAACTACTGCAGAACCCACAATCCCCTTAAAAGAAGTTGTACAAACGGTTTGGAGAAAAAATCTCAGAAACCTTCAGCTCGAAAAATGTGAAAAAAAGAGCCCATAATCGACGTCCACTCCCTTGAGTATCTGAAAGGGCATAATAAACTCATAGTCAATATTGACCTTTTTTAGCGCGAGCAGCAGAAACCATTTCTCTATTTAGAGTCTAAAATTTGGAAAAAAATATGAAATTTTTCCCAAGTGTCTAAATTTTAGACACTTGGGAAAAATTTCAATATTTTTTTCAAAATTTTTTTTAATAATTTTATTTTCATATAATTTAACAAGCCACGCTTGAGACTAAAAAAAACCACACAAATAAAGTTGACAAAGCAACTTCTAGTTCAACAAATATGGACTGCTAATACAATCCCCCTTATACATACTTAAAAGAAAAGAAATTGAACCGTCAAAAGCCATAATACTTACTTGTCAACTCTACGATTATAAAAGCAACAAAGAGATTGCATCACCACAAAATTATCATCCCAAGAAAGAATATAACAAGAAATAGCCATTCGGACGTCATCACGTAAATTCCCTGAAACAATATTTCAGAATTTACAAAATTCTCATATTAATCTTACAGATATATCCTTGTAAAATTTTTCAATCATATCCTTTTTTCCGCAACCAATCCAGTCAAAAAACGTACTAATCTCTATAACGCGCGTGTTCGAATCTCACTAATTTGTCTTACTGATTGTGTGAGTTATGATTTATAGGCAAAGGTGCTTGAATATGAGACCTGCTATAAATTTGGAATCGGTGTGGTAATCATCATGCAATTACTAAGACAATCATTTAAGACAACATCAGTGGATTCGAACACGCGGCTATAAGAGATAATAAAAAAGTTTTGAGATGGAGTTCCGTTTAAGAAGTATATGCTGGCTTCAAAAAAACTGGGGTTTCGAAAGAATTTACCTCACTATATTTTTTTTAATCATTGTAATCTGGGGGTTTTTTAGTCATTGCTCAGAAAAAGCCAAAAAGAGCCGAACATTAAAATCAAACGGTGACTTGTTTGTGTAACTAGTGGTGTAGTATTTCTAAAAAATAATTAAACACGATTTTTTTACAATTTTTTTCTTTTTGATAGCTTTTTTTTATCGGTTGATAATAAGAATGAAGTCTTCACTTTTTAGTCAAAAGTTTTGACCATGTACAGAGAAATAGTTCTATCGATCTCCTGGACTCCAAGTTCGGAGCTCGATTTTTTGTTTTAATATTCGTGAAATTTCTAGAAATTGGATTCATACATTTTCGATTATTTTCATGTCATGCATCATTTTCGACGGGTCCATCAGTTAAATGTGAAACCAATCATATCAAAATTTAAAAATTCTAGATCTTTTTCATGCATTTTGAAAAGAAACAAAATATCACATATTAGATTCCTTGATCTTTATTTAGCCAGAATGATGTTATACTTTTATAATTAGGTTGCAAATATAATATATAGTTTAATTAATAACCCGTAAAACAAGAAATAACTCAGTAAATACAGATTACATACAGTATGTAACAATACCCAGTATGTTACAACTGCTCCCAGTATAATGTGCAGTCAATGAGATTTTCGAACTCATTTATATTCGAACTAATGACTCCACATATACTGGGAATGTCGTATGATAAATTGATCTGTAATTTAAGCTGATATTAATATGATAACACCACCTGAAGAGTGCTCTGAAATTACATTGAGTACCTTAAGGAGGGTACTTGGCGCTGGAATTGAATTTTTCCTCGATAGCAAAAAAACAAATAGCCTATTGAACAATACACCCACTACCCATTGTATGGAAGTTGGTGTAGGGCTTTTAGGATAGTAGGTCAGATTAGCCATCTTGTAAAATATAACACTTGTATCCAAGACAAGGTTTTGATGAATTTTGAGATAATAATATAAATTTTGTCCATGTTTGGAAAAAGGCTGTCAAACCTTAGAAAAGTGCCGAAAATAAATCTTAAAATTATTTTCACAGCCTTCGTCAGACCCATTTTACGAATTTTTCAAGAAAATGACCATTTTATTTAACGTGGGGAATCAGCTCGGGCCCGGAATTTATATTTTTTCCAAGGTGGCGCTAAATCGCGCGAAAAAGATCCTTTTTTTTCAAATTTTTTTTACATTATTCATTGGCGTTGGTCGCATTTGTTCCGACATTTGAAGCTCAACCTATGAAAGCGGCTATGAAATCGACGCTCTGGCCCCGATTATACATTTTCGCTTCTCTCTTTGTTTGCCCGCTACAACCGGGCTTCCCCAGCTCGCGCGATCTGTCTCTGCGTACTAAGCCTTGTTGAAAAACCAATTTAATGTTTGTTTGTATGCACTACACTCTTCACACATAAGCGATAACAAAGAGGATCTTAGCCAAATAAAAAACTTTTGCTCAATTTGAAAGGTTTGCGAGTTGGGTGACCGATTCCAGGGTTTTTCCTAATCCGTCTTTATTTTTTCAATGGCAGTGCCTCATTTTCTTAGTAGATATCTTCTACAGATATATCCGGAATTTTTTTTTAAATATTTCTCAACCTGTTAACTAAAAATGACTCCATTATTTGTTACTATATGGTTTGAAAAAATACATTTTAGAATTAATTAATTCAAATTACAAATGCTTTATTCTTCAGGGTAATAATTTTCATGAATCGTATTTTTGAACGCTAGATGTTAACTGTAGTTGTGAAAATAGATTTTGAGTTAAAATCGGCAATCTAAGCTAAAATATACGGTAGAAAATTTTACTTGGAATCATAATTTTTTCTAAAGCATGAATTGTTTGAGGCATTTTCAATTTTAACACTATTCAAAATTCAAAATTATGTTTTGACTTTCAGGACTTCGTTCTATACAGGGGGGCAATATTGCCGAAAGTTTTGTTGGCAAAAAAATTCCGCATTAATGGGGTCCGGCAATATTGCATCCCCCTGTATTAAATATTTTTTAAAAGGATCACAAATTTTCAGAAAAAACATCGATACCTAAGAAAATTTAACAAAGCTGCTGAAAAAAAAGAAAACAATTTACATTGGCATGAGGTAGTCAAGATTTCAAGTTGGGAAAAACAAAGAAAAAATTTCCATTTTTTTAAACAATTCTTTGGATTGAGAAATTTGGGGGTAACCGATGGAGGCCTATCTCGAGATATGTTAACATGATAAATTATTATTCAGGTGAGTGGATAATTTTTCGAGGTCTACGAAGTTTACACTCAATTGAAAAAATATTTTTTTGAATAAATTCTTCAAAGGTTGAGGTTGTTTTGCAAATGTTGACTTTTTATAAGATCAAATTACTGTGTGAAATAATTCAACTTTAAATTTTCACTGAAATTTACTTTTTTAGATTTGTTTTGCAAAATTTGGTATTAAAAAATTTTTTGTTAGAAACTACGGGTGTTAAATGTCGACAAAAAGTTGTTTGTTTAATTTGTATTTAAAATTTTAAAACAGATTTTCTTTGTTTTATTTATAAGAAACTTTATTTGTACTGTAATAATTTTGCATAATAAAGATCATTATTTGAAAATACGTTGACTGTATGCAATCTGATTTACCGAAATCCAGCCAGTCTTCGTTTGTGCACTCGGGGTGTAAATTTAAATTAATCACAGATTTTGGACCGAATCCAGCCGTTTTAGTAACCATCAATCTTGTTTTTAAACTTTTTTTGTAAGTTTAAGGGGGTACTCATTGAGAGTCCGGGCTGATTTTTCATTAAAAATTGAGGGTTTTATGTATTTTTTCTTTTTCTCTGAAAAAAAAAAATACTTGGAAAAAATCTGAAAAACTCGAAAATTTTGAAAAAAATCTCAAATTTTATTATTTATAATGAGCAGAAATTCATTTTGTGGCTTTCTATGGCTAATTTGGTGGATTTTGTTAATGTGCCCCCCGTATACGCCTCCTTTTCCATCCCCCCCGCCAGCGGCCGCGATGGAGGCCAGGAGCGCAATTTCATGCTCACCAGTAATCCCTAACCTGGATTTAAAAAACCCTTGAGTAAACCCCTTAATTTTCATTTACTTTTTGTTTATGAAAAATTGTCCGACATTCACACCACCATCAAAAATTAATTGTCGACATTTTCCTTATCGTTTTAAATAAAGCAAATTCGACATTTTGCGAGTGTTGTAAACTTTTTTGACAAATTTACAAAGTCAACCATTCCTACTCGTCCACCCATTTTCGAAGGTCTACGAGTTACACTAAACTTCGAAAAAGCAATCAATTAAATTTGGATAATTTTCAAAGGTTGCAAAAATAAGCAAAAATTTCAAACTACGGAAGGAATTTTAAGAAGTAAAGGTCAGTATTATCAGGAAGATCATTGAATAGATAAAACGGTTTTTCATAAAGAAAAGCAATAAGTCGAATAAGTGCGGGCAATTACCAGGTTGAACATGAATGCTAACTGTGGTGAAGGTAAACATAACTTACTGTTGTCTCTGGTTAACCACTTTCCCTCACAACAACCGGCATAAGTGAGCACAGCTAGATCCAATTAAATCACGGTCAAAAAAGAGTTAATTTATTCAAAGAATTAATTTTACAAGATATAAAAATAAACAAAATATGTTTTTTAAACTTTTAACCTCGGTGTACAAAATGAGTTATTTAATTTTGGCCATTTGAAAAACGGCGGTTTTTGATTCAAAATTTGTTCAGACATCTGTACTAAGCTACTTATGACTACAGTGTAGTCACTACAAAACACAAACTAATATTTATGGAAACCCACTTTCGCGAAAAAAAGTGGTTGCTATAATAAGTGATGGGTTTTCCATACATGGTAAATTTGGCAAAATTGTTTTAAGCCAAAAAAGAAAAAGAAATTGAAAAATTTTTAGAGTTTTTTTCTAAAATTTGACATGTTCAGGGTTCAATTATAGGGCATGCCGAAATCAACAAACTTTTTAAAAAGATTTTTGAAGCCAAATTAAACACCAAAAGACAGAGTTTATTTCACTCAAGCATGCCTTGGTTTCAAAAAAATGGTTTCCATAAATAAAAATTCTTGTTTTTTCAAAAATGGTTTCCATTAAAAGGTTATGGGTTTCCATCACCTGGTGGATGAGTTTCCATTAGAGGGGTTTTACAAATGAATGCCTTTGTTGGTTGTTTTGATAATTAATACTTCAAAACGCCTTAATCTTTCAAAAGGCCGAAAGTCCATGCGCTCAAAGCGCTAAGTGGCTACAATTCCTTTTTAAAATACAAGAACTTTCTCATTTCGATAATCATTCGAAAAAAATGGAAAGTTTAAACTGTACTGAACCGAGTTATTAAATCTTGAATCTGGTAAACACGAGTTGCCATTATTGATAGAAAATTGAGAAGGGCAAAACCACCGGTTATGGTTTTTCTAACTAAAATTTCAATAATGTTTAGGCTGGCCGCGGTATATCTAGAAATTGGTCTTTGGGGACAACCGCGGTCAGCCTAATAATGTTCTATAAAGCCACTTAGGCTCATATAAAGGGACGCTAAGCGGCTCCCGTAACTTGGGAAGATCTCTAATTTAAGAACACGTACTTGACTGGAAGAGTTCTAAACAGGTTTGGCAATTTCTTAGAAATAGCCAGAATTTTTGGCTCGATGAAAAAAATTGGACAATTTGTCCAATATATCAAAGCCTTTACACACTTGCCAAGGATTTTGAAAACTGATGCTATTTTGCCGCACTTACAAATGAGAATTATACAAAAAATAAAAGAATCATCGACTTTCAAGGACAATTTGGGAGGTCCCTGTCCTACCCGACAAATTCACAGATTAATTTTTCGATTTTATTTGAGACAAAACAGTTCTTGGCACCGGAAAAATTTGACCTTGTTTTCAACAAAAACATACTATTTATTCTCAAATTTTCTTTGCAATTTTTTAACTATTTTCTGAAAACTTTCAGTTTAATATTCATCAACTATATCATTCACTTCAGACTATAACCAACTTCCTCTATTCTGCAATCGAAAAAAATATTATTTTATACGTTATTGAATAATTGAGCATCTGTGCTAACCCGTGATATCTATCTGAAGATGCTTCCATGAAAAATTCTGAGAATTACTTTCTCCGAAAACCTGAGGGTTAAACCTATTCAAAAATAGTCAAACTCGGTTGGAATTACTGGCAAAGACGACGTAAGACTCAGTTACGTCACGTTACTCTTATTATCTCAGGAAGTGAAGTATGTAGTTTTTTGTCTTTTTTGATGAGGTTTACAAAAATAAGCCTGCAAAATTTTATGTTATCACAAAATAGCTCTATTTAAGGCCATGGGGGCAGTGAGATAAATTTGAAATATTTTATAAGCACGTAAAATATTCAACTGATTTCGTAAAAGAATTTTCCAGTTTTTTTGAATTTCAATCCGATTTTTTAATTGGTCGGATAATTTAAAACAATCAATAATCGAGCATTTAATTTAATTCTTAAGACAACAATTTTTAATTGTGAATTTAAAGAATGTACAGTATGTCTTTTTTCGCAGGAAAATTTAAAATTGCGAATGTGAATTCACTTAAAATTAAAGGAGGATTCTCCCCCCCATCCTTCAATTTTCCAACGAAAAAAACATCCTTTTATCGAATGAAACGGGGGCTCGCTCTGTTGTTTTTACTAGATTTTTTAGCCAACATTTTTCCATATAATTCTTATTTCATTTTTTTTTAATTTCTTATATAATGTCAGCTTTTGAAAAATTTGAAATTCTTTATATTAAATTTATTTAATACTAAATTTAGCTTTTGAAAAACAACTTATCCGGTAACATTTTCTAGATAGCTGAAATCCGAGCACCAAATATCCTTCTTATAATAATAAAAAAAATTGATTCATCGGACCTTGTTTTTTCTGAGAATTATACTGAAAATTGTTTTAAAATATTAAAGTTTTTTCTTTAAAAGTTAAACAGAAATGCTCGGATTCGGACCAATTTTTATTTTTATTAATTCACAAGATATTCGTGCTCAGTTTAAGGGGGTAGCAGCGATGTGGCAGACTGGCGTCAATTTAACTTACGGAAAATAATTAGTTGGTTTATTTTTTTTGTTGCTTATTATGGTTGCTGAACCAGAATAAATGTAATATCAGCCTCATTAAAATGTTTTTTTTATCTTATTTTAGGAAAGATTTGAGTTCGACTTTTATTTTTGAAATTCGTAAAATTTTCAAAAAATTCCAAAACATTATTAAAATTTTAAGCATTTTTCACCCAAAATGTTTTTTTTCTTTTTTCTTTGAAATTGTGAATAAAAACTGTTTTTATCATTTTTCATGGAGAAAACAACTTCCATATTGAGGAAATTTTTTCTACGGACGTGGATAATTATTCTCGCCACTAATTAGTGCATAACACCGCCGACAATGTCCTGAAGTTTATAAAATTGCTTCAAAAAAATTCTCACATCGGGTAAGTTGGAAATGGAGTCCTAATGGAAAAGTGGTTTTTTGAATTATTTTTACAGATACTTAAGTATGTAAACAATTTTAAAATATTAACGTTTGTCAGTATGGACACTTTCATTTTAGATAAAATAATATAAAAATTTTTATAATTTCTTTCTTTCCAAAATCACTACCGAAAATGTACGCAATTGCACAATCGCTGATACCCTTAAGCTATCTAATTATGTTATCAGATAAGTCTTTTTCAAAAAGAATCAAATATATTAAAATTTTGGGCTTAAAATCTAGTAAAAACGACCAAAGAGCCCCCGTCATCGGTGAATATATGAATATGTTTTTTATTAATCCTTTTCTTTTTTTCTTGCGGATGAATTTTGTAAAATCACGAATTTTTTCAAGATCGAATCCATTCTGAGTTAAAATGCTGCGATTGTTTATAATGATAAAGAGAAATGTACAAATTGTTTTGCAAAATTCTGCATCAATTAAGTGAAAATTATGGTTCTTTCGGACCGTTATAAAGTTTTATTGCCAGATCACGCAAGCGGTGAATTCACGCTGACAACCTTCAATAAATTAAAATTTTTCATTTGAAACAGCTGGCTTACATATAAACTTCACATTTATTTGAATTTTTCCGAGCCATGAAAAAAATTCGCTGTTCTTTCTGAATTATCGCTGATTTTTTCACAATCGTTTTTGTTCGGTTCATTGTCTTCTGGAAATATATATATTTTTCAATTGAATTAATTAAATAAAATAATGTTTGGGCAGCCGACACACTGAAGAATACGACTTCAATACTAATGAAATACTATCACCCACAGGATTCAGTTTTTTTTACATTTTTCAAATTATTTCGGAAACTGAAAAGTGGAATTATTATGAGGTTTTTGCATGTTACACATCGATGGGGCCAAACATCTCCAATCAAATACTCAAAATGAACTTTTTTTTCCGTCAAGTTTTGGAATTGAATCACTTAAAAAATCAATTTACGGTATACGTTAATACCCAGGGACGAACCGGGAAAACCAGGGTCCGCTGTAAAAACAATATCTCATATTGCACCACTATTGTAAACTATCCGCGGCCCTGATTAGGAAACGTAGTGTGGTGTTTTAAAGTAGTAAGTGCCGGGATATTCACAAAAGAGTGAAATAGGGGATATGAAATTCGAAAAAATGTCAAAAATACGTGAAAATTTTCAAAAAAATATAGTAGTCAAAAACTCGTCCTAAAATTTGGCTAAATTAAAAAGCTTCAATTTGTATCCTATTTGTATCCTTTGATTAAAAATTATTCATTTTATTTCAAAAGTAAACTCGGTATTTTGAGAGTAAAGTGATTTCAGCGATGAGAGCCTAGCTTTCGAGAAAATGAGAAAAAATTTGCACTAAATTATAAACGTCATCGACGTTTAAAGGTCTGTGCGCAAACTGAAAATAATAAATGTTTTTATAACAATCGACGATTGTCAATCGTTTAAATTTTCTTAAAAGTTTTGGCAGAAAAATTCTACAAACCATGTGATATTGAAATTGTGAAAAAATAATCAATGAGCTGATATGCTTAAACATACAATTTATTTTAATTTTTCTGGTCTTACATAATTCATGTGACATGACCATTTTTTTATCGTTTAAATAATCGTTTATTTTAGCGATATTTGGTACTACAGAAAACTGGTCAAATATAAACTATATCCTTTTATTGCCTTCACCCAAAGATTTGATCCCTCAAAAACACGGGAGATGAGAAAACGACGCGTCATTTGAAAAGTCATTCAATTAAGTTCTTAGATAGCTCAAACTAAGCACAATTATCTAATTGAAATAAACATTAAAAATTGTTTTAAATAGGACCAATGTTTTTATTTTTTTTCTAAGATTACTGAAATTGTTTTATTATTAATTTTTGTTAAAAAATAGAAACAAAAGTCTGAGAAAAAATAGAAACAATGGTCTAATTCAGACCAATTTTTATTTTGTATTATTCACTACATATTTGTGCACAGTTTGAGCTATCTAAGAACCTAATCAGCTGAGTCGTTTTTGAAAACCCCGTTGTTTTCTCACCCCCGTGTTTTTGAGGGACCAAATCTTTGGGAGAGGGCAATAAAGGGATATTATAAAATATTTCAAGCCAAAAAATCAATTTTAGAAAATCGTTATTAAATTAAGGTTCCGAATTGTTGTGAATACTTTTGCTTAGTTTTCAAATAGCAAGCAAAATTTGCCAAATGTTTTTTAGATCCACGTGTAACTTTTATGCAATAATATTTAACAAATCGGATGGTTTAAAGTTTTTATTTTATTTTGATGTTTTTGTAGCTACAACTGAAATCCGCTTTAATTTGCATCCGTAAAATGACTTCGTTAAACTGTTTATTATTTGTATTTATTTTATCAATTTGTGCTTAGATTTTAAAGCCCGTTCATTAAATGGTTAAAATACTATCCGTTAAACTTTAAAATAAGTTCCTTAAAATATCAAATTTGAAAGAAATCGTCACAGATCTCTCAATGAACCATTTAAATTCGATTTTCTAGAAACCGTTTACACTCCCGAATCAAGTTTGAAAATTGCAAAAAAATAATACTCGAACAGGATATTTGAATTATCGTTTGATTTGTCGAATTAGATGAAAGTTGCTTCCTTCTACAAATGCGTCTATCTGAAGTGTGAATATAAGTTATACATGTATATCCTATCCCGAGTACTGTAGATCAAAATTGCCTAGGTAAAAATACAAACCAATTGTGTGTTCAATTCAGGGATTTGATTGGTTGGTTGGCCCGTCTCACTCTCGTTTGTATTTGGTTTGTATTTTTACCTTGTAATTGGTTTGTATTTTTACCTAGGCATTTTTGATCTACTGTACTCGGAATAGGATATCCCTTTATTGCCCTCTCCCAAAGATTTGGTCCCTCAAAAACACGGGGGGTGAGAAACGACGCGTCATTTGAAAACGAGTTATCCGATTGAGTTCTTAGATAGCTCAAACTGAGAACAATCATCTAATTATATAAACAATAAATTTTGTTTTTAATAAGACCAATGCTTTTATTTTTTTTCTAAGATTACTGAAATTGTTTAATTATCAGTTTTTGTTAAAAAATAGAAACAAAAGTCTGAGAAAAAATAGAAACAATGGTCTGATTCAGACCAATTTTTATTTTGTATTATCTACTAGATATTTGTGCACAGTTTGAGCTATCTAAGAACCTAATCGGCTTAGTCGTTTTTGAAAACCCCGTTGTTTTCTCACCTCCGTGTTTTCGAGGGACCAAATCTTTGGGAGAGGGCAATAAAGGGATATATANCCATCGCTTAACTAAGGCAAGCCAATCACAGGTGCCAAACACCAGTCTTTTAAAATAAAGCAATTGAAAATCGAAAAAAAAGGCATCGTTATATGAGTTAAGTTATAACTTATGAGACATATATTCCATAAAATTTTCTCAGCAAGCTATCAAATATCACGTTCGAGAGGCGGCTAATGCTTTTTGGCACCAGATACTGGTTTTTTATTCTGTAGATTTGTTTTGATAAAAACTGTTTAAACGCTGTGTACAATATTATATGATAATACCAAGTGAATAGCAGACAGAATTCGTAGATTAATACGTCCCATTATGTTTTCATAAGAAAAAGTACAAACTCAAGTATTGTTTTTGGTTTTTGTTGGAGTACAACTTTAGTTACTTTTATTGAAATTTGATTCAAATGATAAAAATTATGAATTGATATATTGAACAAAATCACTAACAAATATATTTTGTGAAAAATCAGCAAACGGGACGCAAACTTAGTATATCGATTACCGACCCTCAGAGTACAGAGCCTCAATATTTGAATGATACAAACAACGCAAGATATAAGCACCCAATCAAAACCCTGAATTGCGGAATAAGCCGATTTCATTGGTCAGATTAAACGAATCAAATGCTCAGACATAAATGTACTCTGAGGGTTGGTAGTCCATATAGTTTATATGTTGAGTTTGCGACCTAACCTCTGCGTTCTCACGAATCATTTTACAGTGATTTTATACAATATATATTATTATATATGCCCACATGCCTGTTGACGCAAAATTTTTAATATTTAGTACTTTAAAGTTTAACTGGTTCGATATTTTGCGTCATCAGGCCAGTGGGCATATATATTTCAAAATACAATGCAATATTAAGAAAATTTTAAGTTGATTGATTTTAATTTAATCACTCNTTTCTCACCCTCCGTGTTTTTGAGGGACCAAATCTTTGGGAGAGGGCAATAAAGGATATTATAAAATATTTCAGCCCAAAAATCAATTTTAGAAAATCGTTATTAAATTAAGGTTCCGAATGGTTGTGAATACTTTTGCTTAGTTTTCAAAAAGCAAGCAAAATTTGCCAAATTTTTTTAGATCCACGTGTAACTTTTATGCAATAATATTAACAAATCGGATGGGTTAATTTTTTTTTTTATTTGATGTTTTTGTAGCTACAACTGAAATCCGCTTTAATTGCATCCGTAAAATGACTTCGTTAAACTGTTTATTATTTGTATTTATTTTATCAATTTGTGCTTAGATTTTAAAGTCCGTTCATTAAATGGTTAAAATACTATCCGTTAAACTTTAAAATAAGTTCCTTAAAATATCAATTTTGAAAGAAATCGTCACAGATCTTTCAATGAACCATTTAAATTCGATTTTCTAGAAACCGTTTACACTCCCGAATCAAGTTTGAAAATTGAAAAAAATAATACTTGAACAGAATATTTGAATTATCGTTTGATTTGTCGAATTAGATGAAAGTTGCTTCCTTCTTCAAATGTGTCTATCTGAAGTGTGAATATTAGTTATATCCCTTTTATTGCCCTCTCCAAAGATTTGTCCCTCAAAACACGGGGGGGGTGAGAAAACGACGCGTCATTTGAAAACGAGTTATCCGATTAAGTTCTTAGATAGCTCAAACTGAGAACAATCATCTAATAAATATAAACATTAAATTTTGTTTTATAAGACCAATGTTTATTTTTTTTCTAAGATTACTGAAATTGTTTAATTATCAGTTTTTGTTACAAAATAGAAACAAAAGTCTGAGAAAAATAGAAACAATGGTCTGATTCAGACCAATTTTTATTTTGTTATTATCTACTAGATATTTGTGCACAGTTTGAGCTATCTTAGAACCTAATCGGCTTAGTCGTTTTTTGAAACCCCTTTGTTTTCTCACCTCCGTGTTTTCGAGGGACCAAATATTTGGGAGAGGGCAATAAAGGGATATATATATATATCGTGGCCTAACGTAAATGTCGAGACTCTCCACTTTTGCGCGCTCTCACACCCATCGCTTAACTAAGCAAGCCAATCACAGGTGCGGATTCAAAAGCGTGCTGCGGCAAACACACCAGTCTTTTAAAATAAAGCAATTGAAATCGAAAAAAAGGCATCGTTATATGAGTTAAGTTATAACTTTTGAGGCATATATTCCATAAAATTTTCTCAGCAAGCTATCAAATATCACGTTCGAGAGGCGGCTAATGCTTTTTGCACCAGATATGGTTTTTTTATTCTGTAGATTTGTTTTGATAAAAACTGTAAAAACGCTGTGTACAATATTATATGATAATACCAAGTGAATAGCAGACAGAATTCGTAGATTAATACTCCATTATGTTTTCCTAAGAAAAGTACAAACTCAAGTATTGTTTTGGGTTTTGTTGGAGTAAACTTTAGTTACTTTTATTGAAATTTGATTCAAATGATAAAATTATGGATTGATTACCTATTGAAGATGTTTTCAATCATTGATATATAAAAATCACTAACAAATATATTTGTAAAAAATCAGCAAACGGGACGCAAACTAGTATATCGATTACCGACCCTCAGAGTACAGAGCCTCAATATTTGAATGATACAAACAACGCAAGATATAGGCACCCAATCAAAACCTGGATTGCGGAATAAGCCGATTTCATTGGTCAGATTAAACGAATCAAATGCTCAGACATAAATGTACTCTGAGGGTCGGTAGTCCATATATTTATATGTTGAGTTTGCGACCTAACCTCTGCGTTCTCACGAATCATTTACAGTGATTTTATACAATAATTATATTATATATGCCCACATGCCTGTTGACGCAAAATTTTAAATATTTAGTACTTTAAGGGGGTATGCGACTCTGATTTGACATTTTCTCGGTGAAATATACTGAAAACTAACAGTTCATGAGAAAAACCGAAATGCTTATTTGTAGATCTATCCTTAATCTTGCGAAAAAGTACATCACAAATTATTTTGACCATTACACCAATAGCTACAGTATCGTAACAAGGTGACATTTTCAAAACTTCAAAATCTATCTCCTCCCAGATGGTATATCAAATTTAGCTCAAATTTTCACAGATCACGTAACGTAGTATATAAATGTTTCATCGGGCGCTTTTTTTGATCCGGCAACTGAACAATTCTAAAACGCCAAATAACCGACGATTTTTAACAATTTCAGACTTCAAAATCTATCTCCTCCGAGGATATGTTTGCAAAATAGCTCAATTTTTATCAAGTATTCCTCAGAAAATTTGAAAAGTTGATCGAGCGTTTTGATTTCGAAGAACTCGAAATTCGTTTTTGGCATTTCCGAAAAAATCGAAAAGAAGTGCTTCGATTTTTTCGAAAGTAGGCTCAAAGAAAGCCAGTGAAACACTGATGAGAAAGTTGGCTTACGTCAAGTCGATATTTTGAAGTGTTAGTGGTCAAATTTGAGCAAACGTTATTTTTTGACTCAATCTTTTAAAAATACTTAGAAAAAAATGCGAAAATTTCGAAAAAAATTTTTGATGATTAGGTTCTTAGTACACTTAATTATCACCCCGTATCAATTTCAAGCATGTTTAATGCCTCTTAGGCCGTTATTTAATCAGAGTCGCATACCCCCTTAAAGTTTAACTGGTTCGATATTTTGCGTCATCAGGCCAGTGGGCATATATATTTTAAAATACAATGCAATATTAAGAAAATTTTAAGTTGATTGATTTTAATTTAATCACTCCGTACAATTTTGGAGACTATTTTTTTATTATTTTTCAAGATGAGTACTCAACTTATCTACTATATCTAAATTTTCAATTTAGTCGAGTTTTTTTTTGAAAACCAAAGAAAATTAAAAATCAGCCAAAAATTTTTTTCAATATTCAAAAAATCATTTATATCTTACTTTTTTGGACTTTTGTTTTTCTCCTCAGAAATATAAAATAAAATATGAATTAAGGGCCCATAACTTATAGATCGTGACTATTTGAAAAATGCCGAATCCGAGCATTTCATTGGTTGATTATTTCCAAATCTGACTAATGAAATCGGCCTCACCTGCAATCCAGGGTTTTGATTAGCTGCTCGTACCCATCGTTGTTTGTATCATTCAAATACAGTGGTTTACACTTCAAAAGGGGGGCCCCACCCTGAACTTGGCCAAAAGTTTTAAATGGTCAGGGGGCTTTAAGTGGTCATATGCCAGGGGGGTGTTTAAGTGGTCAAGGCCAGGGGGTTATAAGTGGTCAAAGCGGTTTTGGCTGAGAAAAAATCAGAATGTTTTATTCTAGATATCTGACTTTATTTTTTAATAAAATTGAATCTATATCTTAATTTCATTTAAACTAACATGAAAAAAGTCCGAATGGATGATAAGATATGGATAATAAAAGAGATCGGAAAAAACAATAGTGTGGGGTCTAGACTGCCACCTACGGATTGAGCCGAAAAAAATTGTAAATGATTTATAATTTCTCTAGCTCAGGTAATTTCAATCAAAAATTTAAGTGGTAAACCACTGTAATCAAGATCTGTCAACTGAGGGCCCTTATCCCTATATTAAGATTTTTCCATTTTTCTGTTCGAAATTTTTCTAATTTATTTCTCAGAATAACTTTATCCCAATTTAATCCTCCTGAATCCAAATATATTCATAAACAATGAAATGTCGATTTAAACTTCAATTTTGAATGACAAATTATCATCGTAAATGATCTCTCGCCAGATTTTTTGCAGAGTGTGAATTAAAAAAATTTTCACGACCACCATGTAATTGACATTTATTGCAATCTAATTTCAAATGAATAGCTTTTATTTTTTAAGCTTGACTTGCATTTAATTCGGTTAAATTATGAAAAACTTACAGAAGCTAGATTCAATCACCATTTGAGAAGTCAATTTTCAAAAAATCCAGGAAAAAATCCAGGTTAATTTGGTTTTAAAAAATTTAGAATTTTAACTTTTCGATATAAGGGTTGTTAAACGTTTTGTATAAGCTTTTAATCATCAATAAGCAACATTGGAGACGTTCAATGGTGTAATATGAAACGTTTATCAAAAATAACTTGGTCACGTGATAAAAGTGTGGCTTGTACTTTTCTTCCTTTATTGACCAATTAAACTGTTTTTATAAACGAATTGAACATAATTATGAAGAAAACAACAAAACAAACATGCAGGTATTTTACAATCGTTAAATTTAAATTATTTATTCTAATAATGAGTAAAACTCGGACGATTCCTGAGAAACACTTGGATTTCCCTACAAAAACATATCTTAATAACTTATCGTTTATTTTGAAAAATAGAAGTATTTACATAAAGAACTAGGTGTTATTATTAAACGTCAATTCATACAATACATTTGAATGTTAAAATTAATTTTTTCAGAATTTGTCGAAAACTTCAGTTTCTTATGTTCTTAACTGAAAACACATTTTTTGTTTAATTAGAGACGTGTCTGTTTTAATAAACAGACCATTTTTTCCGTTTCTTAATACTTTAACGGAGTTTATCTTGAAATCTATGAATAGATACACGAATAATATTAACTACTGGTTGAGTCTTTATTTTCACAAAAATTCATGTGACATATCTAAAATGAGCATCACTGCGATTTCACTTTCGCGTTCGTGGTTGAAATTATTTTTAAAGCTGATTGGTCAAAAAAAAAGGAACTCCGGTGCTCTCATTGGTCAAGAGCCGGCCAAAAGCGGAAATTCTTGAAATTTTGACGCATAAGACAAATTTGAAATTTCGATTCAAGTACAGATTTCAGTTAATAAAAAAATCTAATTTCAAAATCTCATGGCAATTTCAAGTTTTCAAAGTGGCTTCATCTCATGAAACTCAAAAGAATGAATTTCACCACCAAACGATATAAAATTGAGGAAAAACTCTAGTAATGAAAATAAAAAGTTAAATCGATAAAATAGAGCTCACTTATTGAGTTAAAACAATTTCCTTTACTTCTAGAGTATTGCACGCGCTGATAAGCTCGTCATTATTTGACTCACACATATTTTTGCCTATAAAGTGTTAACAATACGGAAAATGTGTTGGCTTCAAATCGAGGAGATCGTCGAAGGTTAAACGACCAATAGAAAAACATTATCAGAAAAATACGACGGACCAAAACACATTTGCCGTATTATAGCATAAACCCTTCAAATAAATACTCGATCAGTATGTATTCAGCATATCCCTTCGTTACCCTCTCCCAAATATTTGGTCCCTCAAAAACACGGGAGGTGAGAAAAGGACGCGTCATTTGAAAACGAGTCATCCAATAAAGTTCTTAGATAGCTTAAACTGAGCACAATTATCTAATCAATATTTAAATGAGAAATCGTTTTTAATAGGACCAATGTTTTTTTTTTATTGTTCTAAGAATCCTGAAATTGTTTAATTATTAGTTTTCGTCAAAAAATAGAAACAAAAGTCTGAGAAAAAAAAGAAACAATGGTCTGATTTGGACAAATTTTTATTTTGTATTATTAACTAGACATTTGTGCACAGTTTGAGATATCTGAGAACCTAATCGGCTGACTCGTTTCCGAAAACCACGTTGTTTTCTCACCCCCCTGTTTTTGAGGGACCAAATCTTTGGGAAAGGGCATAATAAGGATATAGGACTTGTTTTATCAAACTTGATAATGCCACATTGATCTCACATTACCAAACCTTAACTTGGATCCATTTTAATGAATTTGAGTACTTCAGTTCTCATTCACTTTATTGTCAATTTGTGATAATTAACCAGTTTTCATCTCATGATCAAGAAAATCACAAAAATAATTGCTCTTGCCACGCCCAAAATCATATAATTATTAGATAATAAGTCTTAAAATTTTAGATACATTGCATTTCCGGTTTGTTCTTCAAAACGGAAACCAGATTATTGATATCTGAGATCGCTAATTTTCAATGTGAACCATTCTAATGGGCCATAAGATAAATTTTTCTTACGATTATTAATGATTTTAGCCGAATTTTGCCCCCTAATGCCGCGGCATGCAGGTACCAACCTTGAATTATGCCAGTTTGTCAATAAGACCGGGTAAGCTTGGTAAGCTCGAGCCGGATATCTCAAATGGTCCATTTAATCCGCTTTGGCTAAATTCAATTTTTTTGTGATTTGACGCCACAAATGTTCCCTTTTTGACCAAATTGTTCCAAACTTCAGATCATATTCGTCTGCTTCTAAGTAGATTTGCATCATTAGCTAGATCACAAGAAAGATAAAAAAAAGATCAGAAAATTTTAAATGCTGAAATAACAAAAAAAACAAGCCACATTTTTGTCACGTGATCACGTCCAAGAATTAAATTATAGTCCTCGGTTCTTAACTGATTCACTACTCAGTGATACAAACTCCTAAAACTGGCACAAGCTTGAAGGCAGTCGATGTAACATTGACAATGTGCCTCTTAGTGGGACAAGTTCTTGGAAGTTTATTTTAAAGTTTTAGCTGATATTTATGAAGGTAGAATCGCAGACAAAAAATCAAACCGTACAGCGTGAGTCTTTTCGATTTCTCCGTTTTTTTACCCAGGCGGCTAGACAGCCAAAATTTTAAAAAGCAAAGTATAGGCAATTTTGGCTGTCTACCCGCCCGAGTAAAAAAATGGAGAAATCGAAAAGACTCACGCGGTAGTTTTTTAAGTTTCTCCAAACTATTGTGGTGTTTGGTATACCAATAAAAGTACAAATGAAAATTTTTTTACCAGACAATCTGGATTTTTTTAAAAATATAATAAAGAAACATTTTTTGTGTTGTATATTTTCTGAATGTGCTTGTTCATTTTGAGCCATCTTAAAACTCAAACGAATGAGTTGACGACTCACAGTCGTTTTCAAAAGCCGGAATGTAAATCGCCTAAACATCCTTTTTACTATAAACAGGTATTTTGTTAATAAAGAGCTATTTTAATCAGCGTATAATTTAATACCCGTATAACTGAAGTTTTGATCATCTAATCAAAAGCCCGAACTCTGGGCGTTTTTTGACAGTGACACAATTGTTCTGATTTAAAGAGGTAATGCAAATCGGTTCATTTTGTGGTCGAACTGCGGTTAGGGGCATAATCCACCGAACTGATCTGGTTAGTACCAACGAGACAATTACATGAATAAAAAATAATCCAAATTTGATTTTTGAAATTTACATAAACAAACTTTCTAAGAGTTTGATCAAAATTTTTTTGTTCAATTTAAAATGGAAGCTGGTTTTTGATTGTTATTTTCTATTTGTGATAAAAATGTGAAGATTGATTTTATATCTCAAGATTCGGAATACTGCCTTGATTATTAAGGGATTCGAATTTTGATAAATCTATTATATATTCCCCGGGGCTAACCGACGGAGGCTGTATCTCGAGACTCAGAAGTGATTGGGAGCTAATTTTAGTTGCATTGTCATTTTCGTGGCTGGTTTGCTTCCATAAATATAAAAAAAAATTTCGATGTCAAAAAATTTCCAAAATTTTCTAAGGGATATCCCTTTAACACCTTTCGCTGGATCTGAGAGATGTAGGCTGAAAACCGGCTAGGGAGCCAATCCTGACAATCCTCAGACTCCTCTTAGCCACTCATGAGGCCGCTTTTCAGCCCACATCTCTCAGATCTAGCGAAAGGTGTTAAAGGGATATTTTCCAAGTTTTATTTTCCTTAACCGCACTGTATCTTTTGACCAGTAATAATTTTTTGCTCTAATTTTTGTTGCTTTAGATCACTGTGATAGATCTTGAACATGGCAATAAAATTTTTTAAATTTCGAAAAAAAAATTTCCAATATTTTCTTAGATCCAGAAAATTTGAGATGACCGACGGAGGCTGTTTCTCGAGACTCAGAAGTGATAGAAAGCTGATTTGGTTGCATTCTCATTTTCGTGGCTGGTTTGCTTCCAAAAATCATTAAAAAAAAATTTCGATGTCAAAAAAATTCCAAAATTGTCTAATATTTTCCAAATTTTATTTTCCTTAACCGCATTGTATCTTTTGAATAGATATTATTTTGCTCTAATTTTTGTTGCATTAGATCAAAATAAAAATCTTGAAAATGACAATTAAAATTTTTTAATAAAAAAAAACAAAAAATTTCAAAATTTCGGAATTCGAAAAAGCCATATTTTTTACAACAGTGACAAAAATATTTTTCGTGTAGAATTTTCTAATAATATCAAAACATTAAAAGTTATATTTTTTGACCAAAATAAATTTTTCACTCTTTCAAAAATAACAATTTTCTGGTATTCGAAGGTAAAATACTTTGAGTGCCCCTAAAAAGCTAATGAGAAAAAAAAAATTAAAAAATTTCCACGTACCTCCTCGCTTCGCACACCTTTAAAGAAGTGCTTTTCTTTAAAAAGAAATCTGATATTGTTCGACTAAATGCCATTGTACCAGCGAACATGTGCAAAACACCCATTTATTTTGGAAATTTCTCTAAATTACAAGAAAATTTGAAAATCAGGGCACGTACGGCTGTTAAGCTTGCAAATTAAAGTTTATACTGAGAAAAAGAGACAATTTTTATATCCAGGAGCTAGATGTAGTTGTACAAATGGAGTATACATTTTGGTCGACAAAATTTTGTCGACAAAATTTTTGGTCGACAATTTTTTGGTCGACAATTTATTGGTCGACAATTTCTCGCCGGAAAAATAATTTTTGGTCAACATTTTTTCTGATGAAAATAATTTTTGGTCGACATTTTTTTCTAATGGAAATTTTGGTCTAATTTTTGGTTTCATCCTAATTACCGGTTTTCAGTTTTTTTCAGAATTTTTTTGTAAATGGAAAATTTTTTTCTTATCTTTCTAGACGTTTATTACAGACGTTTTTTTTTATTTGGCCTATCATTATTTATTTCAAAAATGGAAAATTCTTTAGAAAATTTGCATTTGATAGAATTGACAGAGATGACCAAAAAGATGTCGAAATCAGCGCTAACGACTTATGGAGAACTTATTTTGACAAAACTAGTGAAAAACAGCAGAGTGGAATTAATTTCGTCTAAAAAAAAGCCAAAAAGAGTTACATTTTCAATATTCCAAAATCAGTTATTTGAAAAAAAAGAAAATTGTTTTTAAGACTTAAATGTCAAAATAGGAAATTTTGTTCTGGTTCGGCGACAATTTATACTGATTAGAGAAAATTATATCAAAAAGAAAAAACGGCGACTGATATACATCTCATTTAAATAAATGGCGATGAAATGGCGGCCTTTGAACCTTATCATATTTTGACTTAACAATGACAAAAATCATGTTGAAAATTGTTCTCCTAAATAATAATGAGAAATATTAGCGAATAAACAAGAATTTAAGGGGTGGTCATCTCTGTAAATTAACATTTCAAAATTTGGATATTTTATTTTTTAATAATTAAATTTCTGTTCTGCGTTGAAAAAATATTGAATTAAAAAATGCTTGACTTTTGTTGACCACCACCTAGGAATAATGTACAATATAAAATATGGAATTAGCGAGGAGAAAATTAGCTGCTGCACTACCAGGCAATTTTTCTGAAATTTTTTCAAGTGTCGGTATAAAATAATTTCAGAAGAACAGTCTATGTGCCCAAACTGGAACACCAAAAATTTGTTACAAATTTCCAAAAATGATCACAGGCTGTCCTTAGCTTTTTACGGAGCTGGATAATTGAAAATAGTTTACTTCTCACTTATGGCGCATTTAAAAAAACACCTGTAGATTAAAAACCAAGAAATTTTATGTTGCTTCTGAATAAATCAGATAAAAATCAGCATCGCAAACTCCCTCAATATTTCTCAAAAAAATCCTTAATATTCCTTAAAACTCGATACCGTTTTTACATTTGAAATTCCTTATTTTTAGTGTGACGAATTAAGCGGAATGTCAAAGTTTGCAGGTTTTAGGTAGGGCGCATTGGCTGTAACGAGTAAATTTCCAAACAATTAAAAAATTTTCAGCCTAAAAAAGTAAAATATTTCAAAAAAAAAATTAATGTAAGGCCTCAAAATTCAAAATATGGCTTTGATGCCCGAAAGAACATTCGAAAGCCACCCAGCTCAATACCTCACGTCTAACTGGGAGGCGTCTCGGCGTAAAAAATTATTTAGGGACAGTTCATATGGAATTATTTACAATAACAAAATTTCGTTTTCGCGAACTAAAATATAATTCGAAAAACAAAATGGTCGAACCAAACAATTCATCTCTTATGGAATCTAGAACAAAAACGTTAATGAACAAAATAATTTCGAAAAACAGCGGTAAAATCCTCAGACCGGCACGTTATATCTAATATAAGTTGAGATTTAACGATCATGAATTATATTTTACTCATACAAATGTATAAAATTGAAAAATGTAATTATCTTTGGACCATAATGTCAAATCGATATACGGTGATTAATTGCTTTTTGTACATTAGTGCGTGTTTAGATCGCGCAATGTCTTTAGTCGAATTTTTGGGAATTGCAGAAGACTTACGTACGGTCAGGAATGCAGACTGACTATTTTTTAAATAAATAGGAACATCTATCTTTGGTCTCCCGGATTCATTAATCAAGGTTTAGTACCACTCCGCCAACCATCTGGTTTAAACCGCCGGTTTAACACGAGTCTTTAGCTTTCTTCAAAGAAAAGGATCCTAGAGGCTTTATTCGGAAAGTTTGAGATTTCATGAGAATCCGGAAAAATTGTTTCTGAATTATTAGTGACAGGGCTGTTATTTTCGATTTTGCCTCAGGGGTTCAGCATCTGTTGAATTGCCGAAAAGGGGTTTTTTCGACGTTTTGATTTAAAGGATTCTGCGGAATGCAAGAAACGTCATTTTCGGAATGTTACAAGGCCAAGGAGTGGGAATCTTGCAGGAAGTACTTAATAAAAAAAAAAGCTCTAGAGGGACTCGGGTTTAAACCGCGGTTAACCGTGATGGTCGGGAGAGTGTACTTAACTGTTTACTGGAATCGCGAGATTGACATTGTGCTTCAAAAATTACTTGGTCTGGCGGCCAAACTAATTTACACTTCTGTGTAAATTTATTTTTTAAAATTCAAGTGCTTTGCTATTTTTGGACATAGTCTAAACCAGGGGTCGGCCATAACCTTGTCGATCCGATCAAGTTCAAATCCGATCAGGTTTTTGAAATTGTCGATCCGATCAGGTTTTTGAAATTCGTAGATCCGATCAGGTTTTTAAATTGTCGATCCGATAGTTCATCCGATCAGGTTTTTCAAAAAAGTTATTGCGACCCCTGGTCTAAACTTCAACTTATAACTTAATCGATCTAAACGAAAAATATAATGAAATTAATGCACACAATGTCAAAAAATTCAAATATACAAATTCAATCCACTTTAAGGGCAGTATGCGACCCTCTGATTTACATTTTCTCGGTGAAATATTTACTGAAACTAACAGTCATGAAGTAAAACCGAAAATGCAAAAAACTATCTCCTTTTCAGACGCTATATCAATTTGAGCTCAAATTTCCACAGATCACGTAACGGTAGTACTGTCAATCTTTGATACGTCGAGCTTTTTTGATCGGCGACGGGAACAATTCTAGAACGCCAATAATGACGATTTTTCACAATTCAGACTTCAAATCTATCTCCCTCCTAGGATCTATTTGCCAAAATGGCTTCTAATTGTTGATTCAAGTCTCCTTAAACAATTGTGAGGGACCACCGTCGGCTTTTTGCAATTTCCAGCTTAAACTCGAAATATGATTTTTTTTGGTCCTTTTCCAAACAAAATTCGAAAAAAAAAATGCTTCTGATTTTTTCGAAGTAGGCTCAAAGAAAGGTAGTGAAACACTTTATGGAAAAAGTTGGTTTGCGTCAAGTTAATTTTTGAAGTATTTGTGGTCAAATTTGAGCAACATGTATTTTTAACTTCATCTTACAAAAAATACTTGAAAAAAATCGAAAAATGCCGAAAATTTGCGAAAAAATTTTTTTATGATGATTGGGTTCTTAGTACACTTAATTATCACCCCGTATCAATTTGGAGCATTTTAATGCCCTCTAAAGGCCTTTATTAAATCAGAGTCGATACCCCCTTAAAAAGCAATCAAAAATGATGGAAAAAAATGATCGCGAAACTTTTCTCACAACACATTTTAAAATTCCACATGTGGCATGGTCACAATAGCACCTAAATTTTTTTCGGATGATAGGTTCAAATTTTATGGAACGAGTTGATTGAAAGGGCCATTTTCGCTGAAGTTTTACTTTTCTTACCCGAAAAAATATGGCGTAACTGAGGATTCGAACCCTACATGTGAATGGATAAGCGAACGCCATAACCATCGCACCATAGAGACTTATAATATCGAAAAATCAAACTCGAATATAAAAGTGTAAAATATTTCCACAAAATTAGACGATTATTGTTATGTCTTAATTGTATTTTTATTACTTCGATCATACCATTTGTATTTTTCTTTACATGAAACTGTCCAATATTTTAATGGAAAACAAAGATTGAAACCAGCATGTTTTTCCCTGAAATTTCCAGAAATAATAAAAATTCAAAATAAATGAGGTTCATATGTTGGATTGGTTAGATTTATAGATGCAAGACTTATTTTCTGGGTTTGGACCTGACATTTTGAAAGTTTCGAAAGTCCACGATTTACATCGACCGCTACTTTCAAGGATAGAATACAATTTCCTGAGATTTTATTGAGTTTTTATGAGTTAGTATTTTTGAGTTCAACGACTCGGTGATTTAGGTCATTTAAAAACAAAATAAAAAAAAAGTTGGGACTCATATTTGTGGTTGTTACCCGCTACAAACTCGATAAATAAATTTCAGACGAAATTATATATTTTTGCCTTGGGTTTTATAATTTCGTATACAAAATTCAAATTAAATTACTATTGTATACTATTGAGGAAGTCGCCAAAAGGTTCAGGTTATTCGAGGGATTTATTTTTTATTAAAAATATATTTCGTATCCTGTTTCCCAACCAAGTGCTCTCAGTTCAAAATAATTAATTCAAAATAGTTTGTATGTATTACCACATGTGGTCCCACGATGTCTACCATTTTAAGATCTTTTAAACTTATTTTTCAGTATGTAAAAAATTGTTCGGTCCAACAAGGGAAATTTCTCTGGATGTAAAACCTATAATGCAGGAAATTACTTTCAATCCAGAGGAAATTGAAAGCTTTTGGTTCGAACATTTTTTTACATTACTGTATTGTTCTATCAAATATTCTTTCAAAGATAAATCTGTCACAGCTAAAAATATTAAATGAACTTGAAACTTTAAAAAAAACCACCAGGTAATAAAAAACAAAATTTCACTGACACAAAAAAGAAGGCAGCTTTGCGTTGAGAACGTGTTTGAGAAAATAATAATTTTTCAAACAATTAATTGTCTGAAAGTATGGCAATAAATCCCCGATAATTCAACTTCTCGTTGCAACAAATTTAGTTGCATTAATGAAAATGAAGACGGAGTGCATCAATTGTAGAAGCAACCTTGCTTTCTTGCATTTATGGCGCCCTTCTCGAAAATCTAGTGGTGATTACAAAGTTATCAAGTGATTCAAAGAACTTATTCAAAATTTTACTGCACTCGAACCACATAAACAGTTTTACCGATCGGGAATATATGCCAATGTTTAGTTAAGATCAAATTAAAACTTCAATCTCGAAATGAGCGTATAATTTACCCATTTTTTTAATTTTTCAAAATTAAAAAAAAATAGGGTTAATTCAATTTGAAAATTGACGTAATTTTGACGCATTTTAAACTGTTAAAACGCAATTTCATCGGAATTGCGCACTAGATGAAATTTCAGCTTCAAAATTGTTGAAACTAGCTTTAGGTTTTTTCGGCTATGACAAATTCGGTGTTATCAGGCCAACGATTTACAACAATCTAATTACAATGATAGAGAAACCTATTTATAAACGAGCACCATTTTCCCATCTAGAACCTAATTTTCTAATAATAAGATCTTATTAAGCGAATTTTTATCCGTTTTCGAAATCTGACGTATTTGGGTTATCATCGTCATGTCTAGTTTCATTTTAACTCGAAATTTTGGAAGCATTTATGAAAATGAACCAGCTGAAAAAAATCTTACGAAAAATCTGCGACCTTGAGCCTATTGTATGTGATACTATTCTTTAGAATTTCTCATCAATTCAGAATGGCTTCAGTTCTCCCACATGTACCACCTGGTTATACCATTAATGCTCGAATTATTTGAAGAGAGAATAACAGTACCGACAATGGTAGGCTGTCAGCACTCATTTATCTTTATGGACGCTCAAAGCATATATAAGGTTTCATTTATTCGTACTCGAGCAGACTTGCTTGTTATTAGAGAGATTAATAATTTAACCGTCCTTTCGAGAGGTGATTCATTCGTTGATTATCGATAACGATACCCGAGTGCACAAAATAACTTTTTTAATCAGAGTATATTCTTTCATTATCTCGGAAATAACGTGAGTACTTCTGTCATTCCGAGGAATTTTGGGTCAAACCAAAAAACTTCCAAACTTACGTGACACTGCAGAGCGGTTTTTTTCATTCCCCGGACTATTTACCAGCTAATTTTCGTTGGTCTTTCTAAAATCGCTTAGGATTTTGTGAAACTTCATAATGGGTCGAAAAATAAGGATTTCAAAAATTATCAAAAAATGAAATAGGAGATCATGACAGCCTTTATTAGAAGATCCATTCATTATTTATACAATTCATGTAAATGGCTATTCTTTGAGAATATAATCCAGCCGTTGGTACTATTCGTTCAAAGAAACAAAATATATCTAGATTTCTGAATAACATCTCTGAATGCAATTTAACAATAAATGTCCATTTTCTGACACATTGTAGTGACAGTAAATCCTTTATTTCTTCACTGGCGGAATTTTAACAAGGTTTCTTATGTGGCTTATATATGGAGATTCAAGAGGCACATGATAACGCGGTAGAAATTTGACAGTCAATAAAACTGGCATTCACCAGATTCCAACGAAGAAAAAATTTGTCAAATTTTCCAGCGACAATGTCCAGAATTAAAGGACACTTGTCTCGAAATAATAAATGAAATGCGAATTTTAAAGTGAACTAAATAATGTCAACAATGGAAAATTAAACACTTTAATAAACTAAACTATAAAAAGTTGTGTTTCTCATTTCAAATGTCGACACAGTTTTCTCTAATTATGTATTTTAAAAAAATGTCGACCAAAATTTTTTTGGTCGATTTGAAAAAAGTCGACCAAAAATTGTTTTTGTCGATTTGACAAAATGTCGACCAAAATTATTTTCTGACATCATAATGTCGACCAAAATTTTGGAAAAATTCAAAATGTCGACCAAAATTGAAACTTTTCGTGATTTGAGAAAAAGTCGACAAAAGTCTTGTGTCGACCAAAAATTGTATACTCCGTAAACCAATAATCTCTAGAAATATTTAAGGTATCACATTCAAACTTTAGCATTTGTTAAGTTGACCCTAAAAAATAAAAATTTTATGATTGGAAAAAAAAATTTTTCCATTCCTCAAATGATAAGGCATATAATTGAACATTCGTTCCGAATTTGTCAGTTTGATACCATGAAGGTTGGAGACAAACTAATAAAATAATATTAAAAAATTGTTCATTTTAGTCTAAATAATGGGCTAAATAAAATGATTCAAAAACCGGTAAATTGCTTCACTCATATAATTCACACATATTTCCATAAAAATTTTTCACCCCATAAAGATATCAAATATTAAACTAATAAAGTCGATTTTCGCAAAAATCTGTAGGAATTATTCCTGAGCCCATCATCCATATCGAATATTGAACTTTTTACAGTGTTCTTTGATTGCATATTATTGAATATGCCGGGTTGAATTCGAACGTGACCACAAATTTATGTGTGACTAAGGGCCTTTATTTGGTCTCGGTTAAATTCTCGTTAAGGCTTTACGAAGATTCGACATTTTGTTTTTCAAACCTTTACTAAGCCTGTACTATTATTTAGCGTTCGTAAGGCTTTCACTAAAAATTTATTTTAAATAAATTATCAGTAAATTGCTCCTCAAAAGTTAACTTTTGTGTTCAAAGTTCTTATCATTTATATTTACAGATAGAATATATATTTTTTTTATCATCTATTTTTCAATTAAACGAATTAATTTTTCAAAGGTTTTCTATTCGATTTTCGGTGTGTGAATAAAAATAGAAAGTGTTGAAAATAGGTAAAAGCTAGTTTATAAAGTGAGCATGTTAGCTCCGAAGCGCACTTCCAAGAATGCCGCTAAAATGCGCCAAACTGAAAATTTTCCAATTTTCATTCATGTGCATAAGCAACCAGGTTTTAAAAGGTTCGTGAACACGTACACACAATTTATGTGACATTTTTACAATTTTGTATGATCAAAACTTTTAAGAACCGCAAACAACGTGACATGATAGATCTTTGAAAACAAATGACGCGGTTTTTCTTCGTCTGGTAATCTAGGAAGGTCGCGCGTAGGGTTCGTTTGTTTGATTTGTTAGAGATTTCAAGTTTCTTGCAGTTCAATTCGAAGATTGGATTCGATCATTAATTCTGGACATTCTGGAGCAATAATTATTATATCAAAAATGTATCCCACCGGAAATAGAGGGCTGATGCCTGTAATAGGCTCCTACCCACCGCAATTTGCTGTGTGAAAATACAATCAGTGATCGCATCAAGAAGTGTGGGTGAATTTTGATAGGCTGATAGTGGAATTTTAATTTCTCGAGTGTTTCCCACTTCAGACACCAGTGAAAATAAGGCTATTTCTAATAATGTTAACTAAAACTACAAATTGATCATTTTTTTTTTATAATTCCAGGAAACATTTTAATAATGAATTGGAGTTAAAATCGGGGTATTAGATAGATGAATAACCCAGTGGTTTGCATAACAGATGAACAGTATTGGTTCAATCAGCTGAGCAACGTTTAGGTACTTCTAAAGTGTGGTTTATGACTTAATTGCACGCTTATAAACATCAGATATACTAAAAAGGCCTGATTTCATCAGAATGTAAATAAAATACATTCAATTCAATCGAAAAGATTAAACCTAAAAAAATACATTTCAATATTACTATTTGTTTCATTCAATAATAACCCGTTAGGAAAAACTCCGATGATGGCCAAGAACCGACCCGACTGCGATCCGGTCGAAATTTCCGACCCGGCGACCCGGAAAATCCGATCCCTGTTTGAGGCAATAATGGCGAAAGTGGAGCATCAGTCCGCATAAAATCCAAGTATTTATAAAATTTATTAAACATATACTTTGAATGGACCGTTATTTTGTTGTCAATGTCCAAAATCAAATCCCTTTATTGCCTCTTCCAAAGATTTGGTCCCTCAAAAAACACAGGGTGAGAAAACAACGGGGTTTTCCAAAACGACTCAGCCGATAAGGTACTTAGATAGCTCCAAACTGTGCACAAATATCTGTGAATGATACAAAATAAAATTGGTCCGAATAGACCATTGTTTCTATTTTTTCAGCCTTTGTTTCTATTTTTTTCAAAACTAATAATTAAAAATTTCAGTATCTTAAAAAAAAAAACATTGCGTCCTATAAAAACAATTTTAATGTTTATATTATTAGATAATTTGCTCAGTTTGAAGCTATCTAAGAACTAATTGGATGACTCGTTTCAAATGAAGCGTCGTTTCTCACCCCCGTGGGTTTAAGGACAAATCTTTGGGAGAGGGCAATAAAAAGATATTTGACAAAGCGAAATCAAATCACTCACGTGTTTTTGGCAATTTAATTTTTGTCCTTAAAAAGTAAGAAGCCTACTAAGATCAGTAAGATAAATTTTGTTAAATTTTTAATTGACCAACAAAAAAGGGTGACCCACGTGATATATACTATTGCTAAAAAAGCTCATTGTACATTTCCTTTCTGAATTATTTTGTCATCTTATTCGTATTTAAATTTTTTATGTGCAACACAAACATTTTGTCGTGTATAACACACAATCCAATACAGCCAGCAGTTTTGTAAAATTTTTAAGTGAAGTTAGCTTTGCGTTCGAATCCAGAATCCTTTAATTTTGAAACTTGTTTTTTTTTTATATATTTCAAAGACTATAATAATTTGAGCAAATCTATGAAAAATATTAAAGTTTCATGACTAAAAGTTTACTGCAATTGCTTTTTTTGAAATTATAAAACAATATCAAAAACTTTTGTACCAATCAGGGATGTACAACAGGCTTGTAAAAAGATCGAGTTCCCATGTTTTTTTCGCCCCCTGTTCTCTTCCCTAGGTCTCGTTCCCCTTTTTTTTTCTCGGGCCTGATGTACCGTTGGAAAGCGGGACTGTAATTCACTTTTTAATTAACTTAATAAATTTTAGACAGAAAATGCATGACAAATCTTCCAATAATAGACCGCTATCCAGGGGTCGGACATTGATCGGAATCGTCTGGGGACCGGAGATCGGAATCGATCCGGATCCAATCTTTACAAACAGATACCGAATCCGATCCATCTTTTAAAAGGCGATCCAATTTCCCCGATCCCGATCCGATCCAAAAAAAATTGAGGCGACCGATCCGCATCCGATCCAAAAATATTTGAGGCGACCGATCAGATCCCGATCCGATCCAAAAAAAATTTTCCAGATGTGCCGACCCCTGCCGCTATCAGAAGGCTGAGTCAACCTCCCGCTATTGAAGCAACATTTAATTCAGACCCAAAATTTCTATCCCGATTTTGTGTTGGAATGGATCGATTAAACGTAATAATAATTTTCGGCAAAACGAACGTTGGCAACATAACTGGATTTGACAATAATTTGTTTGGGGACATTTGTGATTGACCATTCTAAAATTAAATTTCTTTATAGTTGTTTAGTATCAAGGATAAAGCATTTAACGCGGTGTTTTAGCACCTTCTAACAAGAAATGAACTTTGTTCAAAATATAGTATTTTGATCCGATTTAAAAATGAAAAATCTTACAAAAACATTCATGATAAATTTAAGGGCCCTTATGGTGGTGGTTGTCGCTAAATGAGCCGAAGAAAAAACTAAATTAATATATTCATGGTTGTTTTTCACAAAAAATGATGAAAATAAAGAAGCTGGTCGTTTGATTCCGGTACATGTTCAGGAAAGGACTTTTTGATTTTTTCCAAAAATATTTCATATCCCTTTATTGCCCTCTGCTGAAATATTTGGTCCCTCAAAAATTCGTGATGGAAAACGATGCGTCATTTTGAACACGAGTCATCCGATTAAGTTTTTAGATAGCTTAAACTGAGCACAATTATCTAATTAATATAAACATTAGAAATTCGTTTTTATAGGATCAAGGTTTATCATATTTTTTTGAAGATTACTGAACTTGTTATTATTTAGATTTTGTTAAAAATTAGAAGAAAAAGTCTGAGAAAAAAAAGCAATTCATCTTATTCGACAAATTTTTATTTTATTATTCATTAGATAATTGTCCTCAGTTTGAGCTATCTAAGAATAAATCGGATAATCGTTTGAAATGAACGCGTCGTTTTTTAACCCGCCGTGTTTTGAGGGACAAATCTTTGGGAGAGGGCAATAAAGGGATATGGATAAGTTGTCATTTCTTGATTTTCGGGTATTTAAAACAGGGTTTCTAAAAAACCAGTCATAAAAAAAAAATGCTCATAAGTGGTCTCCGGAAACTCCAGAACTGTCGAAAACGGGTTTGAATATTTCCCTTATAACAGACCAGTTAAAAAGCTAAACGTGTCGTCAAAATTAGAAAAAAAAATATCTGATCAATCGAGACTACACTTTCCTGAGATAATTACTCGATTTTTCATCATTTTTCTCTTAATTTTATTTTTATTTATATTCTGATTGTTTCCTGAAAGTTTCCGAGAAATTTCAAGTAATTTTAAGGCCTAAAAAGTGCTCAAAAATATTTCTTCCTCTTTTTCCCAAAAATTAAGTTTATCACGGAGAAAAAGAATTGGGCCAAAACAAAAATATTAAAAATTAGCTTCAATACAAAACTAATCGTGCAATGATTCCGAGCGATGCGTAGGTTGGATTAATCTAAAAGCATTTATCATAATAGCGCCAGTTTAGTGCTTCAACCTACGCATCGCTCGGAACCACTTCCCGATAGTATTAATTTATAAATTTCCACATTTTGAATTCCTTCTCCAGATATAATGAATTTCAGGGTTTTTGGTTTTATTTAAAACGGTATACCGTACTAAGAAAGTATCGATAAACAGATGAGTTTAGTAATTTAATAATAATAATATTTCAGGATGATTCATCAAAATCCGGAATATTCATGCTCCAAAGTGTATTCTCTATTTATAACAAATAGTATTGAAATGATAGGAGACCTGATAAAACGTTTTGATACGATTATTTCTTCGAGAACTCGTTCATTAAACTCCGAGAAGTAAATTATTTCCGCATCGTCAGCTTGCTATAAATTTACCCAATATGAAAAATGCATAGATATTTGAAACTTTTCCCCGAAAAGTATCAATTTATAAAAAATAATTTTGTATTTATTTGAATACTGTGACTAGGATGATGTTTCTTTGAATTTCATCATTCTGATTATTTTAAGATTTTTGATAAGTCGACATCGATCATCAAACTGAACCATATCATTGCCAGAAGAAAAAAAACTTTTATTTATTTAAACGCCCATCTTCACCGTTGTGATTTTAAACACAAATTACTGATGATATTCCATATCCTTTCATTTGTGGTATTGTAGATTGCTGAAAGCGCCTCTGTGGCTAGGGGTAAGGTAGATGCCCCTACATCTTCAATCACCCAGTGAAAGAAATAACAATTCCTCCGAAGTAACCCAGTTATCACCTAAATTGTTTTTATGATATTCAAAAATCGTAACGATGTACATCTTACAGCAAAAGAAATTTCAAGAAGGGTTTTGCATTAATTCAAATTGTTATGAACGGAATAAATCAATTAATCGTCTCGAAAAATTTTTTGAAGATTTACATATTTTTCAAAGATTTTTTTGGAATTCCAGCAATTAATCGCATCACAAAAAATAATTTTCGTGTTAGAAAATTGACATGATTAAATTATATCATTGATTTTTTTGTTAATGAGCCCAGAATCTGCTGTGAAAGAAGGAATTGAATTTTTTTCTTGAAGAAATCCCTTGTCAAGCAGTTGGTCAGATTGTATCGTGAAAATCAAAAATGCAATTCTGAGAAAAACTCACATTATAGACATTTTTTAATTGTATTTGGGTCGAAATTATCATAAACCTTGTAAAATTCCTTTTCTTGTTTGAAAAAATGCCCCAAATTAATTTTGGAATCATTTTGAATCGATAGTCTGCTTTGAACGCTATTTATAATTTCACAAGGTTGTTTTTTCACACTTTCTGATGTAAATTGCGTTCTCATGATCCGTTACATGTTGCTTAACATAAATAACATGAAGATGTTTGTAAATAAATATAGTCTTCTTTGATGAAATCCCGCCATGCTGTCGAGATCGAGTTTCTAGTTTTACCGAATACGATGGAAATTAACGTAAAGTAAACATAGTGTAAACTTTTGTCTTTCCGAAAACCTACAGTCTGAAGTTTTTTTAAAATTGTGGGTTTTCTTTCACCCGAGGCGGTTAGACAGCCAAAATTTAAAGCAAAGTATTAGGCAAATTTTGGCTGTTTACGGCATGGTGAAAAAAAAATTTAAAGAGTTAAAAAACTCAGGCTGTAGACCACTAGATTGGATAACGACGACATACTTCGCTCGTTTAGATTTTACGAGATTCCAACGAATTTCTGGAAAGACCAAGGCAAAATTGAATTTTTTTATCAGAAAAAAATATCAGGACTTGCGAAGTTAGATTATTGTCCTGCGCCCGACTTTTCCACTTACCTCTTGGGCTTTGCACAAATAAGCATCTTGATCAAAACGGAAATTGCTGCTAGGTTTTTAGATCAAAAATGTATTGCCAAATGGGGTCTTCTCTCTCTATTTACATTTCAAATGATTTTTTAGCGAAATTACTTTGCTCTTCCTCAGCAAAAGGAATGAATTTAGAAAGATCATGTTGCGAGTAAACTTGACATACACTCACCATATTTTGTTAATAATCATACAAATTAGCTCTAATTATAACAAATTGACGAATTTTGACATAGATATTCGAACTGTTCAAGTTTCTATTAACGAAAATGAACCATATTTGACAGTTTTATGATCTGAGTCTCTTTAATTCTTCTTACATTTTCATGAAAATATAAGAATAAACTTATACAAAATCTTACCACACAACAAATCACAAGTAATTCATCAGAAATTTTGCCTCACATCTTTGCTTATGTCCATACTAACCAACAAGACCTAAAGCGTGCTATATTAATTAAATTAATTGCAAATAAATATAAAAATGAAACTTGGTAAAAACATGATAATTCGCATATAAGAGTTCTATATATGAAAATATAGTTATTATAATATATCAATAATGAGATTGAGTCATAACAATAATTAATAAAACTAGACATTTAAAATATCAATAATAAAAAAATGAAAATTTATCGAAATAAATAAATCACATGCAAATTTTTAAGAAGAAATAAATACCGCGGCTCAAGAAAAACTACTTGGTTTTTTCATAAATTTAGTTTTTCAAATTTGGATATTATCAAATTCTATGATAGAATTCTATGATGGATTATCTATTACAATAATAAAATATATATAGAGCATCAATTTATTTTTTCGAATTTGTAGTGATAAAAACCAGTATTTTTCTTAGTGAACACTTTTTCTGATAATTTCATATTGCTTTTGGACATAAAATTGATCCTCGTATAATATATTTTTTATTATTGTAATAGATAATCCTCAATTTTTTTTTGAGCTGCATGCAACAAAGAAGCACTTCGTTGCATGAAGTTATTACATATAACTCGATATGGTGGAGCAATTGGATAATTTTAAAACGAGATAACACTGCAACGGGAAAAAATTATTATTGTGAAAATTATTTTAATGCGAATTATGTTCAATGTTTCCGAAATAAATCAGACTGATTCGATTCTGGATAATCAAGAAAATATACCTCCGTTTATCCAAAACGAACATGTAAGGTATATTATTTTTATATTTTAAGTAAGCTATAGGCTCTTGGAAACTAGGAAAAGGCCTGATGGACCATAGGCTATGGTATAATTTTATATCAAGTTTATGGGCGCAGCAAATGCAACAGCATTACCATTTTTTTTGTATAGAACTTTCTGATCCCGGTCATATAATGATAATATAATATTAATAAAAATAAAATAATTATATAATAATAATATATAATAATAATTAATAATAATAATAATAATATAATAATAATATAATTAATAAATTTAAAATAAATAATTAATTAATTAATAAATTTAATAATTAATAATAATTAATAAAATTAATAATAATTATAATAATTAATAAATTAATAATATAATAATAATTAATAAATTATAATATTATAATATTAACCAAAATATATATATTAAATTAAATAATAATAATTATTAATAATGAATTAACTAAATAATATTAATAATCAATTATAACTATATATAATTAAATACAATATATAAAATAATAATATAATAGATTACCTCATCATAAATATATTATATATAAATTAAAATATAAAATAACGATATATAACTAGATAATATACAAAAGTATTAATCGAATAAAGATAATTTCAATATGATAATAATGTTAAATTATGTTAATCGAAATCATATATTATAATACTTATACTTATATCTTAAATAATATGTCAAAATATATAAAAAATATATTATAAGAAAATATAAAAATATAAAAAATAAAATAAAAAAATTTAAATTATAATATAATATTAAATATTAAAAATAATATAAATCTGTCCCGGTAGCTTTGATCAATATATAGCTCAACATCGATTCTGATTCAAATCGATTATTGTACAAATAAAACATTCTGTTAATCGGAGCTGTACTGTTTTATTGCTTAAACATGAAGTTTAATAATTCAAACACTACCTCCAAAAACTGGATAATAACATTATTTTACATGTTCACAATTGGAAAATTCAGCAATAAGTAAATCACAAATAAAAGATTCAATCAAATTTGAATATTGAAAAAAATGTATAAGCAAATATTGCTAACACATTTGATATTTCATTTTTTATCAGTAGTTGTCATCGACTGGTTTTAAGATTAATTCTGGATTAATGAAGCAAAATGTTGCCAAACAGAACCAAATATTTATATGCATGTTAGTAAACTTTTGTGTTTATCTCAAAATATAAACGCATGATTCAACCTGAGACATAAGGGCAAAGTACAGGGTTATCCTTGATGGCAATAATACATTGGTCAAAAACCACCCGAATTTTTTTGTGAAATACAGATTCTCATTTTTTAGGGGTTGTTCCCATTACGATCATTGGATACTCAAGCCAACAAAAATGCTTTGTTTTTGAACGATGGTGTTTTTGTTTAAAACACGCATTTTTTTGTGTTGCATGCACTAGCCCAATCATACAGCGCTCGCTAGGGATCGAAGATCCACAGCGCGGTGGTGAGAAAACTCCAAAAAAAATGAGACAACCTGTTATATACTTTGGTAAGTGATGTAAAAAAGTTAAGATAGATTTATTTTGTTCGGAGAGGAACTGATTTTGAAAGCTTTTCGCGCGGTCAGTCCTCGCTTTCTGGACTGAATAACCTTGAAACCAGAACACAGTTTTGGGAAGGAACCACAAGTTTCTTTAACCGGTAAAGTTTTGCCGAGATGTTTTTGAACTTTTCTTGTACTTAATAAAAATAGAACAGAACTGAAGAAAAGACTCTTTTTATTTTATCATTTTATATTCTAGAATTATTCAAGTTTTAAAATATTCCTTGCGGAGTATTAGTAATGCAAATCCTTAAATCACGATGCCTAATCACGTGACCTTAATCACGTGATCCAAATTGCGGTACGTTCGGCGATGTCTGAATTATACTTGCTGCCTTGTAGAAATTTAGAACGTCTGAGACACGTCTGTGTTGGGCTAAAAACATGCTGTAGCTCAATGATAATGAAAACTAAATATGAATATCGAGGTCTATTTATTCATGATTTAAAGAGTTCCTAAATTTTAGAATAGAGGGGAAAAGTGAGCTGGTTTGTGCAGAGCGCAGAATTATAAAGCTTGCGTAGGCGTTTCATAAGGCAGGTTTATAAGGGAAAGAAATTCCTGTCATTGGGATACCGCGTCATAATGAGCAAGAATGTTTAAGCAATATTCGAATCAAGATAGTCATAAAAATTGAAGTACAGCTAGTTCAAATATCGGTATTTCGCGATTTACAGTCTGGGACCTGTTATGATTTGTCAATTACATAGCCTCTTGTGTTTTATTGACCAATCAATCCCGTGATTATTTAGGTTCCTGAGCTTCAGAGTTTTAAAAGGCAGGGAAGTATCTTTTAGATGGCATGAGAAGTATCAAAGGCCTGTATTTATCAGCTGAAAATTGTGAAATTACGGGTAGTTGTCTGCAAAATTCGGCGATTTTGGGCTCGATTGATCTTTTCTATAGTAAGCATTGTTTGTAACATATTAAATCTAGAGTAAATTCTGCACTGACCAAAACGCCGGGTTTGATTATATACGCTGTGGCGTTGAACACATTCCATTACTGACCCCAAAAAATTTTAGGGTCAAATTAATTTGCATCAGTTATAAAATTGTCCCATTTTTCATGGTCAAGAAATTGTCCGGTTCTTTCGAACTGATCTAAAAACCAAAATCAAATCCAGAGATGCCACTTGATCCGTGTTCGAAAATCTTAAAGAAATTATGTTTAAAATTTAACACATTTTCATGCGCAGCTCAAGAATTTTTCCTCGTAACTGATTTTTGGCGATTATATTTTTAATTTAAATTTTCAATCTAATTGAACACAAACTGAAATAATTCAGAATTTCCATCGAAATTTATAATAGTCCCTTTAATTTTTACCACGGAATAAAACAATCGTTTTGAATAATAAAAAATTATGACCAATATACAGAAAATTGGAATTTTGAAATCTTGGAAAAAGTTTCACTTTTTAACTCTTCAAAAATCTTATATCGATTAAAATTTTAATTTTTTAAAATAGCATTCATTAAAGGAGTGTGGATTGATTAAAAATAAAGGTGCTTAGGTAATAGATTAATACCTGAGTGAATAATAAACTAGAACATTATCTCAATTTAAAATAATTTTATTTTCAAACCAGGATGGCTGGGAAATATCCAAGTTTTCTTGCAAAAAAATTTAAAACTTCATTATAAAATTTACTAGCAAATTTCTTGATTTTTATCAAATTTTCTTGGTGTTAATCAATTTAACAAAAAAAATTAAATTAAAGTTAAAATAAAAAAATTGTTGTTGCTTTGCCCGGCGGCCCTGCAGAGCTTTTTATAGTTTTTAAACCTCAGTTACCAGTAACCTCAAAATCATTTAAAACTTCTTATTCCTAAATTGATAGTCTTTTATTGAAAATCGTCGTTGAGACTTGACATAAGAAGGCTGTAGTTGAGACTCGATATTAGTTCTGATGATCAAATAACACAAACTCTTAGAAACTTAGTCAAAATGCTGTAAATTTAGTAATTATAAAATTGGGGAGACAGTGATGAAAAGTTCGACTAAGTACGTAATGATATTAGTTACCCTCTTAATTTTAATGCGCAATCCAAATTTGTTTTAAATCGCTCATTCGAACGGTGAATTTAATTTGCTTGTCGATAACAAATGTCAATTAACGAACGACTTGTACACCAAAAATATCTCCCACAAAAATGATCCCTGGGTTGAATCATAAAATATAAAGTTTATTTCTCTATGACGCATCATTTCGTCTAGCAAGGATGTTAACTTATTAACTTATACGGTATAAGGCATAGATTGTTTTTATCATAACAAAAATGATTGCCCAGTCCAATGGACCTTAGGTCCCATAACAACAGGGCCAATATGCCGAAATTGTTTTATCCAACAAATTTCCGCGTTCTTCTGGGCATAATTGGCGACATTTCACTTTTGTCAAAAAATGAAAGAACGCCGTAGGCATTCGAAATGACTGTCATAATTCAAACAGTTCTAATTACTACATAGGATTTTACAATAATTTCTCAAATGGGCAGTGAATCACCAAACATGTGTAGAATAAATGTACCTATATCAAACGAAATAAAAAAAAAAGCGGATTGGAAAAATTTCAATTTTGAAAATACATCTTTAATGAGTCAATGAATCATGAGTCACGTTATATGACGCGAGTCAAAATAGTGTTTTAACCGAAGTTTTGTGGGATTTCCCGCAATTTGGCATTTCGACGATATAGAGGGCCGCGTTGTGTACCACGACGCTCTTATGAAAAAAAAGGCATCAATTCACAATGTAACACTGTACTTTTTCATTTTGTCAGTTTCCTTTTTTATTCCAAATTTTTTTTTTAATGATTAAGCATTTTTGCATACCGTATAAGAAAATTCCGCTGACGTGTTTCATGCTACGAAAATATGTTCTAAACTTCAAAGCCAATTTTCAATCGTTTATTAATATTTTTTTGCTTGATTAAAACAGGCTCCACACAATTCCGACTTTGTGCAAAATAACCAATCCGAAAAGACCTTTTATTAATCGGAAAATGTCGGAAACTACTTTTTTGACGCCAGAAACCACCCGAAACTGAACACAATGACATAAAGATTACAATATGTAAAAAAATTGTTCCAAAAATTGGAGTGAGATTTTTACCACGGGGTGGGTTCCACAGGCGACACAAGTGGCAAAAATATTTATCAAGTTTTTCCCCTGATTTTACCGTCAAAACTACGTTATCTTGGCATAAATTTGCATCTTTCAACAGTAGCATTACTAACGATTAATGCAATATGTAATGATGGAAAAAAAGTAACATTTTTTATACATCACGTTATGAGAAAATTATATTTATTTTATCATTTAAGGCCCACTTTGTGGTATGTAATTCAATACGACATAAACAAATATTTACGTAACGCTGGGAAACTGGAACATTTTTACTTAAACTTGAAAAAAAACTCCTTATTAAGTAAAAAAATACAGAGGACTTATCATATTCTTAATAAGTGAAAAATGCAAAGTTTTATACGATTTAGCAATATTCTAAACAAAGTTACCTTGAATTAGATATCTCAACTTATTTTTAAGTAAATTTGAATCTGAATTATGGAAGTAAGCTATTCCACCATGAATTTCGGACTTATTGAAAATGATAGCGTGGATTTCTTTTGAAACTTTGAGGAGGTTAATATACATTAAAAATGAAAAAATTATGAAAATTTTTTTGGACATTCAAGTGCTCAACAATATAGCGATTTTTTGTATTTCAGATTAATTAATTTTAAAACAAACAAAAAAAAATGGCCCGCATCGGTATTTTTAGAGTCAACGGCCACTTACGATGAAATTAACACTATTGTTGAAAAAAAAAAACTTTTGAACATTTGTGATTTTTAGGCTCTAAAACGTCAATTTTTCGAAAAAAAACTAAGAAATTGAAAAAATATTGATTTTTGAGGAAAGAATTAACCACAAAACGCGGAATGAAATTTGGCACAAATCAGTATATTATATGTGACAAATCTAACCTCAGTGGTCGATTTTGGCCGAAAATCGTTAGTAGAATAGCTAATTATAAGTTTTGTATGTGAATTTTTTCTCTTTTGAGCTTTCAGTTATAAAAAATTTTGATAATTAATTTTCAAAGAGACTTTTGAGAGGAATTTGAAATTCGGTTAACAAAATTTTGTATAATGATCAAATGCCAAATTATTTTGTTCCAACTTTCGACTAAAAACTTTAATCTCTCATTCTGAAGATGATCAAATAAAAAATGAAAAAAAATTAAAAAAAAATGCAATATTACTATAGAAATTTTAAAATACTTTATGTCTCGACACAACCAAACAAAATTATCAAATGGTTAAAAAAATTCGAAGATTAGCTACAATGAAAGTATATAATTCAAAAAAGCTTTTAATGAAAATAAATTTTTATTGATTTTCAAAATTATTTGTGGTGAAAATTTGAATAAACCACTTTTTAAAAATTAAATTAATAAGTTTTTTTTTAATTTCGGATGTTAATTATTTATCATAACAACGGATACATATACGATGTTAATGGTGTTCTAATAATAATGTTTAATTGCGAGAAAAGTCCTCCGAATATTGATAAAAACAATTTTATTATCAGAACAATACAAATCAAGGCTTAAAATTTTGAAATTTGAATTTTGACGACTAGATGTTTCAAAAATTTCTTCATATTTCAAAATTTCCAGCATTGATTGAACTTAGCAATATGGATTACCAACCCTTAGAGTACGTTTGATTCTGAGCATTTGATTGGTTTAATCTGACAATGAAATCGGCCTATTCCGCAATCCAGGGTTTTGATTGGGTGCTTATATCTTGCGTAGTTTGTATTATTCAAATATTCAGGCTCTGTACTCTGAGGGTCGGTAATCCATACCCCTAATTCACATTTTTAGGAAACGTGGTGTGTTTTAAGTAGTAAGACCGGGATATTCACAGTGTGAACAGGGGATATAATCCCATGTTTACGTCATTTTCACGGTCCCTGGTTCTCCCGTTCCGAAGCCTACAAATGCCTCCTTAATTATAGCGCATTAATAAGCTCAGTTCCCAAAAGGGACATTTTTGACACTAAGAACTATTTTGAATGATTAATTATTAATTTTATTTTTAAGATATGTTCTAAAACATAAATTACTGTCAATGACCATTTCGGAAAATTATTTTTTTTCTTTTAACCATCAACGAGATTTTAATTGACATTGATAACCACCAGTTCTGGTTAGCATGTTAACCAGACTAAACTTGAAAGCTAACATTTTTCCCCAAAAAACAACGAAAAACATATATTTCAACAAATTTGAGGCAATTAGTTCATTCTAAGAGCATATTTAGACAAGGTGTTATTTCGTTTTAATCTTATTTCTTTAGCGTCTAAGACGCTGCGTCTTAAATATATTTTGAATTCGGTTTATAGACTTATTAAAGGTCATACATAACCTGTCCACCATTAATATCGACCTATAGAAATACTGGGTGGATTGTCCTGAAACTTATTGAGAGCTTGATACCAAGTTGAAACAAATTATGAAAAAAAGGTATTTTGCAAACGTTTTAAGCAATGTAAAAATAATGAAAATTGTTCACAAACATTTTTTTTTAATTTTTTTATAACCAATTTTCAAAAAATACTTGGGATTTTTTTCATATCCTAGCAAGCCTCAACGAAAAACTCATCTTAACAGTACGAAAAAAAACATAGTCTTACAGTGGAAAACTCTTTTTTAAGGTCAAAAAGGCAATATTCGCGATAAACTATGATTTTTTAGAAAAAATATCAAATTCGCCCAAAAACGCGCCATAAAATTTAGCACAAAACTGTATATTTGTAAAGTTGAACCTCCGTGGTCGATTTTTACCCACAATCAAATGATGGACACGCTAGTCATACATTTGAATTATATAAATTATGAGTGACTTCTTCGATGTGGAATCAAAACGCGTTGTAATCGGACACCCAAAGCTTCAAACTTGTGAAAAAATCTTAAACCTCGGTTTTGACTCACATTGAAAACATATCTGAATTTTGAACAAAAACACCAAATTTTGGATAAATTTATGAAATGAATAAATAAATTTAACCCAGTTTACAAAAAAAAGACTGTTCATAAATTATTAAAAATATATTTTTTTGCCATTGCTGTTCAAATACACTAAAAAATCTTGAATGGAAAACAGGGTCGAATAGTCTTACGAATATGCGTGGGGTTTTGATATATCCCGACAAACATCCGAAGTTTCTTCAAAGAAACTCAGGCAGTTCTTACAAGCAGGCGAATGATCGTTTTTAGAACGTTAGATGTTTTCAACTTAGTTTCAAATCTTTGAGTATGCTGAGTATTAAGGTATGTGGGTTCCTACATTTTCTGCAGTTATTATGTCATAAAAATGCCCAAAATTCAATCGTTTGTGTTTTAAAGCACAAAACACCAAATAAGAACAAAAAAAAATTTCGAAATTTTTGCGTTTTTTCGATTTTTTTCAAGTATTTTTCTCAAAATTATGTTTCAAAAATAACGTTGTGTTCAATTTTACCACCTAAAACTTCGAAATATCGGTTGACGTAAGCCAACTTTCTCTTCAGTGTTTCCCCAGCTTTCTTTTGACTACTTTCGAAAAAATCGAAGCACATTTTTTCGGAAATTTTTTCACGTGACCTTGAAAATTCATATTTTTGTTGGGTCGAAATTTGACAAAAACGCCCCAAGGAAAGTTTCTGTTTGTTAGAGCAGCTTTTGCAAAATTTGAGTAAATTTTGAAATTTAACCTAGGAGATAGATTTTCCGATTAAAAAAAATCCAAAAACCGGTATTTTGGACCGTTTTTCACGTATTCGAGAATAAATATAGCACTTATCGACAAAAGCTTACCAACAAAAGTTTTGTATACTATATTAAATACAGGTTATGTTAAAATTTGAGTTTATTTTGAAAATAAACCTGTGGAGAAATAGATTTTCCGTTTTGCTTAGGTGGCTCTTGTGCCGCTTTATGTGTGAAGGAAGTGTGGTCATACAAAAAAGTTTTTGGCAAATTTGTTCGCAAGTTGAAGGCTAGTTCTAACAAACTGGGTAATCTGAATTTATCTCAAGGCCCTGTTCGGCTAATATTTATCGAGAATATGTCAAATTAGGAACCACCATACCCCTTAAGGGGTTAGTGGGTGCAGTAGTTATTTTCGACCACGTCGCAAATTCGGTATTTTCAATTGCATCTGACCAATCCAGCACCTTCGGGAATCGTTTGCAATTAAAAAAACACCAATTATTTTCTGGATATTTTTTTCTAGAACATTGAAATCGCTTTGCTAACTGAAGATGCCCGAATTAGTGACAGATGATCAAAAACAAAATAACCTTTAGTGATCAATTTTCACGGAGATTCAGACCAAAAAAAATTGGAAACTTTTGACCAATATTCTTAGAGAAAATTTCCAAAAAATATCGTTCGGACTTGCATAAAAAACGGAAAATTTTGCGCCTTTTCAAATATTTCAATTTTTAGCCTAATCAATTAATAATTGGCGCGCATTAAATCAGCATGAAATAAGTGATTGCGAAGAAATATAAAAAAAAATATTAAATTTGCTTGGTTTATAAGTTTAATAAGATAATAGAGAAGAATTTATGAAAAAGGAAAAGAAATCGCATGTGCGTTCGTGAGGTATACTTTTTTTTGTAATAATCTACATTTTCCTTATATTTAACTATAGCAAGGAATTTTCAAATATAATTTTCGGCGAATTAAATTAAATTATAAAATATGCTTGGTTGCAATTGTAGAGAATTTTTTTCTGATCAATAATATCGCATAATGTTGATTTTTGGATACGTGGATATGACGGTATACTTCAATGAAAAAAAATACCAGCAATTAGGTTTATAACATTTAAAAGGTTGTGTGATAATATTTCCAGAAATAAATCAATTTTTGACTTCTCAAGGTTACGGACTACCATATACAAATTGGAAAAATAAACGTTTCACTCAACTTCTCACAAAAAGATATTTGAGTTTTTAAAAACGCCTTATTTTTCCCCGAGCACATTATTGAACACCCACAAATCCCCTTTAAAGGAACAGTCAAGGTAGTAAAATTGATATATTTTTTTTGTGAAGCAAAATACATAGGAAAAAAAATGGCTCTTGATATCCCATTTTTCACACACTTTTTTAATATCCCGGCCCTCATTAGAAAAACGATAGTGTTTTTAAGTAGTAGGGCCGGGATATTAACAAAAGTGTGGAATAGGGGATACTGTGACTGGTTGATTTTATTGCCATGTAGTTTTTCAACAAGATTATGATCCCATTTAAACCATTATTATTATTTTAGTTGAGCTTTTATTATTCACGATAAAAATATAATTTTCTATTTGATCAAGAAAATTAATCATTGTAATTAAAACTTTGACAAAAGTGTCATATTGATCATACTTCTGGAGAAAAATTCCTTCTTCGCGATTCATTTTAATTTTAAAGTTCAAAACTTTAAACTTTGTTCATAACACTTATTCACCATTTTTAAATTTTCGGAATTCTTATTTCATAAAGCAAATCATCTCTCAAAAATCAATAATTATAAAATAAATTTCGGCGATTTTATGGGCTCATCTTGTAGAAAATTGTTATGGTCATTTTTCAGAAATATTTTTGTTTTTTCACTTTTTTGAATAATTATTTATTGCAAATTCTAATTTTCATGACGTCGGTACGCCCGTTCTTAAAGACGCACATCCAAGTTTTGTCATTTTTTTCTGCTTACAGAAGGTGACGCTCAAACCCGTAAGTTCTGCTTTTCAAAGTTGAAAGCCAGCCAGTCACAAATGCCTGATCAAATTCCAAGAATTATCGAATGCTTAATAACTGATGCAATTTTAAGCGTGAAATAATTTCTATCTCAAAATGTTTTATAACGTTTAATTTCAAAAATGAAAACACTCGAAATCGATATCCTGCCAAAAAACGGTTAACTTCAAGCAACATTTATTCAAAAATCATTTTTTGAGCGTGGTTGAAGTATCTGATGGTCTGAATAGTACTGGCAACTTCCTAAAAAATACTTTTGAAGCCAGGTTTCTCAGAAAATTCACTTGAAAATGTGGAAAATAGAGCCCAATTATCGTTACCCACATCCTTACCATTTTTTTAAAACCAAATTACATGAAAAAATATTTTCCGAAGATGAGCCAATTAAATCCGTAACAATTTTCAATTTTTTTTGGTGTTTCTCATAGTTCAAAATAACGAGTGGAGAGGAAAATACAAAGAGAGCATTCTGAAGAAAAGCAAAGAATTAACTCTCCATAATTTTGAGCATAAAATTAAAGTCTAAAAATTAACAAAAAATTAAAAAAAGGATCACATGGTATTTTACAATCACGTGGTTTTGGCAGACGTGGCAGAACCATTCGCTTGTCTCAAAAAAGGATATTTTCGAAATAGTTCTATTAGGAACGTGAATGAATTATTGTTTAAATGTAGTATAACGCGATGTTCCAAAACCGGAACAGTTATTTCCATTTCCTGGATTTAGTCAAATTAGTTCGATCTCTTTGGTTTGAAAGAAAATGAGATTCGTCAAAAAGCAATAACATAAATTTATGCCAACAAACCATCTTTTCAAAGGTCAGTCCCAGATTTGCTTTTAACTTAGTTTTACCCTTTGTTTGCCGCTAACACTTTTTTTAAATAAACGATGATATTTATTTTTAGAACTTTAAATAAATTTAGTTAGCAAATTCTATAGAATAACTCTTTAGCAAATTTCAGCAACGGATACGGTTTATTCTACTGACAAATGAATTTGATTTTAGATATATCCCCTATTCACAATTTTTTGAATATCCGGGCCCTGATTAGAAAACGTAGTGTGTTTTAAAGAAGTAGGGCCGGGATATTCACAAAAGTGTGAATAGGAGGTATATACACTGCTAAAAAATGTACTGCTAAACAAATAGCGACCGTGCATCTTTCAGATGACGAACCAATACAAATGTTTCTTCTTTGTACCGGAAATACTGGAACAGAGATCATGTGGGTTCTACTTTATGACGTGATCTATAAGTTATATCAATTACGGGGGCTCCTGGTCAATTTTACTAGTTTTGAGGCCAGATTTTTTTTATCTAATTTGGCTTATAAAAACAACTCATCCGATAACATTCCTAGATAGGCTATCTAAGAAAGCTCAAACTGAGCAGAAATATCTTGTGAACAAAAAAAAAATTGGTTTATCAGACTAATTCATTTATATTTTTTTCAAAGATTACTGACATTGTTAAATTACTAGTTTTTCTTCAATAAATTGGTAACAATTGTCGGATTCGGACAAATTTTCAAAATTCAGTTATTAACCAGATATTTGTGCTCTGTTTTAGCTATCTACGAATTCAATCGGATGCGTCGTTTGCAGTAGCTAAATTAAGTAAATTTTTTGCTAAACATCTAGTAAAAAATCACCAGGAGCCCCCGTTATTATTAATATTTAATTATTAATATTTATTAACATGTATTGAGTTTGCATATGACTAGTTTATAATTTATTGATAAAGTGCAAATTTTATTTTGACAGATAAATACAATTTCAGGTAATTGATTATAATATATATTTGCTAAACTGAATAAATTTTCGATGATTCTAGAAGCATTCTGATGTCAATGCTATTTTGAGGTGCTGCTGTTATCAGTTCCCAATTTAAATACTTTCGAAATAAAACTTTTCTTCACCAACAATTTCTTTAACAAATTTTTTCTCAGAATATTTTTCTTTCATGATTATCATTTTGGTTTCCGTATTTTCCAGCCAAAATAATTCAACTTCCAATTTCACTGTGATCGATTTGACACCGGCGTCAGGATTTCCCATCACTGCGAAAATTATTTTTTTCTCCTTCACTTGCTCTAACAAAAGGTTCAGTTAAAATTATTTGAATAAATAAAATATACTAATTATAAACGACACATTAATGTTGTCACACCCAGTACGCATTAACCTAAATATTTAATTAGAAAACATTTAAAATAATTTTCACTAAGAATATTCAATTTACTCCCAACTGAAGCGTTTCTTCAAATAAAAACTTAGTGATAATATAATTAAAAAGTAATAATTGAGTCAAGCGAATTTAAATACAGCGCAATGTCAGCTCATTTTTTTTAACATATACTTGAACATTCTTATTTTATTTAAAATCAACGTTTCGATAATTCAAGCTAATAATACTTTTGTGAGTTCAGAAAAGTAAACAGTACGAAATCTGGAGTTCCAAACTTTTTTGTGTGGAAAATAATAAATGTGGGCAAACTACGTACTAGAACGTAGTAGAACTAATTTTTAGGCCTACTTTAAAATAATGTGAGGTTTTATGTACTATTTGCTCAATAAGAGATGGCTGATATACTTGAATAGAGTAATTTATTTTTCAAACTTCATTTTTTCTAATTAATAACAGATTGATTCAGATTGTATAAAAACTTATTTCCAAAATTTTTGTAAATTTAAGTTACAATTTAATAATTATTATTACACGACCATTCAAAAGGTTTTCATTCAGAAACTGAAAAGTCATCATAAAATTATAATAAAGATTCTCAGTAAGGGAACGGTTTTAGCAGCGAAAAATATGACACCGGTGAAAAACAGTCACCTGACTTTTATGAATTAATGAAAATTTTCAAATGTTTAAAATTCTCCATGGAGCATAGTTCGAAATATTCAAAATAAAGTCAAAAATTAAATAATTAACTATTTTAAAAACCATTCGAAAAATATTTGAACCAATATTGAAAAAGTTAGATTCACCATTTTTACTGACAGTCAGAAATTAAAAATTTTTACTCGAAACTTTTCAGAACTCAATTCAAATTATTTTCGTTGGCTGGAGTGAATTCATATCAGCTCAGCTAACGACAATCAATAACCAAAATAAAGTACACTGGGTGTACTCTTATCCGTACGCACCCTTATCCGAAAGATGTACCCTTATCCGAACGACTTTTCGCCGAGCTGAGGTGTACAGATAAGGGTACACCCAGTGTACTTGACTATTTTGTATATTCGATCAAAAAAGTTTTGACACCCCTGCCTGGAAAAGAGTAAAATCTGAGTGTATATTGACCACCATTCAAATGATATTGCTTTTGGCTGATATGCTCTTTAGCTGTTACATCAATAATTGGTATTCTTAATTTAACCCCGAGTTCAAATGTGTGATCAGGAATATGTTTCAAATCTCGTTGTAAATCTTGAATTTTTTTCTGCAAAGATAAAACACAAGTTTGCTGACTACAGTTTATGAATAAATAAGCTTATTAAACATGATTCAAGCTAGGGTCGGCACATTCGAAAAAAAAATTTGGATCGGATCGGTGGACTCTCCAAAAAAATGGATCGGATCGGTAGGGTCCTCAAAAAAATCGGATCGGTATAGTCCCCGAAAAAATTTGATCAGATCGGTTTTTCGTAACAAGTCGTTCGAAGTACACGTTTAAGTAGGGAAAAGCTATTTTTCGTCGAAATTAATGTTAAATATACTTAACGGAACTAAATAAATTAAATTGTACTCTATCTCATAAATTTGAGGTCATATTACGTCTTAAAAAAAATACAAACAGCGTTAATTAAGGCAAAATAAAAATTTGTGCTGTAAGAATTTCACAATTTGAGGTGACGCTAGAGATATACACTTCAAATTTTTTCTGATCCGATCTCACCAATCCGATCCGATCCAATTGTGCCGACCCCTGGATTCAGGTTGAAATTCATTTAGGTTGCATTATTCGGAGCTAATTTTTGAATCAAATAAGAAATATTCAAAAGTCATACGCGATTATTGTTGCACTTTATAACTCAAGTGTCAACGATTAAAAAAGACTCAAAGTTACGCGACTCTCACACGCCGATTCATTGTTGAGAGCCAATCAATAGGCCTGTGAATTTGTCTGGGGCCAACTGATTGGAACGCATGAAGCGTTCAACGATCCTTATCAAATAATCAGCATACTGTTATTTTTGAGACACAGTATGTTCTTTTTTTACTTGCGAAGTGAAAATTTTCCTTTAGGTAATTACGGCCAATAAAAAATAGTAACTAGGTGGATTTTATTGTCAAACCCTAGGCATTGGCTATAGCTTGGCGTTCAAAATAAAATCCACCTAGTTACCATTTTTAATTGGTCGTAATTAGCTAAANGACAATTTTCACTTCGCAAGTAAAAAAAGTACATACTGTACATTTTTATTTAACTTTTTTTATTTTAAAACTTGTATTTTCGAAATTTTTATAAAATTGTTCCTTATGTTCAGGCAATAATTTCCAAAGTATTTTTAATTGACAGCTATCACAAGAAATCAATTGATTACCGCAAATAAGTAAATGCATATTAATTGCATCATATAGTTGTACTTCTAAGCATCCATCGTATGAACATTTAACTTTAATTTGACTCAACAGAGTTTTAACAATTCTTGGCACTGGCAAAATATCGGTGAAGGTAAAATCGGTCCTACATACGGGACAAGGTCTTTAAAATGATATACTAACGTTTTTATACTTATAAAAATTGCCGATTATTAAGATAAGACTTGGTTAGAAATCATTCCTGTTAACTGCGGTTTTAGATTCTTTGAACCATTCTTCTATGCAAGATCTACAAAACATATGCTCACATGTTTTCAATACAGTTGCATTCTCTAATAAATCAGCACAAATTGAACATATTAAATGCACTTTTTTGCAGAATTTTTCGTGTTATGAAAAAAGTCAAAAATGCTTGAAAAATGGTTTATTAATAATATTTGTTTTGGTTAGACTTCGGACCGGGAGAACCATGGGCCACACTCAAAGTTGTCGTAAGTGTTCTTTGACCTCACACAGGTTATCGTTACCAAATAAAATGACTTACCAAATAAAGTGCTTCTATTTTTTTCGAAAGTAGGCTCAAAAGAAAGCTGAGAAAACACTGAAGAGAAAGTTTGCTGACGAAATTTTAAAGTCTTAGTGGTCAAATTGACACAAACGTTATTTTTGAACATAATTTTGAGAAAAATACTTGGAAAAAAATCAAAAAAACGCAAATTTTCGAAAAAAATTTTGTTGTCATTTGGGTTGTTTTATGCGTTCAAAACATAAACAGTTGATTTGGTGCATTTTTATGGCATAATAACTGCAGAAAATGTAGGAACCGGGATACCCTTAAGTGTTAAAAATATTGATTTTTTGTGTAATTTAAGGTTAAATTGTATGTTTGACGGAAAAGAATTAAAGTCAGATGAACTTGTGCTCTGAGTACACGGTAGATAACCATGCAAAACTATTTGTCTGGTAAAAACAGGGTTTAGGTGAGGAAATTACTGTTTCGCAGGACGCCTATTGTTATTGCACAAGCCCTAGTTTTTCTTCGACATCATTTTCGCCATACCTAAAAAATGAGAATTTGAGTGAGTTTAACTTGTTGCTAGTGTACACAATAATTTTGTATGTACACAAAATATAAGCTGATCTTGAAAGCGTTAAAATTAAGGTTAAGTTGTGATCAGTGAACAAGGTAAAAACTGTTTGCTTGGAAAGTGTAGAACTTCGTTATAGAGATTACCAACCCGATGAAACTGAACAATTGTTTTTTCGCTCACCAAATGAATACCGAATTTTCTAAAGCTCATCAATTGTGATATTTCATATGCGGAAGAAAAAACGCGCTGAGATCAACTTTTTTCTCGAACCAAATAAGGGGAAAAAACCCCGACCAAATATACATGTTCTGAAACAAATTTATTTTATGTGGTTCAAATTTCAATCAGTTTTTTTGCAAACAGAGTTCATTTTGCATTCAACATATTTTTCTTTCCATGTTTATCACAAGGTGTCTTATTTGTTCTACTTATATTATCTGTTCCAATCGGCTGAAAAGTGCTTTCCACTTGACACTGTTTTTTATACTAAAAGTAAGAACCTAGCCCTTTTGCCGTTGCAAAGAAAGTTATTCACTTCTAAAAATCTGTTTCAAATTCCATGATGAGAAAATGCGGCGAGATACCTTATATTTCAGGAAAAGAAAGGAATTTTCAGAGAAGAAAAGTTCACACTTTGTTTTGTTAACACAACATTCCATTGGAATGATTCCAGATTGACAAAGTAAAAAATAATAAGTTTTTGAATCATTAATTCTCTTATTAGGTCCCCGGACTCTGACTTGTATAGTCAGCTTATGAAAACCGTTCCCCAGTTAAAAAATGTTCAAGTTAACTCCAAGTACATTTGATTGGACCATCAAATATTAATATCACCACTTAACTAAGGTAGGTGATTTTTTTATTTGTTCTAGAAAATCAAGAATAAAAATGATCGATGCGAAAAAATTTCGAAATTTCACCAAGTGTGTCTAAACGTTAAACCGTTTTAAAAATGTTTAGCTAGATTTTGGAAAATTACTTGAACTGTACACAAAAAAAAATTATGTTAATAGTGAATCTTCGGTTATACGCTTGATTTACAACATCTGGTTACGCGTGACCAGATGTAACTATGGTTTCTGAAATAGTCTGCAATTCTCACAGTTAAGAACGAGGACTGTACATTTAAAATCATTATTTTATTTGTGCATAATTTTCGACTTCTTCAGTGCAGCTAAATTAATTAGTTTATTAATATTTATCATGATTTCCATGTTTTTAACTCAAAATCTTCGATCATTTTCAATTTTTGGACGATGTTTGACGCCATTTAAATAAACGATTGTGATTCGTTGCATTGCAAGGAAGCAAAAGCTGCAATTATTAGGCGTTACATCGAGTTATTTAATCTGAAATTCGAAATATGCCATCTAGACAAAATTTGAAGGTTGTTCGTGTGGACAAAAAATATTTTATTCATTAGTGATCACCAAATTATCCGAAAAATAATTTTTTGAAACATTTTATCGAAATTTTCAATTCTCGATTTTTTCGCCGATTCCAATTTTGCCGACAATCGTACAGTACGATTCGTACTATAAAAAATCGTAATATAAAATTGGTATCAAAACCAGATTTTCGAAATTTTCTCAAATTTTTTAAAATTTCACTTTTTTTCCCGGTTTTTTACTTTGTCACAAAAATGTTCAGGCGCACAAAAGCAAACAATTTCAGAATAAATGATTTTAATATTATCCAATAATATAAAAATTTTATAATTTATTAGTCCTACGTTTTTCACCGACGCAAGTTTCACGACAAAATAAAGCAATTAAATTGTGAAAAATAAAAATGTGTTTCATGTTTGAATTCTCTGACTGGCTTAAATTTGGACGAATCAGAAATTCTGATCTATTATAGATAATTCTAATATTTTTTCTTTACATAAGAACTCTTGGCATCAAAAGTGTTTTAATTAAAATGAATCACTAGGATCAAAAATTTGAAACAATTATAAGACTAATCAGATAACAGAAAATCGAAAAATTCGGATACAGGTAGGCTCCATATCGCCCGCTCAATATTGCCGAATTTGATAATATCGCGGATAAACCAACATAGTTTTACAATTTTCAACTGAATTCCTGCCAGTGTCCATATTGTTGGAGGTGCTAATATCGCCGTAATTGCGTAGTTTTTTGCTATGTTCATTACTAATTAGTTCAACTTTTTTAATAATTTTTATTTGATTGCGTTTGGTTGAGTACATACTGAGTACATTGTAATGATACTACAGGAGAGGCCCAATATCGCCGAATGTTTTTGGGGTTAATATCTCAAATTACTTTGTATGCGTCATGAATGACGTCACTTCCAGGATTTAATTTCCTAAATTTACTCATATTAAATTGTATTTAATTACGTTTGATAAGGTATTAAATTCTTTGCATTTTTGTGACTCACGTCATTCAAATCTATCGTGAAACTCCTTATAAAATTGGAAATTGTTTGACATATGACTTCATTTACAATACCTACGCGTTTTTTTATTTTTGAACGAAAAAATTTATTTTTGTTCCCATATCGCCGAAATTGCCCAGTATCGTCGAATGTGCCAATATCGCTGTATTTTTTGCCAAAAAACTTTCGGCGATATTGCCCCCTGTAGTACAGGGCCTGAACTACACATGTAGTTCACATTTTGTTATTTTTCTTCATCTGAATCTGATGTAACACTCTTTATAAAATTGCAAAACTTTTCAAATTATCACGTCATTTCGAATGCTCACGCGTTTTGCAATATTAAACAAGAAAATTTATTTCTATTGTTTTTTTTTGGCAAAAAACTTTTGGCGATATTAGGCGTCCGGGACGCCGCGTCCTTGTGGTGAATCGAATTTGTATTAAAAACCCTTCATCGACAAATTTAAAATTTTGAAAAGTATAATTCACTACGTATATTTCCGCTTAGGAAATAGATTGTTAAATTCTGGTTTGGTCTAGTACATTATGTACGTTAACTCCTCCAATCCGGAACAACTTCTGGGCTCACAGTCTTTTTACGGTCACGCAAGACCGTGGTGTTTAAATCAAGCGTATAACCTTCGTTTCATTATCAACATATATTTTTCACTTGATCATGTGGTAATTCTGATAATTTCCTACAATCGTATCAGAACAAAATGTGAAAAAAGTAATTTAAAGGTATCAAATGGTGATAAGAAAATATAAAAATCTCTCTTTTTAGCACGATTCACACAATTAAGGGCAGAATTGATAAGCATTGAGGGTAAATTTGACATTTTAAAATTTGAAGTTAACGGTAATTTGATATACGGTAAACAATATACGGTATTTTCAAAAAGTACTCCAATCACGCCAAAAAAATTCCAGGGTCAACTTTCAACGTTTTTCAAGACTTTTTTTCATACGGTACGTCGCAAATGAAATCACGTGACGAAATAATTAAAAATAAGTCTGAAATGTCATATATTTATCCTTATTTCTTAAAAAATAAGATCACGTGACCTATTTGGAAAAAATCATTATGTTCAAAACTTTAAATTAGGTGTTTATTACCCAACAAAATTTTTCGGCTAAATTGACTACTATTATGACTTGACCCAAAACCTTATTTCTTGATTTAAAGGCACGTGATCGTTTTGGCTTTGGTCTAATGGACAAAAAGTCTTAAAAACGTCTAGAGAACAACTTCACTTTTTTAAAAATTGATTTAGGTAATTTTGGAAAAAAAAGTACTATTTTGCCAACCTTATTCCTTGAAATACGGTCACGTGGATTATTTTTAGGCTATGGTGTATGGGAAAAAAGTCTTAGAATTTTTTTCTTATTTGCTCCAAGTTTTTTTGATGGTTAAATTTTTTTTGCAAAAAAATAAGTACTGTAATACAGTAAAAATTTCTAGAAAAAAAAACGCACAAACTCAATTATTTAAATAGTTGATCGATCACTTTGTAATATTTCATAATGAATGATTAAGGTCCTAAATTGAGATTAAACGGGTCACGGTCACGCGTGACCGTAAAAAGACTGTGGGAGTTAAGTAGTACCAATGTACTTGACCAAACCATAATTTAACAATCAACTTCCTAAGGGGATATACAGTGGGTGAGACAATGCAACAGTACCAATGGGCAACAGTGGACCAATGGGCAACACTTTTTCGCAAATTTGATTTTTTCAGACTATGAGACCAATGAGCAACACCCTGAAATTTTTACCCATAATTTACCATATTTTACCCATAATTTTGATAAATAAAAAATAAATTAATATCTATTTGTGAAATTTCATATATAATTGTTAAATTTTATAATCTAGAACAAACTATCGAAAAAACTTTGTTAAGTTTTCAGAAATACATGTATCAATTAAAAAAATCGGACTTGTGAGACCAATGGGCAACACCCTTCGTGTTGAGACTAATGGGCAACAGTGAGACCAATGGGCAACAACTTTTTCGAAAAGCTCGTGTGTTGCCCATTGCTCTCACCCACTGTATATCCCTTTATCACACGTTCGTCAATATCCCGGCCCTGATTAGCAAACGTAGTGTGTTTTTAGTAGTAGGGCCGGGATAATTACAAAAGTGTGATAAAGGGATATAGTTTGTGTAAGCTGAGCCAAAATAAATAAGCTGAAATTTACACGGTATTTATCCGACCTAGCAATGAGAAATTCTGATCCTAGTTTTCGCTATGAATCATAGGAAAACTAGCCTGTGATGTGAGTTTAAAATTTGTATAAAGCTTAATATGATGATAGAATATTGTAACACATTTTTCGATTTACATGCCTTTCAAATGCCAACATCAAATTCAAAATCATTTTTACTCAATTGCAAAAAATATTTTCGAAAATAAAAGGTTAGCGATTCGATAACTTACGAGTTATTTACCATAATAATCTCAATTTTCCACTGATCAACCAATGCTTAGGAATCCTATATATGCTACTAGTATACTTTAAGGTGAAAGTATAAATAATTTCATCACGGTGAGGATTGTTAAAGTTAATCCCTAGAATTAAAGCTTTTGGTTTCAAATTTACCTTTCAGACTGTGATCTGAATTAGTTACCCTGAAGCTTTAAAAAATAGGTGAGTATTTATAAAAAAAAATTTGCGATTCTTTTTTAGGGTGAATTTATGGTGAAAAATCGTTCAATCGAGGAAAAAGAAAATGAATGTGATAAATTTTAGCAGAATCCGCTAGAGAGTTAATAGCGAGCTTAATTTGAGTCGAAATATTTGCTTTCCATGCCTTCAAAATTCATCATAACAGTTTGATGTCTAAAGTATTTTTGCTAAACAATTTTTAATTATGTTAGAATTTTGTCATAATTTCGAAAGCTTATCAATTATCAGTTTTTTCACATAATGCATATGCAGGTTAAATTTCTATAGCTTAAATTTGTAGCTCTCGAAAATATTTTAAGTTCAGTACAAAAACATTTCATAAAGTTATTAAGAGGATGGTGGACGTGATTTGTAAGATTTTGGAGGCTCCGTACGGCGAAACCAATTCAGTTGAAACATTTCTGAGGAACACAAATGATAGATGAATGGTTGATTCTAAATTCAATAACGTCGAAAAAAAATGATGGCTTCGATTTTGGAATTTTTGGTATCAAAATTACCGGCGCGCCGTGGCTGGGACCTTCAGAAAAAATAAAACATTTTGAAAATTCGCTCTAAGGACAGAGTTTTTGAGAAAAGGTTGTTTTAGGCTGTTACACCTGCAGTTTTTGTGTGACATAGCACAGAGCTAAAAATTAGCTCATCTGTTAGCTGAGGTTCATATTGATGAGGGTAAAATTGTCTAAACCGGATTTAACTAAACTAAATATCTCCAGGACCTGTAAGTTTAGAAAGGTCATTGAAAATCTTGTAATTGCAATTAAACAATCATTTTGAAAACGATGTGCCTGTTTATCATGCCAAAAAACTCACCTGGCGCTCAGCTTGTTAATGAATGTCTCTAAACCAATCAGAAGTCTTGTAATAGGCCAATAATGAGTGTTGTCCTTATATGCTGACTTTTAAAATATAGGTCCTAAGGACTCAAATTTAACCGCAAAAAAACGCAAAATATTTTGGAAACGTTTCCAAAAAAATAAGATACTTTTGGCTAATTTCGATTATAAAAACGCCAATTTGAGTTTTTCTTCATATTTCGCAATTTTTACTCTCATAAAAATTGTAACACCCACCATTTCGTTATTTTATTATGAAAATTCACCAAAGTACCCTCAAATTGACCGTTGGACATAAATCTGTAGGGATAAAAAAATAAAAAAAAAAATGAACAATCAGACAGTCACAGGATCAAAAAAATGAAAAAAGCCCTTGAAACAACTTGTTAAGTTGTTACACCCACCATTTTGTCATTTAGTGATTAAAATTGAAAAAAGGACTTTTAAAATGAGCGTTAGACATAGATCTATAACCCTTATAAAATAAGAGAAAAATTGATCAATAAGACAGTCGCATGACGAAAAAGTTTGAAAAACAAATAAAAATAACTTGAAAAGTTGTTATTCCCACGATTAACTTATTTCATGATGAAAAGAGACTAAAATACGCTTTTTTTAACTGATTTCTCAAAATTAATTTCACATTTATTCACAAAAACCGCCCAAAATAGCGTTTTATAAACTGATTTACAGACAATTGGGTATTGACTCACTATTTTAGCTGATTTCAAAGGTTAAGAAATTATGAACTCTGCCAAAAAGTTGTGCCAAAAACGAGTGCCAAAAACAATTTTCGCCCTCAATTTTATGATGGCCACGTGGAATTGTATGAGCCCTTGAAACTGTATATAAACAAAGTTTTTTTTGTTTAAACTAATCAAAAAAATGTTTTTTTATAATTTTTTACAATCTTTTTTCCTGTTAGCAAGTAACGAACTTGTTGTTTTATGTATTTGAGCGGTCGATCCCCTATTTAAAACCGAATCGGCATCAATGTCAACTGAGATTATCGAGGTAAGTTTTGAAAGACAATAAATTTTACTTTTGGCTTTTATTTGCTTTTTCTGAAATTTAGAAAATATTTTATTTAGAAGCTCAGTGGTGGAATGCAGGAGGTAATGCATGCAATTACTACAAAAACAGCTGACCTGGAGAATCGGCGCAGGCGAGAAGCTTCGATGAAAGCTGAAATGGAAGAGCACAAAGCTGCTATGGTACGTCTAAATTTACGTCTGATTTATTTGTCTAATACAATGTTAGGGACCCATAAATCTTCTTGCACAATCTGCATTGATACTGTTCCGCTCAATATGCTCTTGCTATTCCCGGCACTAGCGGATAGCGATGAAATGCACATTATAAAAGGCCAAGAAGCGCCATGAAGGGTCACTTCTACTCGCCCTGACTTGAGATATAGACCCGACCTTCCTGAGATACTCATTTATATGCGTTATGTACTGCATCTTATAAAAGGCTGACTATTATATGTTGCCGTTATCCCCCCAATTTATAACTAATTCTTAGACAGAACACTGGTGACTGCAAAAACTGACTTAACCCCAATAGATAAAATCAGCTTAAAATATAATGGGAAAAAGAGTAAGTAGCGGTCGGGTCAAAAAAGCTGGCCAGGGCGAAAAATGGGTGTGAAAATGATGAAAAAGAAAAGGAGGATTTATTTAATTGCAGGCACAGATAAAATACTTACCAAAGAAGGGAAGTTTTCACATCAGAGAAAAAATTGGCACGATTGAGTAGTCGAGGCGGCAAAGAAACCAAGATTTTGTTCAAGGAGGGGTCGCGGCGACCAGTGAGAGCAAGAAGCCATTGAAGGGGTAGTCGCGGCCACCAGGAAGCGAGTTAAGGGGTAGTCGAGGCGTCCAGGCGATAACGTTTCTATTAAGGAGGTGATCGCAGCGGCATCCAAGATAAACCAAAAACAGCAAAGAAAATGCTGGGAAGTGCAACACGGAATTTGAGCGCCAAAGTTACAAATGAATCATAAAAAGAAAAATTTGATATTGGGAATCGTTACTTAAATTTTTGGGTACGATAAATAGGCCGGCAAAGTACAAATGCTTGAAATCCTCGTCTCACACAAAACAAGAAAAACAACTAGGTTTGCGGTCATTTCGAGAGATAAAAATTCAAAGCAAAAAATAGAGGGGATAATAGAACCATCTAGAACAATACTAACTCGGTTGTAGCTCGATTAAAAGCTAAGCAAAACAAAATGGATACAGGTATCTGGCTAACGTATTAAGACGCGCGGAGACGACCTCTGGTTAAACCGGACCAGCTTTGTCTCACGTGTGAGATAGCGTAGTAATAAACGAAACAAAATTATCAACCAATACCCTGTACGTTACCAACACTAAAAAAAGTTTTATATGTACAACAATTAACCCAGGCCTATACTACTAAGTAAAATTTAAAACTAAAAATGGGGGTTGACTCAAACCTTGTATTGAAATGTTGAGTCTTTAAAACTTTTTTCTACAGAGCCAACCCCATTCTCTAAACTAAAGTGGCGCCAAGCGCTTGCAACTTGCTGGCTAAAATACAATTCGACCGCAGCATCTGTTTTGATGCAAGAATCAATTAATCTCACTTCAGACACCAATGAACTGAAACCTAACCCTGACATTGTAAATTATCTTTTTGTAAAATAATTCTCTTGTTAATTCTTTTGTAAATTAATTCTTCTGAAAACATTAAGAAAAACCAGGCTTATATCCACCTTAAAAGTTAATGAACGATCACAAAAATGCCAAACAAAATCAGATCGTTCAGATCTTGATAAAAGAAGGTGTCTTACACCTTCCGTTTGATCCCGAGAAATGTCGGACATCAGATGAACAAATAGGTGCTAACCTGGCCAAATTTTGAAACAATTCTATTATTTTATACGGATTTATCGATTCGCGAATCCGAGCGCTGTTCCTACTGACGTCATTGCCGCAGGCGAAACCAACGCTGGTTCACGAACCTCTGTCGCCAGCGTGCTGCTGTTTTTAGTGCGAAAAAAGATTAGAGAATGGTAAAGAGAAAACATTAATATATCAAGATACTTCTAATGATTAATTCTATATACCAATAACATTAAAAAACCTGCAATAAAGTAATAGACCTTAAAAGGTCACTAAGAGTCTACCCGTAAAATCTGGCCCTAGTTCAAAAGTCATACAAGTGAACGGATTGTGTGAATTGACGAACAAAATAGTTTCACTATAGTTTCGTTATTTAACCATCTTGAGTATATTTATACATATTTATACAAGAGGCAAATTCCAGAGGCAATTTCCGAAAATTTGCTAACAAAACTTGAGGGGCTGTAACACACTTTCAGTTAAAAATTAAAATCGTATACAGCTTTCGTTATGATTTTTTTGTTGCTATCATTATTTTAAAAGAATAAAACTAAACATATGCTCTATTTATTCCAATTCCCTCCTCGCGGTTTTGGCTGGCGGGTACACAGAAAAAGAGCCTCCTGCCCCCCTGTTTTAAACTATGCAATGACTTATGTGATTAAAAAGACTTAATTAAAATATAAAGTCTGTATAAGAATAACCCACAAGTTAGAATTTTTTAAATAAGCCCTTATTGATTTAATCACTTTTGAGAATATTTTTAAAATCTCTCGCTCTTCCAAACATTTTTGTCGAACCCTCTCACTTTTCAATATTTTTTCAAAACCCATACTTTTCAAATGATTTTTTTAAACCCTCACTTTTCACTATATCCTCAGCCGATATAGTTAATATTGCGTATTTCCTTTATGATACATAGTATGAAAGTATGGTAGTATGATAGATTTCTCTTAATTAGAAAAATTAATAGAAACTAAAGTCATTTTAATTTTTGTTCAACACCTATTTAATCAAAGGAAGTGTTCCAAAATTATTTCTGTTAAGGAACTAAAGCGATGTTGAACTTCCTCCTGGGCAGTTATCAGTAATGACTCCGGACCAGCTAAACGCCAACAGGCGCCCATAACTTTGGTTCAGACAAAAAAAAATATACGACATAATAAAATCACGAACTGTGTGTCAAAAAAATATTTTCGAAATTGCTACTCCTCCAACCAGCCTTACGTTCCCTTAAATTGTCTGTGCCTTTAAGTCGTTTAGGCTACATTCGATTATCTTTAAAACATTTGAAAAATATTTTCATAAATCAATTTGTAATTTGTTTTAAATAAAAACAAGGAAAGATCCTTTAACTTTGTAAGTTTTAAATTAACTGCACATCAATCTATTTTTGTTGTTTTTCTACATCAACTTGATCTCAAAAGAAAGAATCAGAAAAATTTAAGATTATTTTCAAATCGAGAATTTATGACAAACTTTCGATAAACAAAGTAAAAATCGAAAACTTAAAATTCCTAAAATTTTATGATTGAGCTTTTTTCTACACATTTCTGAACCTTAAAACTTATAAATTAGTGAACAAATTAAATCATATTTGAAATCTAGAATTTATAAAAAATTTCGATGAAATATAGAAAAAATCTAAAATTATAATTGTCAAACATTTATAATCTTAATTGAAAATTTTAATTTACTTCATTTTCTTATTCACTTTCAAAATTCCATCATTCATCGTACTTCCGGTTCTTTTGATTGACAAAAAAAAATAATTTATTGTATTTCAAAAATTGATATCAAGATGTATATTTATTTATTTACCTTTAAAATTTCTTTCATAATTTGTCATAAATTCATTGATAAATTTTAACTTCGTTCATTGAATTATGAATAACTATGATTATTAAATTTAAAACTTGATTTGAAATCACGCCACCTATTGAATTACGATCTATTAAAACTCTTTATTTTTGAGTCAAAATTTAATCAGATGTTCAATCTGGTAATTTTCATTTTTACCATTATTTACTTTATTACCACAATCTGATAGCAATCACCTGAATTCCCAAAAATGATAAATTTATTTCACCGCGCTATTCATACGTATTACTGATTGGATCAGGTGCACCTGCGCGCACCCTTAAACTTAATAACAAATGTAGTACCTAACAGCTGCACTTGTCCATACTACTCATCAACTATTAAATTTTCACTTCCGGATTCAAGTTTTAAATTATTAGGGCAAAATTATGTATTGATCATCCCTTGAACTTAAATCCGTAAGTTTTTAAAAGCGCGCGTTTAAGTGGTCGCGCTTCTCATCGGGGACTTAAAACGGAAATCTTTCTTTATCGGAGATTTAACTCTAAGTCGTTTTCGGTGTTCTGTATAAAAAACCTCAATAAATAGCCATTTTATCTGCAAAAATATGCTGATAGTTTTTATTACTGTGTTATAAACAAGCAGAATTCAATTACACATAATTTAATTTTTAAAGACATCCTGGTATCTGTCAACTTTTTAGATTTTTGTTTGTCCTGAACAGAATATTTTAACAAGAGCTACAATTTGAACATGATTAAACAAAATATTAAGCAAAAGAAGTGAAAAGAAGCAATTCACGAAATTTATTCCCAAGATCTGAAGGGATCAACCGATGGAGGCTGTATCTGGAGATCCATATATGGTAGAAATTGAATTTTGCTGCATTCAAAATTTTATCATCGGTTGGTTTCCTAAAAAAAAATTTCGGTTTTGACCAAAAATAAATTTCCGAAATTCGGATTTTCCCGAGTATCTTTTCAGTATTTATGCTGTCTCTTTTGAACGCCGTGATCGATGATCTTAAATAAACTTGCATCAGTTGATCTGGAATTCAATCTTGCGACCTAAATGAAAAAAAATCTCGTATAAAATTTTGAAAACATTTCTTAGATGAGGAAATGGTGAAAATTTTGAGGTACCTGAACTCTGAACATGTGGTTATCAAATGATCCTCGAACTAAATTGACTTGACGGCTTAATAAACCGAAATCAGGAGCAAATAGACCAAAGAATTAATTTCTGATGCCATATTTTTCTTGAAAAACCCATAATAAGTCGGCGTTCAAAAAATGAAAAAAACTGATATGCCCCCGCTGGATGAAATTGATGTGAAAAAACCAAATATTGAATTTTTGGACCGGTATTTCTTCCGGTACCGTCGTACAAAAAACTTGTTACTTCTTCTTTTGAAAAACTCAGACAATTATCTTAAATATACTGGAATTTCAAAATTGTACGACTCTTCCTCATCTAACGACAGATGTTTCAAAAACAGTGAAACCAGTCGTTTACTGACGTTTATGACCTTTTGAATATCCAACTTTATGGAACGGGGTAACTATTCGGAGTTAAAGGTCAGTATTGGAGAGTAACTAATGTAAAACATAATATTCTTCGTCGTCAAATCAAAATTAATTTTATTTTGGGGTTCTAAACTACAAGCTATTTGGTGTAATCAACAATACATGTAAAACACCAAAAACCTCAGCTAAATCAATTAAAGTGATATCACCGCCATTTTATTATGTGATTTTACATTCTTAAATTGCTGAAAAACATAAGTCAAAGTAATCAATTTAACTCTCAAACGAGCTATTCGGTCAGGTTGTTACGACAATAACCATATTCATAATACCCGTCAAATTATTGACTCCAATCGTTCCCGAAAGAACAATATTTAAAAACAATATTCGAAAATTTATTACTAAGTTTGCAAAAATAATTGTTTGAATGGTTTCAGCATTTGAAATCAATGATAATTATGAAAAAACCAAATGATATACATTATACTTTTATGTTATGTTTTTTCTACAAAATTTATAGAAAAAAATTGGAAAATTTTCCAGGTTTTTAATCAGTCGAAACTTAAGATGAAAAAGACTTCTCAAGCTATATCCATTTGCCATATTTAGCGTGTCCACCATCAAAATCGAGTTATAGAAATACTGGGTGTATTGGTGTGAAACTATTTTAGGGCTTATACAAACCCTTATCGAAGAAATTAATGTAAAAAATGTTTTTGTAATCACTTGATCGAACTGTCGCGATTTTTTGTATAGTCAAAAATTTTCTTCTTTTTATATTGCCTGAAACTTCACCAAATTTTTTTCTTGCCTGAATTTTTCAAAAGGACAATCAAGTTTCAATTTTTTTAGTGACGAAGCCTAGCGAATGTTCCTTAATATATCATAAAAACAAACTTCTGCTAAGCCATTATATAAAAAAACCTCGTCTTTGGGTTGCTTTCGACGAATTTTCGGGTCAAAACCCCTATTTTACGATTTTTCGACATAAATTATCAGTTTTATAAAAAATATAATTTTTGAAAAAAAATATTCATATCAAAAAACGCGCCATTAAATATGGCACAAACTAGTAAATGTAGAAAACCATCCCTAAGTGTTCGGGTTTGGCCAAAAATCGATTGGTAAACACGCTAAAATATCCCTTTATCACTTTTTGGTTAAAATGCGTAGCCACAACGTTAAAAAGAGTAGTGGCTACGCATTCTAACCAAAAAGTGATAAAGGGATATGGTTCATATTATATCCCCTGCTTGAGAAACGCAGTGTGTTATTAAGTGATAGGGCCGGGATATTCACAAAAGTGTGGATAGGGGCTATAAGCCATATTCCAGCGTGTTAACCGATCGATTATCGGCTAAAAATATGGGCCATATTTACCATAAAAAAGATTCATTCTGTACAGAATCTACATAATCAAAGTAAGATACTCGCGCTATTTGTTTCTTCAATCTTGAATTCTAAAAATATCACAAAATGGCATTATTTGGAGAAAGAAAATTGATTTTAGCAAGAATTGTGAGAAAATGATGTTTCGTGCTGCTGGAACTACACTTAAACGAAAGTTGTATCTGCGACGCACATATTCCGCGTTAATTTTTCAAAAATGGAGATAAAAAGTTATGACCAATAAAAATAACAAAAAATTCAATTTGTCAAAAAAAAAGAAACAGTTTAGTGATTCGGAGTGAGAAAGTTTTCTAAAATAATTATTAACTTTAAAAAGTTATTTCAAACTTATGAACCGATTCAGATGTTTTTTGAAGTTTATTATTGAGTACCTTATTAAGGGAGTACTGGTCGCATTTAAAGACTCGGACATGAAATTTTCCAGATTCGTTTTAAAATGTTTTTTTCTGATAATATGGACAAAAATAAGTTGATCAGATGTCTTTTTATTTTCATTTGTCATATTATTATTATTATTGTTGGTTTATTTGCGGCGTGGGTAATACCGGCTACAATAATCATTGACCTCAGCAACTCAACATATATCGGGGTGCAATGATATAGCCTTTCGCAAGAGAGTTGAAAACTGCGACAGAATCCAGTTACAGTGACAGTTTTTGCACAGGAAATAGGGTTTAATATAGGAAATAATATTAGCTTAA
>SCLH01000958.1:138768-183721 GCA_004367855.1 Oikopleura vanhoeffeni | reverse complement strand
ATCCCTAGTGTTCGGGTTTGGCCAAAAATCGATTGGTAAACACGCTAGAATATCCCTTTATCACTTTTTGGTTAAAATGCGTAGCCACAACGTTAAAAGGAGTAGTGGCTACGCATTCTAACCAAAAAGTGATAAAGGGATATCCCCTATTCACACTTTTGTTAATATCCCGGCCCTCATTAGGAAACGTAGTGTGTTTTTAAGTAGTAGGGCCGGGATATGAACAAAAGTGTGAATAGGGGATATGGTTCATATTATATCCCCTGCTTGAGAAACGCAGTGTGTTATTAAGTAATAGGGCCGGGATATTCACAAAAGTGTGGATAGGGGCTATAAGCCATATTCGAGCGTGTTAACCGATCGATTATCGGCTAAAAATATGGGCCATATTTACCATAAACAAGATTCATTCTGTACAGAATCCACATAATCAAAGTAAGATACTCGCTCTATTTGTTTCTTGAATCTTGAATTTTAAAAATATCACAAAATGGCATTATTTGGAGAAAGAAAATTGATTTTAGCAAGAATTGTGAGAAAATGATGTTTCGTGCTGCTGGAACTACACTTAAACGAAAGTTGTATCTGCGACGCACATATTCCGCGTTAATTTTTCAAAAATGGAAATAAAAAGTTATGACCAATAACAATAACAAAAAATTCAATTTGTCAAAAAAATAGAAACAGTTTAGTGATTCGGAGTGAGAAAGTTTTNAGATCCGTGAGAAACTGTTTTCAAAAGCAGATTCCAAACAAAAATTTGCGCATAGTTGCTTTTAATTTTTATTTGACTCTTTCGTAAAGTTATCAATATTGTTTTTGTCCAAACTGAGGGCTTGGAAAAAAACAACTCAAAAATTGGTCCAGTTTACAATGACTATAGAAAGTTTTTCCACGAATTTGGCGGACAATTCGGTAAATTGAAAAAGTAGCTTTGCTTGTATTGACCAGCCCTGGTTCAGTTCTTGCATTGAAGAACTATTTATCTCAGATATTCTCATATCCAATTATTCCAGATCTAATAGAATGGCTGCCTCTACTGTTCTTCTGAAGGTGCAATTAGAGAAATGTTTTCAATTGGCGTCCAAAGTAACATAAAAAATAAAAAAAGAAAGATATTACGTTTTAGCTGTTTGAGATTAATAGCAGAAACATCAATTTTATTCGACATTTCATAGCTAATAAAAATAATTATTATAGTTTTTTCATATTTTCTTTAAAACCTTTCAATTTCAAATGCTTTAAAATTTTTAATAGTCTTAAGATAGAATAAAGGTTCATCTATTGGTTAATATCTATATTTTCAAAATATTATCAACTGAATAGCTAACTAGATACTTTACAAAACGGAACGTTTTGGAACGCGGAACGCAAAGGCGCGCCGGATCGGAAGCGAATGAACGGTACGGAATGGAACGGAACAGCGACACGCAAAAAATAAAGCGGACAGCGTTTCATTTGGCATATCTGTGCGAGACTACTCAGAAAATTGTGGAACCACACCCTCGTCTAATTAAATTTATGTACATTTATGATTTTATAAACTTTGAAGAACAAATCCACGGAGGACGGTATCGCGGAAAATTTTTATTAATTTGCACGGTTCTTTGGGTTAAATACTTTAAGCGGAAATATCGAGAATGTGCAATATTGCGCAAAGCTCCGGCCATCGGGCGATTTCTTTCAGATTTAATACTTCAAATTACTCTTGTGGCGACATAATATGAGTATTCTCATGATGGCTTTTTACAAATTTACTTTATTCAACTTAAATTTGATTGGCGTTCGATGAAGTATGAAAATCAGAGCATTTTTGGTGAGTTTAATCTTCATTCGGACTATTTGAAACATTTATAAAATATAAAAATGTTTGACATGTGACACCCATTTCGAACGCCTACCGCTTTTTTTTTCCATTTTTTGAACACCTGTAAAAGTGCAACTTAAACACCAAAATTCGACACACACGCGAAGTTGAGATCAGATGACCATAAATTGTAATATCTCCGTTGGAAATGACAATGAAAGGCAACTGTGACCACACATGAATAAGGTTTGTCATAAATTCAATTTGTTAATAATTATGCACATGAGGAGATCATAGTTGCGGGAATCAGTACGGATTAAAGTTATTCAAAACTTGTTTATTGCCGCTTTACCGGTGATTAAGCATTCAGAACTATTTTCTCTTCACAAAAAGATTTGAAGATTCAGGAAAGCTAAAAATAAAAATGAGTGCGGAGCAAAGAAGATATCCAATTCGACGGAACCAACTCAAGAGCCAGTTCACGAGGCAAGCATTTATATTTAGGAGGAGGGTTGCTAATTTAATCGGCAGGACAAGAAAAAATATTTTCGAAAAATGTTATTTGTCATGATTTTTTAACAAAATATATGAAAATTACAAGCAATTGACTAATTCTTTTTATTAAACTCATGTCAAGAAACACATTTCTTATAGTGTAAAAATATTTGGAGTCAATAATTTTAAATTTTTCTCGATTTTTTGAAATCCAATAACGATTAAAGAAAACTAAGAAATTAAATTGCGCAAAACTCGTAACGGATACACGGACTCTTCAGTGCAAATCATCTTGGATTTTCCCTGTACTTTGTATTACAAAAAAGAAACAGTTTGATTAGACGCCTCTAAAATAAGGTCAAAACTGTATTTGGTATACTGAAGGCAAATCAAGCAATTCTTTCAAAACCAGTTTGACATCAAATGCCACGTTCTGTCCGGTTAATTAGTCCAACTCATTGTTGTAGCTTCTTAAACTCCCCATGGACAGAGATTCATCTTCAACGAAATAATTTGTGAAGCACCGTTTCGATCGGAGAGCTATCCGGTCACTGTTGCTTTTAATTATAAAATGCAAGATTTTTTGTTCAACTATATCAGAAAAAGTAATATCTGGATTAAAATTCAAACTTTTCCAAACAATGGCTAATGAATCTTAGTTTTATTGGACGACACTCTCTTAAGGAGTCGGCATCAGCAATTCTAGTGAAATCGACGGTTCAGTTTACGGATGCGGCGATATCAGCGCAAAAAGTATGTTCCAATAATTTATATTGGATAAGATCTTGCACTAAAAACAACAATAATCGGCTGTCAATCGATATGAGCTTAGACAAAAAATATTTAAGCAAGAAAAACGTATTTACCGAGTTTTGAAACATAACAAGATTGTTTTTCATAACAAACCTAGCAGTATTATGCATTTTTAACGAAGATAAAATCATACTTTATGTTCTAGAGTCGTGGAATCTCAGATGTTACTTAAAATCTAAAAGTGGTAAGGGCGATTTGGTCCTCGATGACTATACAAATCGAAACGCCTTTTGAACGAGATTCTTCAGGATTTGCAAAAACTAATGCACTTCATTTTGAACAACGTAAAATTGACGAGAGCGGACATTGGATCACTCAAAGACCCGAATCACTCAACGATCGACAGATTATAGAACGTGCTCAATAACAACGACTTGCCTAGAAGAAGCTTCACGACTTGAAGAGCATAAGGTATTTAATTTTTTATTTTACGGGGATCCCTATTAGCCGAAAGTTTTTCTTCCTAAATAAAGATATCGTTATTGTGGCACTCTTTCGACGACGCTCTGCCACTCTTCGGCGATATTGGGAGACAGACATAAAAATTTTCGATAAGTGAAAAAGCATGGCCATTTAGTTACGGCGGGCACAGCCTTGTTCGAATTGAGTTCAAAATTTGAAAAGTTTTTTAATTTAATACGCAGTTTTTACATAAAAAAAACTGCATTTAACGCAATTAACGGAAAATTGGCTTTTAGCGGGATGCTGAGAAACGTGAAGGAAGAAGTATTGAACACAACAAGATAGAGAAAAAAACTGAATTGGCTATGGGCTGCAATGGCTATGGCGGAAAAACCAACATCGCGAACGCAAAAAGGGGGTGGAGTTTAAACTTATATTTAAACCAGACACTAACAAAGTTTTATTATCGATACACTGTTTATATGTGGTAACTATAAGTTCGCACGTCCGCTCTACTCTTTAGTCATACGCACAGGCCAGGGGCGCTACAGGTGTTGTAGGGCTAGAGAGCAAAGTGATTAAGGGGTCAGTTTTTTGTATATACAAAGCGTATTATACAGTATTAAATTTTTCATTTTTCAAATATAATATTATAAGATATTTGGTAAATAATTGATTAAATTGGGTAGAAGTTTTTTATTTAATAGTTAAATCAGACATAAAGGAAGGTCTACCAAAGGATAATTTTTTCAGGAAGTTTAAAGTCTATTTAATCTATAAAGATGTGGATAATTTAAGTCACTTGGATTATTTTGAAATTTTAATGTAAAGTAATGTTACATAAAGGAGTTCTACCAAAAGATGATCTCTTTTACTTTTATGAAGCATTATTTAAAATGTAATAATACTCAATACGGGGCCTCAGACTCGTTTTTTGCACTTTTCAGCAAAAATTCTTATATATTATGGTTTTGAAAACGACTTCATTCCGATGAGTTTTTACTAGCTCAAATGAGTCATATTTGAAGAAAACTAAAATAAATCAATTGTTCGTCTATCACTAAATCGAGACATTATTAAAGATTATCTAGTTAATAATATATCCAAATATAAAGCATGGGACGATATTTACGGGAGCACTTTATTCGATTAGTGCTTTAGCATTGCGATGAAAATTCAATTATATTCTCCTTTATTTACTCATAAATTATGTGAAGCGTGAAACAAAAAATTCAATTATTTTTCGACTGTTGAATAATAAATAATGGAGAACAATTCGACGGAAGTCAGCAACAAAAAATATCCGTCTGTAGGCGATTGTGATAAAGTGTTCTGAAATTATATGTCGAAATTAATATGTTGCAATTACTATGTTATGACAATACATGTCAACATTATATGTGAAACCAGCTGAAACAATATTTTTGTCCAAAAAAAGACTCCGAACAACACTGGTATTGTTTAGAAGATGACTTAATCTGACTGTTTTCACTTCAAGTTTTAAAGTTCTGAAAACTTACCTTGCTGATATCCCTTAACGTCTGTGTAAGATTTGATCCTCGATAAATTTGAGGACGAGAAAACGCGATGCGTCATTTTGAAAAACGAGTCATCCTATTTAATTTGAAAGATAGGCTCAAATCGAGCACAATATCTAATAAATTATAAACGTTTAAAAATTGCTTTAATGGTAATCTTTTGATTTTTTCTAAGATTACTGAAATTGTTAATATCAGGTTTTTGTAAAAAATAGAAAACAAATGGTCTAGAAAAAATAAAAATATGGTCTGATTAGGACCATAATTTTTATTTGGTATTATTCAACTTAAATATTTGTGCCACAGTTTAAGCTATCTAAAAACTATAGGCTGAGATTTGAAAACGGTTGTTTTTCCCCCCCGAGATTTGAGGATCAACTTTTTTTAGAAAACAGTGTTACTAAAATACTAAAACATATAAACGGGATTCATTCCGCTTTAGCTTCTTCCTCAATTATGCGTATTGGATATCCCGTCGGCCCAGAGCTAGCTTGTCTGCCTGAACTTTGAACTCCCTTTATAACTGGAGACATTGATGAGTGCTTTCCAAAATAATATTATTTTTGGTCACTAAGATGCAAGACGTAATAAATTTTTACAAGTTAACTAACACTGTGTAGTTAAGCTTGTGTAAAATTTAATTACGTCTTGCATCTTAGTGCCCAAAAATAATTAATTTTGGAAGCCACTCATAATTTTCCAGTTATAAGAGGTTCAAGTTGACGCGCAGAAAGCGGCTCTGGTTGCCCGCGCGGAGTTCAATACGCTACGAGTGAAGAAGTTAAAGTCGAAATTGAATCCCGTTTTAAATATGTTTTAACTCAGAGTTAGCATAGCTGCCGCGTTGGTCCCTAAGGCGTAAATATACATGTTTTCGGAAAAAAGTATTCGCGTTCAGAAAATTTTAAAAACTTTCAATTTCTCAAATCCAGACTTTTTTTGAAAATTTTGAGCATGGCTTTTTATTGTTCTCAAAAAAAATACCAAATAAGTTTGATATGTTATTTGTAGCGCTAATCAGGGATCATTTTTTTATATAAACGAACAATACCCACTCAGACACTAATAAAACATATGGGGGGTTCTTTGACTACTTGTCCTATAAAATAAAGTTTTTTTGTAAATATCTTTTGTTTAGAGAGACAGTGATTCTCTCAAAAATTGTAGTAAAGACGGGAAATTTTATTAAGCGCTTTGAAACTAAAAATTTTTTTTCAAAACGAGTGCGGTCATGTCAAATTTGAATATAAGGACCACTAAAAGTCAATTTTCGGACAAAAATAGTGAAATTCATAAGTATATTGACAATGATAGAGCACTCGAATTCATTTGAAATTGAGTATTGTGTATTTTCAAATACAAATAAATCTTGAGATCTGAGATGACCACTTCTTTTCAAAAATTATTGAAGGGGGCGGTAAAGAGCAAAATAAGTGTAATATGACCAGATTAGATTAATTATAGGAAGTAATGATCAACTGTCCTTATACGACAAATAAGACTAAAAAACGATCACAATTCAAAAATAACGGGAAAACTTCTTTCATATTTTCATGAATTTATCAAAAGAGAAAAATATTAGAGAATTATACTTGAAACCGGTTTTTCTGATTTCGGGTGTTTTATGACGCGCCAATTCTAGATAACCGCGCGCAGCCTAAGTATATATACGAATACGGGCGGTCAACAAAAAATAATTTATTCAATTGTATATAGCGTGGTGGAGATAAAGATAAGAAAAGGAAAATTTTGGCAGAAGAAGAAAGCCACTCAATATCGATCACATGATAGGAGAAAAACTTCAGGAAAAGCGATTGAACTACATAAATGGTTGGTCATGATCCTGATATCATAATTAAATCATTGTTTATCAATCACAGGATGTTAAATTGTTTTCCCGATCTTTTGATTCGCCAGAATTATTTGCGCCAATCGATAGTTTGTATTAATAAGACGTAGGTGTTTGACACATTTCAAAGCTCATCCAAGTGTTTAGCTTTTGGGGTGTTTCCGGGGGAATTAAAACGCCCCTAAAATTAACTAACCAAGTTCGCGCTCTGATTGGTTAAGCGTGAATCTCCTCGGGGATCACCCAAAAGCTAAAACACATTGGGTATAACAACCGTCGTACAATTTTGTTTCAGCAAGAAAAGATCGGGATTAGAAATGTGACATGCTGTCATAATAAAAGTTCGAGTAAAATTGGTTTTTTCTGAACCAACTCTTAAAGAGTTACTCTTTTCTCAAAATTTTTATTTAGGATCTAACTTGGAACATGATAAATATGAGCTTCAACTTCACACGATCTTGGAAAATATGAGTGAAATCTCTTCGAACTCGTGTCAACGTCTGATGGTAAAAAGCGAAAGGAAAGCTGATTAATATTCGCAAATATAATATTCATTCTTAAATAGTGAACATCATCACAGCTTCTCTAATATAAAAAATATAATTTATTAATAATTTCAATTTATTCGGTGATATTATTTTTTATTGCGAAAATAATAACTTGATTTCAGCATTTGCAAAATTCCTACTGAAGAATAGACGTTGTTACAATGTTATTCACTATTTAATTCGATATTTCATACATTTTTTGACGCAAAGCACACAAATTTATTAAGTGAAAAATTGAGATACAAAATAGGTTTAAAAAAGGAGGGTAAAAAAGTGATCAAGATAACCTTTATCATACTTTTGTTTCGTTGTGGGCCCCGAGATGCGAAATTAGTGTTTTTTTAGAAGAAGGGCCAAAACTTGACAAAAGTGGTGATAAGCATATATATATAGCGATGTATCTTCTCATGTATCTTTTACTGTTAAGTCGAATGGCTGACAAACAAACTATGTTTAGCTACCTAAGCAACTTTTCTGACAAGGATTAGAAAACCGCACATTTATTTTTAAATTCGGACAGTCCGAATCGGACTTCAAAATCAAAAATAAGGAATAGATAATTCGCATTTTTATTCTTTGATATGTGTATTTGAATAAATTATTAACAAGCTGAAGTATACGGATAAGAGTTTAGTAGCGTACAGTATGACTGACAGTTTGATATTGATAATAAATCGAAACCGTTAACAAAAGTATATATTTTAATTATACTGTATTGAGTTATAATTTGAGTTGTAGTTATACCAATTCATCAAACCGTTATATATAAATTATTTATTTTCAGATGCCTTAATTCTGCATCAGTACAGTTTAATCATAAATAATTTTGATGTCTACTTTTATAACATTTCAAATTGAAAATATAATTTTGGAATCTTTGGTTCATGAGATGTCTGTATTGCGATCGTCTTCCAGATCTTCGAGCTTCTGCTGAATTTCTGGTTTTTCAATCCTTCCTTTCAAATTGAAATTTGTCAGAGTTTGAAGCATTATTCTCGTAAATTGCCTGCACCTGTGAAACCATTCTCAAGTTTTCTTCAGCTTCCATTCTAGCCTTATCTTATTTGACAAAAATGAGTTTAAATTTCGATTTTGGTAATTGACTCAGCTAAACCCAATTTGATGAACCAGCAAGAAAAAAATATTTCCAGAAACATATATTTCAAAAGATATTTTTTTGTTTGATAACCGTTTGATATTTGAATCTATATTTCACGTTTGTTTTTAACAAATGGTTATCTCAAGATGTGTAAAACTATTAATAGCACACTTCAAGTGGAGGCAATCACCGACAATGGATCAAGGTATTTTATTATATCCATAAACGATTAAAACAGCTCATTGGAAAATGAGCTCAATAGCGGATATCAGCGATACAAAGAGAGAGATCATGCGATTTTAAGTTCAAATTTTTGGTTTTTAATACGTTAAAATTGAGAAAAATTCAAACATTTTTAAAAAAAAATTTTATTTGGTTCAAATTGTTCTTAATGTTTTTGAAAAAATGAAAAACACTTTTTCTACATTTAGTTTCAATTATTTTATGCATCTGTGGTACACTAGGAACAAGCCAAATCGATGACGAGTGGTTATTCAATTTCGTCGTGGTTTGTCGAACATTCGTCATTATTGTAAGTCTTATGACTTTATTCGTTATTTTGGTCAAAAATGCGAAAAATTCCTACTTTTTATATCCTATTACGAGGAAGGTAGATCAAATTGCTAGGTAAAAATACAAACCAATTGGCGTTCAATTCAGGGATTTGATTGGTTGTTGGCGCGTCTCACTCTCGTTTGTATTTGGGTTGTATTTTTACCTTGTAATTTTTACCTTGTTAATTGTTGTATTTTACCTAGGCATTTTTGATCTACTTCCTTAATAGGATATCCTATTATGATTATCCTCTTTAAATGCTTTGAATCCCTGGCCGAAAAAAAATTTATCGTTGTTTACGATGATTTAAGGAACTTGCTCACGTTTATTGGTGCGCTTGTATAAGTCTAAGTCTTATACTTTCGTCACAATAATGAAAGACAAAGTGTTATCATGAATTTGTGACATTTCACTTTTGTCTTGCAGTACGCTTGGTGGTAGCTGCTTAGGTTAATTCATCATACGATTTCTCATGAAGATGATCTTTTGTTATTGAGCGTCCTTCTTATGTTTTCTTTTTAATTTGTGTAATAAAATAATCTTAAAAGGTTTCTTGGTCACTTTCATCGAAAATAATTCAAAATTATGAAACTATATTTGCCTCATTTGTTGCACGCACAAAATTGAATTTGCAATACATGGTATTGATTTATGTAAAAACATATTAATAACGATGTAAAAATTTCGTGATTCTAAGTATTGGCGCCATACGAGAAGTCTATCGAGCATTAATTTTCTTCCTTATTCAGACAAATTTGATTGCAAACTCCTGACTGGAAAACCCAAAATAAAGTGAGCTGAAAGGTTCACGACCAAGTAAAAAAAAGCAACAATTTTGCTGAAAACTTTTTAGTAATAATATTAATTATTACTAAAGTGATATTATACATTAACTGTATTTTAATCACTAAAGTGATATATATACATTAACTGTTTTTACTATGTATAACTGTCGCTCTTGAAAAAATAGCACGTTCAGTACAAATATTTTTTTTGAAAGTTGTCAGCTACTCAATAAGCTGCTACTGGTTTAACAAGAAAGAAATGTTCTTGGAATTACGAATATTCAGCTTGAGATTTTTGTTTATTCGGACACAATTTCCAAAATTTCACTTAAAATAAAGTTATTTTTGAAACGGGTTTTCATTTTTCAAGTATTTTGTAAAATTAATGAGAAAGATCTATCCTTGAACTTAGAAAACCGTATAGTATTTAGTGCCACTTCACCGACCATTTTCTCGACCGGCGGTGAAGATGAGGCCCTAGTCTTGTTACACTCGACAAAGTGCGTTTTGGCAAAAAAAAGAAAGAATATTACCAAGTGTGTTTTAGCTTTTGGGGTGATCCCCGAGGAGATTCACGCTTAACCAATCAGAGCGCGACTTGGTTAGTTAATTTAAGGGCGTTTCAATCTCCTGGAACACCCAAAAGCTAAACACATTCGGTATATTTTCGGTATAGATGAGCAACGAACTGGTTTTGGTTGTTGCTCGAACATGCTTAGCAGGCGCGAAAAACACCAATTTCGTCTTTCACGAGATACGGTATTATCAACTTTACAAAGAACAAGGATATACATAAAAAACATTATAAACATTATAATTTCAAAATTAACTATGAAGTATCGTATCTGATTCGCATGAAATAATTCGAAACACTCTTAACATCAAAGAAAATAGTTTGAGCGCTTACATCAATTATTTCAAGCATTATATTTTATATCAAAATGTTGCTGAAAAAACGTAAGACCAGGAAATAATTATAACGAGCTGACACAACAAAAAGTAGTTCAATAATCTGGTGGGTTCGAAACATATAATTGGAACAACTTATCACAAACTCTGGTTGTGGAGCTTTTCAGGTTATCATAATCACTTTCAAAGCAAAATAAAACGTCCGGAAAATTGTTCAACTAATTGAGTCGGTGTAATCTTGTTAAAGTTTCATTGTGGTAACCTCAAGCATTATAATAGGTACCATAATGGTAGTACCATTTCTGAGAAAAATAACTAAAGATCAGTCGTTATCACTGGATTCAGAGTCCGAGCTTCAGACGGGGTAAAAATGAGCTTTAAGACAATTTTTCTTTAAATTGTGCAAACTTAGTTTGAACAACTCTATTTCTTATTTTTTTTGATAATGAGCAAATTAAACTGTGAGTGACCTCCATATCCTATTACAAACGGAACTCTATCTCAAAAACGTTACATCTCTATAGCGCGTGTACGATCCTGTTAAGTTCGTAATGATGAAAGGGAGAATAGACAAGTCGCGGCTTGAACCGCCGGCTTCTCTCATCATTATCTGAGTGATGTCTTATTGATTCTTGATCGGCAAAACAATACAAATAAAAGCTGAAAAATTTTTATTTGAAAACTACTTTAAGAACGCACTTACTTAAGACCACTAGGTGGCTCAAAATTTTTTTTGTGTGGTGGACCGTTTTTACGCACCGATTTATCCCTATCAGAGTTTTGTATTGCTTTGTAAAAATTTGTTCATGGTATTATTGGTTTTAGTTTGGCTCTTGGTTCTCCCGGTCCAAACCCTAGTTATAATTTATAACTCTAATAATATTTCAAATTAAAATTATTCAAGAGTATTTCAAGTGCGCTCAGTGGTCATTGTTAAAATTTGCTAAATTACCTGAAAAATATCTTCTGAAGAAAAAAGGTTGTCTTACGCTTTTGGTAATTTTCAAGCACACCGAGAAAAATTCCAGGGCAGTTTTGATAAATCTGAGGATACTCGTTTAACGATCTAGCCTTCGTCTCAAGCCAACCTACGCACCGCTGAGCGACGTTTCCAGAGGGCTCCGCTAAAAGCGTGGTAGTAATGGGGGCTCTGATTGGCTGATTGCTTTTAAAATGATAGGAAAAGATGACGAATCGTTTGCGTTAAATAAGCGGTGCCCTTTCAGTGGACTGTATGATATAACACAACCAGGTGTTTAGTCTCTATTTTGTCCCCCAATACAACAAATCTGAAAATTCTCACATATATCCTAGAACACTTTTTTTAGAATTTCTGTCGTGTGATTTTTTTTAGCATTATTAAAAATTGACTTTTACTGAACCAGAAATTAAATTTTCATGGAAAAAGTTCAGTTAAGGGGGTAGGTGTCGTAATTTATTGAGCCCTTTATAGAATTAATTTATAATAAATTAATATCGGTTATGACTAAAGTTGACCCAAGGAATCTCATGGTGGCAGTTATTTTTTTCAAAACAATTTAGAACAAAATCTAGAATTTTCTAAATTCGAATATTTTTTAGCTTTAACCCGCATAAAACCGGTATTCCACCATGATATAAACATTTTTTATCGGTGAACCGCCTAAAACAATGCATGACATTTAAATTATCGAAAATGTCTTAATCGAATTTTAGAAATTTCGATTATTTTTAAGCAAAAATTTTAAACCTAATTTTCGAATTTAACGCTGATTGGTTTAAAATTTCGATTAGATGTAAGCAGAATTTTTGATCAGTGAACTCTCAGCTTCAATTTGGTGGTACTTTTGTTCTGATCAGACAAACTTTTTTTTCGGACTCTCCATTTCCGGTTGTTCCGGGTCATACACCAAAAAAACTTGATATCATGGTTAAATCACGGTTTATTTCGATAAAAAACCAAGAAATATAAAATTTAAAGAAAACAGTACAAATTGTAAAATCCATGGTGTTTTGGTTGTAAAGACAAAAAAAAATTCCGATTAATTTAAATTATTTCCAAAATATAATATAATTAAACTACGTTTCGCTATAGCATCTGTCAGGTTTTTAACAAAATCAAAAGTAAGTTTCAAGACTTCCCAGATTTGAAATCTTAAGTTTTCAAAAATCTGTTGTGTGGGCAGAGGAAAGTTTAAATTTTATAATAAGTTCAATAATAAGTGAATAAATAAGTTAAATTTTTCCAAATGATAATAAAAACTTCCCGAACTTACTGAAGAAATTTTTCGAAACAAAAATACTAAGCAATTGTTCTTAACTATGAAACTAACAACACTTCTTCATATGGATAGAAAAACCTTAAGAATAATTCTTAAAGTTACATGTAGGATTTCCAATCAGATCGAGAATGACCACAGTTTTATGTAAAACCAAGCCGTCCTTACAATCCTGCGGGAAGAGTTCATAAATTGCAGATTATCTAAAGTTTTTATATGCAGACAAAGTCAATTAAGTCTTGCTTTACAAATTAAGATACTTAAGGATGTGGGGCCCCCACAGTGGGGGACGATAATTGAGATTTTTCAGAAAACTTTTTTGATTGTCCCATTTTGTAGAGAATTTTCCACTGAGTTTTTTAAAGCCCAGGGTTTTTTCTAAATTTTGATATTTTTCAAAAAAAATAAGTTTGAGATTTTTGAAGATTTTTGAGAAATTTGAAGTGAAAGGTACCAATTTCGATCTAGAATTTATTTGTCACCTTTCAAAATTGCGAATGTAGACACTTAACTCGAAATACTGCCAAAAAACGTTAAATTTCAATTTTTATTTTTTTTAATTTCAAAAAAGTTCAGAATTTCAACAAAAACTAGAAATTCACAAGTCGTTCCTGAGACTTTGGAGAGGACAATTGGAAAAAGGCTACCGTTCAGACCTTAATTCAGCCTTTGCGGTGAATTTCAAGCACAAATTAAAAAAAGCTACATATTTTCAAGGAGGAGTAGGCTTTTGCGTGAGGCTCCCAAATACGCTGTTTTGACCAGTTGGGGGCAAAAAATCTGAAATTTTCTACCGTTTGGAGATGCGGATTAATTTGGAAGTTGAATCGCAATAACAAGAAAAAGTGATGAGGAACTGAATGAGGAGTAGCTTTTAGTGTTTTTAGGGACGCCCTCAAAACCATTTGGCTACATAGGTTGAGGTATCAATGCTCTGAATAGTACTGGCACTCCTTAGAGTTGTACTACGTATTGAAAAAAAAAATAATATTTCTGAAGCCAGGTTTCTCAGAAACTCACTGAAAATGTGTAAAAAAGAGCCAATTATCGCGCCCACATCCTTAGGTAACTTATTACGGGGGTACCGGAGGGTTTTACTGATTTCAAACGTTAGTCCTGAGCAACCGGAAATTCGTAGTGAGTGCAAACTCGGATTCTAGGAAATATTGTTGAATTTCAAAAAAAGTGGTCAAAGAGTTTTGTATGACCGACCGGCCGGTAACCGGTCAAAAAGTGATTTGTCCATTTTGAAGTATTTTAAATCTGCTCCTGATATCAAACTTTCTTTTTTTCAGTATAAACTTTAATTTGTTGGAGCTTACAGCTCGACAAGCCTGATTTCAAATTCTTGTTATTTAGAGAAATTTCAAAATAAATGGGTGTTTTGCACATGTTTCGCTGACCCATTCATTTAGTCGAACAATATCAGATTTTTTTTTTTGAAGAAAAGCAACTTCTTTAAACAAGACAAGTGTGCAAAGCGAGGGCGGGGCCACAAGAGTTTTTTTATTTTTTTGTCTCATGAGCTTTTAGAGGCACTCAAAAGTTTTATTTACCCTCAAATTCTAAAAATAGGATTGAAGAAAATCCAAACCTTTTTTTGAGTAAAATCATATTTTTTAGATACATTTTGTAAGTAAGTTGGCCACAAGAAAAATTAATTGTAAAAATAGTCGATCAATGTCAGATCACGGAGAAAAAAGTATTACCCGAAAAAAAGCACTTGAAAAAATTCCATTATTGCTAAATTCGGAAATTTTTTTATCGAAAATAGCTTCGATCATTCTGGAGTCTCGAGAAACAGCCTTCCGTCGTTACCCCAAATGTCTGGATCTAAGAAATATTTGATTTTTTTTCGAATTTAAAATATTTATTGCCATGTTAAGATCTAATTCACAGTGATCTCATGCAACAAAATTAGAGCGAAAACATATTCCTGCAAAAGATACAGTGCGTTAAGGAAAATAAAAACTTGAACAAATATAGAAAATTTGAAAAATTTTTGACATCGGAAAATTTTTTTTAATATTTCTGGAAGCAAACCAGCCACGAAATGACATATGCAACTAAAATTAGCTTCCTATACTATGAGCTCGAGATCAGCCGCCGTGCGTAACCCTTGACTAACTTTTCGTCATTTCTCACGTAAAAATATGAAATTTTTTTGATAACTGGATTAGTTGGATTTTCGGCAGTTAATTGAGGGTCAAATTGTCAACCAAATATATTCTGGGCAAAATTGACAGGTGAAGTTTGTTGAACATTTATACAGAAAATAAATTTCAAAGTGCGCATTATGATGCAAATAAAATGTCACCGCCAAAATACAAACGTTATGCTTCAGCTTAAATCTTTCAATCCAAAATTTTAAAATATGCATGAGCTTTTTTCTATTTCTTCAAGATTTGTAATTGTATGAAAATGAGCTTGTTTTTAACATTCAGAACATTTTTTTGGGTTAGAGACCGAAAAAATCTAAAAAATTGCAAATGTTGGGTTTTCCGGGTTCAAAGAATATTTAAAGAAACATCATGAGTGACGATCGAAAAAACAGTACAACTGTTCAAAATAACCCGAAAAGTCCTAACTGATGGCCAGAAAGATACAAAAAGTCTTTGAACCGAAAAAAAATACAGAAACTCTAAAAATAATAAAATATTTTTTTGACAAAAAGTTGAGTCGAAACGATGAACTATTTACAGTGTGGCGATGAGTTTAAATTTTCAGTTTTCGAGTTCAATGAACATTAATAGTGATCCAATTAAATTGGCGACGATTGGAAGATGCTTAATTGATTAGATGAAACGTTGCCGGCTGCAAAGATATAATTTTCCTAATACTGCGTTTATAAGAAGAACTGCAATAATAATTTATTTAAAAATACAAGAAATACGTTGTTAATTATTTAACTTCGTGGAGGATCAATTTTGAACAATTTTTGCGCAATTTTTCTGACGAAAAACATTTCATTTTTGAAATTTTTTAATTGATACGCTTCAGAAAATTCAATAAGAGTTTGATTCTGAGATTCGTTCATTCATCTCGTTAAATAAAACTTTTTTTTTCAATTGTCAAACTAATTATTTTTAACATAGAAATAAGTTTTTAAAATTAATCAAAATATAATATCACGAGTATATCAAACTATCTAGACATCAGACACCATTTAGTAAAGATAATTGTGTTTCTTCCTAAGTCAGGTGGAAATTTGTGGCAGATAACAATTATGCTAGAAGAACCTGAGTTTTGACCACTAGCTTAAAATTTTGTCAAAATTTTAAATTTGACATCTTAAGCAAACAGCTTGCTGTTGGGAACTTATTAATTGTCAAAATGTCCAGATTTTTTTGCGTCGGAGACTCGGAGTTTGTTAAAACTTATTTAACCGACAAGTTTGAACCAAACCAAAGAAGCAGAAAAGATTAATTTTGAAAATATAAACCCGATAAGTTATCGGCGATAAGTAAAGAACTTGAAATTTTCATAACTATTAATTTATTTAACCAATTAATTTAATTTCACAACTCAGACTAGTTTTTTCTGACAACGTCAGTTTCTCAAACAATCATGTTCAGGCCGTCCGCGGTTTATCTAGAAATATTTTAGAAATACGTTATTTCCTAAAGTTTCTCTCACTTAAATCTTTTATAAAATTTTCTCTATGTGTATGATTGCGAGGCAAATGTTTTTCTCTCAGAGCACCAGTCTGTGATGTTTTAGAAAAAAAGTTAGAGACACTTTCGACGAGCATTTTTTCCGAGAACCAATCAGAAACCTTGTTCGAAATTTTTCGAAAAATTCGAATTTCAAGAAATTGAAACGTTTAAAGTTTTTTGAGACGAATACTTTTTTCATCCAGTGTCTAGTTTCGGCTTAGGGGACAACCTCAGACGGCCTTATCATGTTTATAAACAAATGCTCATTTTTACAGCAAACATTGGTCATAAAAAATCATCATGTGCATTTAAAAATCTTGAGTGTGATTAATCTGCTGTTTAATTTGAGACGAACGTTTTCGGGAAAGTGTCGTCAATCGATTTAAGCTAAATATTATCATCTAACAGTTCGGCTTCTCTAAAAGTAAAAAAAGGATTTCTCAGATTAAAATCAGGTTAACGGGGACAGAAATGGAATTCAATCTCATTTGAACAGAAACACGTCAACCGTTTTCATGGTGTCAAAAAAGATTCAATTTTGTAAGCTCATTTTTTATTAGAGCTTTTGATTTTGAACTCGATTAAATGAGTCATTTAAAATGACTAATTGATCATCATTCTGCGAATTTGACCTCAAAAACGGAGACAACCATTCTAGAATTATCAATTGTTTTATTTGCTCGGCAAAAATATTCTAGAATTATCATTTATTTTCATTTGAATAAAAAAACAACGTGTTAAAAGCTTTTCATATATGGATTTTTAGATAATAACGAGGCTACGAGGGGTCTTAGGAGTATTAAGATTGGCTCCTCAACCCGCACATCCTACATTTACAAAAGGTCGTTAAAGGGATATAAAAGTCAAAAATAATTTCTGGTTAATTCAAGCCCGGGATTTTATTTTTCAAATTTTAATCTTTTTTTTCGTCTTATCATTTAAATTTAACTTATTTATTTGAATATTATACGGTATAATTTATACCGAACACTTATTTTAGTTTTTTCAGCGGATCTCCAAAATTTAAAGTCAGCTGATTGGTTCATTTGCTTTGAGATTTCAAAAATGCTTTAAATAGAAAAATCTGATTGGTGGAAAGTTAATTCAACAGTATCAAAATCCGAAAAAAACCTTTCACAAAAATATTCTATTCAGAATTTGATTTTTAGATCAGGGGTCCGAAAAACATTTTGAAGAACCTGAGCGGATCTAAGTTGATCGGATAGCAAATTTGAAAAACCTGATCTGATCGAGCTTGATATGATCGAAGATTTCCAAAACCTGATCGGATAGAACTTGGTCGGATCGGAGGTTAACGAAAACCTGATCGGATCGGATCGAACTTGATCGGATCGCAGATTTTTAACCTGATCGGATCGAACTTGGTCGGATCGGAGGTTAACAAAAACCTGATTGGATCGATCCGATCAAGTTATGCCGACCCCTGTTTTAGATGATTAACAATAAATTTACAAAAATTGAAATAAATTTCAAAAATCTAATTTTTTAAACTTTTGGTAAGTGCCCGCTAAATTATGTTTATTCTTAATAAGTAATTAATTTTGTGTTAATTACTTAAAATTAATTGCCCCGCGAAGGCTAAATTTTCGAACTTAAAGATAAATTCAAAATCATAAAAAGGGTTCAGATTCAAAAAAGATCGAAAAATAGCAGAAGCCTATTTTATACGAGTTAAAGAACCTCTTTAATGACCAATGGAATCAAAGCCTTCAGACTATTTGTATTTCTTTTAGTAGGTTCCAAAAAATCTGCATAAAAAATGCACAGCAAGTTAAAAATTTTGCCTTAATTTCGAACTCTTAAATTTTGCACAAAAATTAAAATTCTAGTATCTGTATAATTGTTGGACTTGAAACTTTTATAAAATTTTATATCTTTGATAATGAGAATAAATCGAAACGTTAGATAAATATGTTTTTAAATAATTAATTACTTATTTTGTCAAAAAAAGTTTAGTTTAAAAGAAAGTTTTGATCGCGACTTCCATATTCAAGCAGGCAATAAATTTTGCACCATATTCAATGCAGCAATAAATTTTGCATCATCCATTTTGTCTAGTGTTGATGATCGATTCATTTCTGATAAATATTGATGCCAGAAACGTGTTTGTAATTCCCCGTTGTTTGATCGATTTGTATAAAAATTTTGTAACCTTGTCTTCTTACGCTTACAACCCGAAGTATGATTTAAGTTCAAATAAATTTTCATCAGAAATGAACAACGAATTCTGCTGAAATTTACAATAAACATTCGAAAGCTACTCGATCAAGATATTCTAGATGTAAACTTGAACTTTTTTCGGAAATCGTACATTTCATTTTTGACTAGAAATTATTCACTACAAGTAGTTATATTACCCACCTGCATATTAGTGTTTTAAAACACACTAGTATTAAAACTTGACAGAAAGAAGATGAATATGGATTTCTTTCTAATTCAAAACCGCAACGAATTTTCGGTTAAAACAGAATAAACAGTTGTCAGATAAGTTTGAAGAAAAAATTTTAGTAATTTGAAGGTAAAATTTAATCATTGAAAATGCGTAGGCGGAAAAATGTTTATTTTAAAGTATTTGATTCAGTTCTGATCTTCCGGAAACTTTTTATTTGTTTATCTTAGAGAGAATTTCATGAGGGACAATTTGTACCAAATGAAATTTCTTGCTCGCGATGTGAACCTTCTCAACTCGTCAATTCAAAACTTTGACCGCTAATTACACCACCAGGTGGTGCCCCGCGTGAAAAATGATGATGCCAAAATTCTTGAAATTAAAAATAAGGGGAACTTTCGGGGGTCTGTTCAAATATTCCGCCTGCCAAAATGATACTTTCCCAAGATATTTTTGGTCTCTGTGTTTTAAAACACAGAAATGCAGGTGGGGGTTAACATTGCTTAACATTTTTAAAATTATATTTGAATTTCAACCAGGTAATAAATATTAATTTCAGTTTTTTAATTGTCATAATTTGCTCAAAAATGAAAATCCAATAACTGAAATTATTTTATTCTTGAATTTTTTTTTTTGAAATAATTTGTGAATGAGGATCTCCTCCCGGTGTACGGTCGGCGAGCCGGATTTAAATCATGCTTAATTGGTGGAGATCATTGGCTGGTGGTGAACACTTTTATGCTTCAGCATATCTATTACGGGGCCCTGCGGTCTCTTTTTGCCACTTTTTCAGTCAACATTTTAATATAATTTGACTTTTGAAAACGACTCATCCGATTAAGTTGTTCGATAGCTTAAACTGAGCACAAATATCTAGTAAATAATACAATATTAGTTTATTTATCAGAATCGGACCATGTTTTGGTTTTTCCTGAGATTACTGAAATAGTTTAAATATAAGTTTTTGTCAAAAAATTTGTAAACAATGGCCTGATTCAGACTTTTTTGTTTCGATTTATTTTTCTTCAAATATTTGTGCTCAGTTTAAGCCATCCAAGAACTTAATCGGTTGAGTCGTTTTCAAACGTATATATATTAAACGTATAAACCTTTCAGCTAATCGGCTGACTGCATCAAAAATTTTCTTGCTCAATGCAGCCCAAAAAAGAAAAGTGCTCCAAAAATAATTAAAATCGGACGTGGACAAAAATTCTTGAGCCGAAAAATTATAATCAATCATCAAAGTTTGAAAATTTCATAAATTCAAAATCATCAAAACGCCAGATGACGCTTTATTCAGAATAACATAAAATATTCCAAATTCTCAAATTTCTGAAAACGGTATCTGTGTCTGTCACCAATATCCGACGGGATCAAATCAGAGCTGGTGCAGCATACGTTGAACAATGAGCATTTAATTTCATCCGGCGTAATTTATTTAAAAAACAAATTATATTAATTTTCTCGTCATTTTGAATGATTAATGAATTTGCTACGTATAAAATATTTGAACGTTTTTTTTATGAAGTTGCCAAAACGTATTTTTCTACGTAGCTTAAATAAGCCATTGATCATTTTTTACCAAATTTAAGAAACGCAGACAACCCTTTTAGAATTATTATCCTTTTTTTAATTTTGATCTGAAAATGACGTTTATACAACTCCTTACCTGTTTTTAATCAAAGGTTATCTAAGATTATCTGCCGGATTTAACCTATCCGCCGGAATTCTGGGAAGATACGTTCTGATTGGTCAATAAAAAGATGATCTAGAATTTATAATTTAGTTAAAAGGTAGTCAGAGTAAATATTCAGGCTGATTTTTTGTTCTATTTTTCATCACAAATGCAAAAAAGACGGTTTCGAAAACCTCAGAAATTACTTTTTGGATAATTGACTCACGCAGTAATTCGAATTTAGCTTCTAAAATGCATTAATTGGATTATATTCAACCAAATTTATTTAAAATTTTTTTTATTAAAAATAAATTTCAAAATGAATTCTAAGAAAAAAAAAGATACCATTTAAAAAATATCACTCAAGATAAATCGCTAATAGGGAAATTAAAAGTGCTAGAAATACGCCAGAAAAATCTTTATCATAAAAAACGAAAAAAATATAATTGCATCTCAGAAAAGGTAATAACGCCGAACTAATTAAATTACTCAGTGGCCTATTTTTTTGCCTAAGAAGTTTTGAAAAAGGCCCTATCTTTTGCCTTTCACCTATTTGCCGGACGTCAGGGAGAAAAATATTTCATTTACAGATGCGTAGGTTTTTTCGTGGGTTTCACCTATCTGCCTTCACCTATCCGCCGTACCCTGCTGTAATTTGTTTCAATAGCGCTCAAATTGAACTAAGCTGATTGGTTCAATTTCAAAAGAAATTTCTAAAAAAAATTAAACAAAAATTCATGAGTTCGAAATAAATTCATCAGAATTCTAAACATTTTAGACTTAATTAAGGGGGTTTTACTTCTCCGTAACATTCACTTAAAAATTTCTAGAATAGTAGTTCGTAATCTCTAAAAAAATTTTTGTATCTGAGTTTTCGATCAACCGGTAAATTAAGTTAACCACGAGCAAAAAAAATCTTAAAAGTTTTATTTTCTTCCAACTTATTTAAAATAAAGATAGATGTTTTAACTTGGATCTTGTTTTTTCCGATTTTTAACCTAATGGATTACTGGTTGCATTCAAAGACTCATTCGTGAAAACCAAATTATTTTTGTTCTGTTTTTTTCTGAAAATATGGATGAAAACAAGTTGATAAGCAGTCTTCTCATTCTCATTGGTCAACCAAAAAGTATTTTCATCTCGATTTGAAATTTAAGCGGGAATCCCGCTGCGGGATTATATTAAAATTTGGAAATTTCCGACAATTCAAATTGCTGATTCTGTAGAAACAATGAACAAAATCAAAATTAACCTTGGATCTCTCCGCGTACCGTTCAGTGTCTCATTTGTATGGGCCCGTTCTAGCGCATAACGAATTCACAAATAAAAAACGGAGCTCAGGGATAAGATCAATACAAACTCTAAATGAACTATTTGTCTTCAAAACTTAGGGAGGAGTAGGGTTTTGAAGTGAAAATATCAACACTTTTGAAAATTTATTTCTGATTGGACGGCTTATCAAAAGCCGCTGATTAATTTTTCAGAAGCATGATTTTAGTAAATTAAAACTATAGCTCACGTGTTTTTTTGTTTTTTTAGTATTTTATTGAATCGACCCTGTTAAACCCTGATTTTGGCCTTTAAATGCGACCAATACTCCCCTACTAAAGAAATAAAAAAACTTCAGATTGACCAAAAATATTTTTCAAATATGTTAATTCGAAATCAAAAAATTAAAAATTTTATTTTTAAAACAGAATTCATTATTTTGTCATATTGAAATAACAATGACTTAATTTTCGATCAACTTCTAGTAGAAATCGTTATCCAATTTAAGAAAATTTCCTTTGAACTTGAAATAGTTTGGTTTGTTAACCTAACAAGGTCACAAACAGGCTTCCAAAAGGGATGCATCCCCGCCGATTTTTCCATCCCTATCCCGTTTTATCCCCCAAAACGGGATAAAAACGGGATAGGGATAAAGGGATAGATTATCCTCTTTTATCCCGGGTCAGGGATAGCCTTATCCCTTTTTATCCCGTTTTTGTAAATACGAATAAAATTTTAGCATGCAGACGGAATTACGTGGGGGTATATTTGAAGGTAGAATATTGTGGTATTTTCGATGACTCATCACTTCCGGTTTAACCGGAAGTGAGGTTAAAATTGTGTTAATTTATTTATAACGGGATAAAAGGGGGATGGGACTTTCCATCACTATCCCTCTATGGCTCTGAATTTTCCATCCCTATCCTATCCCCCTCTATTCCCCTCGGTTTATCCCTTCTATCCCTATCCCTTTTGGAAGCCTGGGTCACAAATTGACCAAAAAATTGACAATTTTTCTGAAAAATGATTCACTTACTCCACGCACACGTTCAAATACACCAAATTTTGCGCATTCATAATAATTTATGCGCTTTGAAAATAAAATGTTTATGAAGGAAGTAGCCCTAGATATTGAGGATGTTTTTTCGAGTTTTGAAGTGCTTGTCAGAAAAATCTGGCTTAGGAAATTAACCAATTTTTCCATATCCTTTTTTCAACCAAAGTGCATCTGAAAAATGAGATTATCTCTATAGTGCGTGTTCGATTCCCACTAATAATGTCCTAGTGATTATCTTGGGTATGATAATATGCAAGGATGCTTGATATTGGAACCGACAAAATTGATCGGTGCCTTATCACTAAAGCAATCACTAAGACAACATTGGTGGTTGGGAAAATAATATATAATATATATATATAATATATGAAGTTAAAAATTTCAGATTATGGCGCAGAGTAATCAGATCATTACAGTATGCAATCCATGCTCGAAAAAACATTCGAAATCTATTATTATCAGTATTTGGTGCTTTTATTTTGAATTAGATCTGATAATTTGGATATAAGAATTTTTTGATCCCTTTTATTCACTTTTTCCTTAGATGTCAAAACAAATCATCAAGAAGGTTGGCTTCTTCGTCAGATTTACTTATAATTTTTATTTTTAAGTTTTTATGAAAGCCGATGAATTTTTGAAAACCTCTTTCTTGCGCCCTTTTACTTTATCGAAGTTTTTTTTTGGCAGCTACCGCGCTTAAAATAAGTCTCAAAATTTTTTAAAACAGTTGAATAAAAGTGATTGTTAAAAAACATATTTCTCACAAGCTTTAGTGATGAAGAACAATTGCCAGTAAATTGAGTGTTTAATATATGAACATTATTATTACCCCTAAAAAAGCAAAAAAAATTTAACTTTTTTCGAAAAAAATCCGCCAAAAATGCGCCACGGAGTTAATATTTTTTATAGTAATCTAAGATAGTTATCAAGACATGACCATTATGCTTAATCAACTGAATTTATAATTAATTAATTCCGTTCAAATTCATTCCCACAAGAAGTGTATCAGTTTCTTAAAATCTCTCCAGATCTCTTGACCGGAAAGATGCAAAATTTAATTCATGCCACTATTTAGTTGATCCCTATAATTAATTTACACTAGCCCTTTTTCAATCAATGTCTTTGGCGTTAACCGCGGTTCGCTCCGTGTTTTATGGTTTTTTGTATTTTTTTTATCTCTAGGATGTTAAATGGGAATAACAGGTATGTCAAATTCGATTGCTAAACGCAAGATTTCATACCCCTAAAATAGATGAGCCCGTCTTTAAGATAAATCAAAAAGATAATTGAACCAGTTAATCGACATCATTTCACGTTTGGAGAATTATTCGAAAAAAAAACGTTGAAAAACTGCAAAGGTCGATTTTTTCAACTGATTTTTACTATTTTTAATTCAAAAAATACCACAATGATGGGTTAGTTATCAACGGTTAATTTAGTTCAAGAAAAGCATTGTTTTTTGAACTCAATGATTCGGTAGAATTCCCTGAGGAAAAACTGAATTGTGTAAATGAAGTGTAAATTTAGGGTTTTCGAATTCTTTATAAAAATAGGCCGAATCACATAATGGTAATCTAATTTCAGATTTGCTGTGTATCTGTTTGGTTTCCCCGCATGTCAAACGATGGAATGGTCATGTTAGCATGACTATGTAACATGATCCTATATGATCACGTGTAACATGATTCATTAACTGATCTCATGTAACATGACTCATGTAACATGAATGCTGTAACATGCTGATGTAATGATTGTAAACTGCCACAACTTAATGCAGTACTGTATCATTAGGAAGGTTATCGTATAAAAATTGTACGTTTAAAAATTTGATCGTGTATGATGGTTTGTCGCACTTTTAAGCTTTATGAGATTGCCAACATTAGATCACCGGTTATCTGTTTCTATAATAACATTTCAAACAAACATTATGGTATCAAAATTGATTGACCCAAAGTTTTTTTGTTATCATAAACGAATAATTTTTAACGAATTTCATGCAAAAAGTATGTACGATGCGCATGTCGATATAAACCCTGAGTGTTGAATCAGACTATTTTAAAAAACTGAATTATTTCGAATAAAATTACAATCCATCCGTGGCAAATTTTTGATGCACAAGATGTTATCAAAGTTAGGCGGAGAAAAACGTGAAATGGGACAGACAATTAAGGCGCGCAATTTTTCTCGCAATTCCCGCAAAATCTTCAATCCAATGGATTTGCTTTGAAAGGCACGTGATAAATGAAAGGAAGACATACCGAAAATCATGATCATCATTTTTAAATTTTATTACTTGATTAGTTTCGGCTATGCGATTTTGAATAAAAAAACGCAAGGGATTTTCATCTTTTTGAAAGTTCAAACTGGGGCGCGTTGTTTTTATGAAATATTTCTCTGTATGACTTCCAACATAAATATTTTTTAAGTTTCGTGTTATGATTTTAATAACATTTAATATTGAATTTAATATTGAATTAATTAAAATTGGTCTATGAAATAATTTGACATAAAATGAAGTATTAAAAGTGCTATCTGAATCTCCACCCATCTGTGGAAACTCCAATTCAAATGATAATGAATGTGTCGAGATGATTAACTGTCAGTTAAGCTTAGAGCTTAATTTAATTTTGGCTTGAGAATATAATTTGGGCGATCAGCTGCTGCATCGAAGTTCGAATTTTCTATTTGTGTTTTTCGTAAGATTTTGAACTTTTATTTTATAATTATAATCCATTTAGATTATTCAATAAATCGTAATGATTATCACCGAAACAATCTACGCAATTTCAAGATATTAGCTATTCCTGCAGGTACCAATATCACCGAGTAAGCCAATATCGGCGAAATTTCTTAGACATTGAGGTTTTTATTTAAAATTCCTTCGAGTGCGTCATAAATGACGTCATATTTCAAGATAAAATGACCTCAAATTTTCTTTTTTGAATATTTATTGATGCGTTTGGTGGAGTACGTAATTCTGCACATTTTGGTATTTATTTCATTTGAACGTATTGTAAAAGTCCTTGAAAATAGAGAAACTTTTTAAAAAAAAATTTCTGCCACAATATCACTGAAAGTGCCAATATCACCGGAAGGGCAAAATCGTCGAATTTTTGAATAATTAATGTTATATTAATTAACTGTATTGCACTTTTTCTTTGTTATTACAAAAATAAAATTCGAAAAAATTAGTTTAAGACGTTCTGAAAACATATCTTGTAAAAGTTTTACAGTATAACAAACTGTTTGAATTAGTTTTTTTAATCTAAAACTCATGTATTTCATCGAAGTTTTAAACTCATGTTTATTTTAGTAAAATGTGTAAAAATTCAATAACACTCAAATAAATTGAAATTTCACGTGATATTCAGGTTTCTGCACTTTGTTAATTTTAACTCAAATATATATGCGCTAGTTAAATGTTGGTAAAAGTAGGTCACACTTTTCTTTGCTTTTATTAATGTAGGAATGTTAACAGATTTAAGTTCGTGAAATTCATCCCAAAATGCTTTAAATTAAAACTTTACGGAAAATCTAAATATTTTTATCATAAAAAAAATTGAAAGGCGGTTAAAAAACTGTTTCAGACATTGTGAGATATATTTTGTGCAGACCAAAATCTGATCACCAGATATTCAATTCAGATAATACCATATATCGATTTTTTGGTCGTTTTTTACTAAATTTTCAGTCATAATTTTATAAATTCGGCTGTTGAAAACAACCCATCCGATTACATTATTAGATAGCTCAAACTGAGCAAATATCTTGCAAATAATTAAATAAAAAAATGATCCGAATCCGACCATTGGTCCAATTTTCTTTAAAAAAATTAATAATTAAACAATTTTGTAATCTTAGAAAACATATAAAAAAATTGGTCCGATGGACCAATTTTTTATTTTATTATTCACAAATATTTGTGCTCAGTTTGAGCTGTCTAAGAATTTTATCAGAAAAGTTGTTTTTAAAGCCGAAATGTATAAAAACATTTTGGCTTAAAATCAGTAAAACGACCGGGAAGTCTCGTATTGATAAATCGATAGTTTAACTCATTCTGGGTTTAAATTCTCACCTGTTTACAAAATTTTACACTTACAACCCCCAAATCCGTCCACTGTGGTGATATCGTCAGCGAGATGTGACATAATTCAGGTTAAATAGTGAAATTAATTATGGTGAGATAATTCACCAAAATTCCTTCCGCGATGATACGTAAGTTTTGCCATAAGAACTTACAAATCGGAAGTTTATTGTTCAATCCATGGTATAACCATAATAAAAATTTCAATATAAAATTTGGTCTATTCACTTTGGGGCGAACTTGCTATCGAAATTTCATTGATATTCGTTTTTTTTTACTATTGAGTTCTCGTTAATAAAGTAAAAACGGCAAATCGACCAGCTCAGATATAATTTATTTTCCGAGCACTCTAAAAGAAAAATTATGTCCGGTTAAAAAATGAAGATTTTTCGAAAATTTAAAAAAATAGTTTGCTTTATAATTAAATTTTTTTAATTTCTCTTGAAATAAATTTCAATAAATATAAATATGTCATAAACATAATTGGGAATTTAAATACGTTTTTTTTAATTTTTGACAGTGTGGCAAGTGTTTTAAAATATGTTTTTTATTTCATTATTATTTTTAATTCTCTTCGGTTAACTACGAAGTTTTTAATTTTATGTTTTATAACTTAAAAATGAATATTAGTTGTTTGCTTTATTTGCGGTAACTTTATCGTTAATAGTTTAACGAAATTAATTTCAAAATCACCGTCTCAAAAAAATTAGAATAAAACGAGATGAGCAACGCTTTTCCACGTGACCGCGTTCTCAGAAGAAATTAATTATCATAATCAACTTACATACTTTTTCCACTCAAGACGAAAATGAATCAAACTTGAATGAATCGGGATTAACTTATTTGATTAATTTGGGTTAGAAGAAGGTTAAAAACAAAATAAATCCTTATTTACTCAAAATAAATTGATAAAAAAAATATTAAAATGACGACATCACCCGCCAACGGTTGATATCATTCGCAAAATAAAATGTGACGATATCAATATTGACTTATTCCAGGGGACGCTCAATATCGCCAGAAGCTCTATTTTTAGTTTTCAGGCAAAAGATAGGCGTTTTCCAAAAGTCAAAAGCTAGGCATATTTGAGTATTTTTATAAATCAAAAACTATCAAATTTATTTTTAGTTTTAAGTTTAATTTTATTTATCAGTACGAATGGATTTGTCTAAAAAATCTGCACAAAATTTTTGTTCAAATAATTTCTCATCAACTATTTCAATGGCATTTTAAATATTTTCGCTGAGTTTCTCATAAAATGCTCTAATAAGAAGGCCCTTAATAGCTTGAGGATTTTTCTGGTGTATTTATTACGGGCCTGCGGTCACTTTTAGCCACTTTTTCAGACAACATTTTTATATAATTCGGCTTTTCAAAACGACTCATTCGATAAAGTTTTTCGATAGCTCAAAATAGACAAAAGTCATCGTTTTTTTTTTCTAAGATTACTGAAAATTGATTTTCTCAATATTTGTGCTCATTTTGAGCTATCCAAAAACTTAATCGGTTAGAGTCGTTTTCAAACGCAGAATTATTTACAAATTTAAGCTGAAAAAGTAAGAAAAGTGACCGCAGGTTTCCGTGATTGGTATTTCTTACATTTTTGTTTACTCTCTGAGCAATAAGTGATGCTTTTTTAATGGTCCGTTTTTTAAATTCGAATTACTGCGTGAGTTCAAAAAATTACCCAAAATTGTCACTCCGACCACCCTTTAACATTATTATAATTCTAGATCTTGTTAAATTGACCTATCAGAGCGTTTGTTTCCTGACGTCCGGCTTTACGTGAAATACGCCGGACCGTGCTGTAGTAAAACGAAACTTTCAGTCAACTTATTAAAGCTTTGACCAAAAATCTAATCAATCTTTGAACTGTTGCTCGTTTGTTTCCCAAATAGACAAAACTTGTTCAATTATGCCAAAATCAAGATAAAAACCTTTTATAACGTTACAATTCAATCAAATATTCAGAGGAAATGACGAAATTCTATATTATGGAAAGAAAGCGAAAAAAATAATTGTTAGATGATGACATGTTCCGCTTTTATGCTTTCATTTTATTTAAAACTGATTTGATGGACACAATTTTTGATGATTTTATTTTAAAACTTCGGTTATGAAACTGACATAATCGTGTCAGATTCAGAAAATTATATCAGTTTGAAAATTATTTTTTAAATTTGTCCGACCACAGCCCTCTTTTTTATCATAACTGAAATTTTCAAAATTTTATTTTTATTTTACAAGTTGCAAGAGTTTTTGATTACTAAATTCTAATTTTTTTCAAAAGACCAGTTTTTTTTATTTCACATACATGTACTCACATATGTAAATAGAAAAAACTGAAACATGTCAAGTAATTAACAATTTTTCGAAATTTCTTCTCATATTTTTTCTAACGTTTCGCTTTTATTGGTAATTTGTAACATTAAATTTAGCATTTAAAAAGATCTGGTATTTTTTCAAGTTGAATATCAAGGGCCTCGGTGAATTTTGACAGATTTACACTTTTTCAATTTTTTGGTCTTGTGGGAAACTTTTTTTCATTTAGAAATTTTAGGATAAAATTTTTTAAACACAAGTTGCTACGCTTCACAGTTTCACAGCTTATTATTTAATCTGAATTGCTTATATTGATTATTTTTACTTTATAAATCGTCTTTTGAAAAACACTCAAAAAACTCGCGTTTGTAAGTTAAGTGTTAAATTACAGACATTTTTTTTATTAATTAGGAGCTCTAAAATACGGTCGGTCGACCGTTGAAAATCTATTAAGTAAATTCAACGATTTTTAAGTCAAAATCGAAAATTTAAATTTTTGAAAAGTCGAAAAAAACCGAAATTTTAGCAATCGAAAGAATTTTTTTTTTCATGAGTAAATAGAATAAATTTAAAACGGTCGACAGAGTTGGTTTTACCAATTGGGCAAGTCTCGGTGAAATAATTTTTTAATTCTTGACTGAAAGGGCTTAACTTTATTTCGCGCGAAAGTATTTTCATTTTGTAGAGTTTTTTTCGTTGATTTGAAACAAATATTGAAAAAAATTGAACAAAAATAAGGCATTTTTTCAATATGTTTGGAACTTTTATCAAAAATTTTTCGATTCGAAAGTTAAATTCGAACTCAAAATTTTCTTAAAAAGCCATCATGCAAAAATTCGCTAGTTACAAAAGTTGATTGGATTATCAATCATGACTTTGATGGTATATTGGGAAGAAATATATCAATCTATTGAAAAGTTTTCATCAAGAGCCTATAATCTATCAGGTATTTTTCAAAATACACGAGGCCCTTAAACAAAGATTAATAATTCTAGAATTTCAAAAGTTAACAAAATTTTTTTAACAGTATGTAATATAAGTATGTATGTTCATTTCATACGATTGTACATGTGAAATTAAACACATGTATTTGATATACAAATTGACAGGTGGAATTCAAAATTGACTTCTTTTTCTGCATGGTGAAAGTGTACAGAGTCTGAGGACGGCGCAGCGATGATCCTTTTTTATATATTCCTTTATCACCTTTGTAAATATACCGGCCCCACTACTTAAAACACACTAGTTTGCTAATCAGGGCCGAGATATTTACAAAAGTGTGATAAAGGAAATATTAAAAATTTGAGACCTGACAATGGGTTAATCAATCATTTTCAAGGTTTACATAAAAAATAGATTTTAAGGATAAGCTTCGTCCACAAGAACCACAGTCTTGCTATTTCAAAAATAATTCGAACCTTTCAGAGGACAATAGTTGCTCGCATGCTATAGCACATATCCCTATTCACACTTTTGTGAATATGCCGGCCTGATGAGGAAACGTAGTGTGTTTTAGTAGGAGGGCCGAGATATTAACAAAAGTGTGAATAGGGGATATGATGTCATGAAAAACCATAACCGTTCACATCGAACATTCATTCGATCAATCTAAGTCAATAAAATACAGTTTATTAATATAAAGTTGAAAGGGTTGTAGGCGGGTGGCAATACTGCCATAAAATGCCAGGACAGAAAAATTTTGAAATTTTCCGGCTTCAGGACAGGACAGAAATTTTAAATCTTGTGTCGACCCATGGTGTGGGTACTTAATTCAGAAATTGCAGGCGATTAAAGTTAAAATTATTCTTGCTCGAAGATTTTGCAAGCAAGCTAAATTATAGTTTTGAATAATATTGAGGAGGTTCCAAGCCCTGACATGTCGTTTTGAACTTTTTTACAAAAACGGTGAAATCTACAGACTTTTAAATATTAGTATTAGTACTGGAATTATCATAACCTCGGCTAAATATTCATGATTTTTGAGAGTTCTATCAAATCTCATTTTACAGTAGACCAGATGAAAAACAGGTAATGTAAAATCTTAAGAAATTTTCAGCGCCTTCGATAGATCGCTGAAAATGTGAAAAATCTTCAGAGTATGTGAAATCGAATATCGATTTTTCGTACAATACAAATTATGGGTATGCTGGATTAAGTAGGAATCTTTTTTAGTCTAGCGCTATTTTGGTCAACGCCGAAGATGATGAACTATCCCGCGGGGAGCGTGCTTTCCGTACCCAAATTGGCCAATCGACTATTTTTGTCCTCCTATACTTTGTTAAGGTGGTACGGAAAGCACGCCCGTGCTTTTCCGTACCCAAATTGGTCTGAATGAAAAATATGTTGTGAAAACGCAACGTCATGATTATGTGTAATTAGGGTGGTTGGGAATTTCACTAATGCACTTGAGCACAGTCATAGCCATAAATTCTGGGCCCATAAGTAGGGTCAGTACCGGGAGACTTATCTGCGAAAGTTTGTTTTTTCATGCACTAATTGTGACCACTTGGAGGCTCCAAAATTTTTTTCATGGTCGGAATCATTCTTCTTGAGAAAGTTTGACCATAACTCATACGAATCCTCATGTAGAATCCGGCTAAGGGTGTTAGTTTTGCAGATGAGTCTCCCGGTACTGACTCTACTTATGCGGCATAAGTTATGCTATTACTGTGCTTTAGTCAGTCGGTGAAATTCCTAAACCACCTAATGACGCTTTTCAGGCCAACTTTTTTTGCGGACACTACCTCCTTAAAATAAGTCTTAAAATTTTTTAAAACAGTTGAATAAAAGTGATTGTTAAAAAAGATATTTCTCACAAGCTTTAGTGATGAAGAACAATTGCCAGTAAATTGAGTATTTAATATATGAACATTATTATTACCCCTTAAAAAGCAAAAAAATTTTTAATTTTTTTCGGAAAAAATCCGCCAAAAATGCGCCACGGAGTTAATATTTTTAATAGTAACCTAAGATAGTTATCAAGACATGACCATCATGCTAAATCAACTGAATTTACAATTAATTAATTCCGTTCAAATTCATTCCCACAAGAAGCGTATCAGTTTCTTAAAATCTCTCTCCAGATCTCTTGACCGGAAAGATGCAAAAATTTAATTCATGCCACTATTTAGTTGATCCCTATAATTAATTTACACTAGCCCCTTTTTCAATCAATGCTTCTTGCGGTTAACCGCGGTTCGCTCCGTGGTTTTATGGTTTTTGTATTTTTTTATCTTCTAGGATGTATAATGGGAATAACAGGTATGTCAAATTCGATTGCTAAACGCAAGATTTCATACCCCTAAAATAGATGAGCCCGTCTTTAAGATAAACTCAAAAAGATAATTGAACCAGTTAATCGACATCATTTCACGTTTGGGAGATTATTAGAAAAAAAAACGTTGAAAACTGCAAGGTCGATTTTTTTCCTGATTTTTATATTTTTAATTCAAAAAATACCACAATGACTGGGTTAAGTTATCAACGGTTATTTAGTTCAAGAAAAGCTTGTTTTGAACTCAATGATTCGGTAGAATTCCCTGAGGAAAAACTATTGGAAATGAAGTGTAAAATTAGGGTTTTCGAATTCTTTATAAAAAATCAGGCCGAATCACCTAATGGTAATCTTAATTTCAGATTTGCTGGTATCTGTTTGGTTTCCGCATGTCAACCGATGGAATGGTCATGTTACATGACTCATGTAACATGACTCATATAACATGACTCATGTAACATGATTCATGTAACATGACTCATGTAACATGACTCATGTAACATGACTCATGTAACATGACTCATGTAACATGACTCATGTAAACTGCCAACAAACTTAATGCCAGTACTGGTATCATTAGGCAGGTTATCGTATAAAAAAATTGTACGTTTTAAAATTTTAAAATTTGATCGTGTATGACTGGTTTGTCGCACTTTTTAAGCTTTATGAGATCTGCCAACATTTATCACCGGTTTTATCTGTTTCTATAATAACATTTCAAACAAAACATTATGGTACCTCAAAATTGATTGACCCAAAGTTATTTTTGTTCTATCATAAAACGAATAATTTTTTACGAATTTCATGCCAAAAAGTATGTACGATGCCGCATCGTCGATGCCCTACGTCACGTAGGCTACATGTATTCGGCTTTTATACGTTTTTTTGTCTAGTGCTTTTAAGAAGGTATACCATTTTCATTGATAATTTTTTTGGTCAACTTTTTTCCCCTATTTTTTGCTATGAAAATTGCGTAGGCGTTAAAACCTCTCTTATAAACGAATAAAAATGTATACAATTGAAATATGGGTGTGTTGATATCACAAACTTTGTCAGAAAAACACTTCCATAATTTTATTGAAGTCAATGGAAAAATAAAATTTTCAAAACATTTAGAACAAATTTTAGAAATTTGCATTGAAAATAATAAACATTTTCCGTCTACACATTTCTTTATAGTTAAAGATAGGCTTTTTAAAAAAGTCGACCAAAAAAATTATCGATGAAAATGATATACCCCTAAAAGAGGTATAAACCCTGAGTGTTGAATCAGACTATTTTAAAAAAACTGAATTATTCGAATAAAATTTACAATCCACTCCGTGGGCAAAATTTTTGATGCACAAGATTCGTTATCAAAGTTAGGCGGAGAAAAACGTGAAATGGGACAGACAATTACAGGCGCGCAATTTTTCTCGCAATTCCCCGCAAAATCTTCAATCCAATGGATTTGCTTTGACAGGCACGTGATAAATGAAAGGAAGACATACCGAAAATCATGATCATCATTTTTAAAATTTTATTACTTGATTAGTTTCGGCTATGCGATTTTGAATAAAAAACGCAAGGGAATTTTCATCTTTTTGAAAGTTCAAACTGGGGCGCGTTGTTTTTATGAAATATTTCTCTGTATGACTTCCTACATAAAGATTTTTTAAGTTTCGTGTTATGATTTTAATAACATTTAATATTGAATTTAATATTGAATTAATTAAAATTGGTCTATGAAATAATTTGACATAAAATGAAGTATTAAAAGTGCTATCTGAATCTCCACCCCATCTGTGGAAACTCCAATTCAAATGATAATGAATGTGTCGAGATGATTAACTGTCAGTTAAGCTTAGAGCTTAATTTAATTTAGCTTGAGAATATAAATTGTGGGCGATCAGCTGACTGCATCGAAGATTCGAATTTTTCTATTTTGTGTTTTTCGTAAGATTTTGAACTTTTATTTTTTATAATTATAATCCATTTAGATTATTCAATAAATCGTAATGATTATCACCGAANCTAAATTCCTGCAGGTACCAATATCACCGAGTAAGCCAATATCGGCGAAATTTCTTAGACATTGAGGTTTTTATTAAAAATTCCTTCGAGTGCGTCATAAATGACGTCATATTTCAAGATAAAATGACTCAAATTTTCTTTTTTGAATATTTATTTGATGGCGTTTGGTGGAGTACGTAATTCTGCACATTTTGGTATTTTATTTCATTTGAACGTATTGTAAAAGTCCTTGAAAATAGAGAAACTTTTAAAAAAAAAATTTCTGCCACAATATCACTGAAAGTGCCAATATCGCCGGAAGGGCCCAAAATCGTCGAATTTTTTGAATAATTAATGTTATATTAATTAACTGTATTGCACTTTTTCTTTGTTATTACAAAAATAAAATTCGAAAAAATTAGTTTAAGACGTTCTGAAAAACATATCTTGTAAAAGTTTTACAGTATAACAAACTGTTTGAATTAGTTTTTTTAATCTAAAACTCATGTATTTCATCGAAGTTTTAAACTCATGTTTTATTTCAGTTAAATGTGTAAAAATTCAATAACACTCAAATAAATTGAAATTTCACGTGATATTCAGGTTTCTGCACTTTGTTAATTTTAACTCAAAATATATATGCGCTAGTTAAATGTTGGTAAAAGTAGGTCACACTTTTCTTTGCTTTTATTAATGTAGGAATGTTAACAGATTTAAAGTTCGTGAAATTCATTCCCAAAATGCTTTAAATTAAAACTTTACGGAGAAAAATCTAAATATTTTTTATCAATAAAAAAAATTGAAAGGCGGTTTTAAAAAACTGTTTTCAGACATTGTGAGATATATTTTGTGCAGACCAAAATCTGATCACCAGATATTCAATTCAGATGAATACCATATATCGATTTTTATGGTCGTTTTTTACTAAATTTTCAGTCATAATTTTTATAAAATTCGGCTGTTGAAAACAACCCATCCGATTACATTATTAGATAGCTCAAACTGAGCACAAATATCTTGCAAATAATTAAATAAAAAAATGATCCGAATCCGACCATTGGGTCCAATTTTCTTTAAAAAAATTAATAATTAAACAATTTTTGTAATCTTAGAAAAACATATAAAAAAAAATTGGTCCGATGGACCAATTTTTTATTTTATTATTCACAAAATATTTGTGCTCAGTTTGAGCTGTCTAAGAATTTTATCAGAAAAGTTGTTTTTAAAAGCCGAAATGTATAAAACATTTTGGCTTAAAATCAAGTAAAACGACCGGGAAGTCTCGTAATCGATAAATCGATAGTTTAACTCATTCTGGGTTTAAATTTCTCACATGTTTACAAAATTTTACACTTACAACCCCCAAATCCGTCCACTGTGGTGATATCGTCAGCGAGATGTGACATAATTCAGGTTAAATAGTGAAATTAATTATGGTGAGATAATTCACCAAAATTCCTTCCGCGATGATACGTAAGTTTTGCCATAAAGAACTTACAAATCGGAAGTTTATTGTTCAATCCATCAGGTATAACCATAATAAAAATTTCAATAAAAATTTGGTCTATTCACTTTGGGGCGACAACTTGCTATCGAAATTTCATTGATATTCGTTTTTTTTTAACTATTGAGTTCTCGTTAATAAAGGTAAAAACGGCAAAATCGACCAGCTCAGATATAATTTATTTTCCGAAGCACTCTAAAAGAAAAATTATGTCCCGGTAAAAAATGAAGATTTTTCGAAAATTTAAATATAAAGTTTGCCTATAATAATTTTTTTTAATTTCTCTTGAAATAAATTTCAATAAAATAAAATATGTCATAACAATAATTGGGATTTAAATACGTTTTTTTATTTTTGACAGTGTGGCAAGTGATTTTAAAATATGTTTTTTATTTCAAATTTATATATTTTTAATTCTCTTCGGTTAACTACGAATGTTTTTAATTTTATGTTTATAACTTAAAAATGAATATTAGTTTTTTGCTTTATTTTGCGGTAACTATCTTTATCGTTAATAGTTTAACGAAATTAATTTCAAAATCACCGTTCCAAAAAAATTAAGAATAAAACGAGATGAGCAACGCCTTTCCCACGTGACCGCGTTCTCAGAAGAAAATTAATTATCATAATCAACTTACATACTTTTTCCACTCAAGACGAAAATGAATCAAACTTGAATGAATCTGGGATTAACTTATTTGATTAATTTGGGTTAGAAGAAGGTTAAAACAAAAATAAATCCTTATTTACGTCAAAATAAATTGAAAAAAAAATATTAAAATGACGACATCACCCGCCAACGGTTGATATCATTCGCAAAATAAAATGTGACGATATCAATATTTGACTTATTACAGGGGACGCTCAATATCGCCAGAAGCTCTATTTTTAGTTTTCAGGCAAAAAGATAGGCGTTTTCCAAAAGTCAAAAGCTAGGCATATTTGAGTATTTTTATAAATCAAAAACTATCAAATTTATTTTTAGTTTTAAGTTTTAATTTTATTTATCCAGTACGATGGATTTGTCTAAAAAATCTGCACAAAATTTTTGTTCAAATAATTTCTCATCAGCTATTTCAATGGCCATTTTAAATATTTTCGCTGAGTTTCCTCATAAAATGCTCTAATAAGAACGGCCCTTAATAGCTTGAGGATTTTTCTGGTGTATTTATTACAGGGCCCTGCGGTCACTTTTAGCCACTTTTTCAGACAACATTTTTATATAATTCGGCTTTTCAAAACGACTCATTCGATAAAGTTTTTCGATAGCTCAAATTGAGCAAAAATATCTAGTGAATGATACAATAATAGTAAATTGGTAAAAATAAGACCAAGTTTTGGTTTTTTCTAAGATTACTGAACAAGTTGATTTTCTTCAAATATTTGTGCTCATTTTGAGCTATCCAAAAACTTAATCGGTTAAGTCGTTTTCAAACGCAGAATTATTTACAAATTTAAGCTGAAAAAGTAGAAAAAAGTGACCGCAGGTTTCCGTGATTGGTATTTCTTACATTTTTGTTTACTCTCTGAGCAATAAGTGATAGCTTTTTTAATGGTCCGTTTTTTAAATTCGAATTACTGCGTGAGTCAAAAAATTACCCAAAATTGTCACTCCGACCACCCTTTAACATTATTATAAATTCTAGATCTTGATTTAATTGACCTATCAGAGCGTTTGTTTCCTGACGTCCGGCTTATACGTGAAATACGCCGGACCGTGCTGTAGTAAACGAAACCCTTTCAGTCAACTTATTAAAGCTTTGACCAAAAATCTAATCAATCTTTGAACTGTTGCTCGTTTGTTTCCCCAAAACTAGACAAAACTTGTTCAATTATTATGCCAAAATCAAGATAAAAAACCTTTTATAACGTTACAATTCAATCAAATATTCAGAGGAAATGACGAAATTCTATATTATGGAAAGAAAGCGAAAAAAATAATTGTTACGATGATGACATGTTCCGCTTTTATGCTTTCATTTTATTTCAAACCTGATTTGATGGACACAATTTTTGATGATTTTATTTTAAAACTTCCGGTTATGAAACTGACATAATCGTGTCAGATCTCAGAAAATTATATCAGTTTGAAAATTATTTTTTTAAATTTGTCCGACCACAGCCCTCTTTTTATTCATAACTGAAATTTTCAAAATTTTATTTTTATTTTACAAGTTGCAAGAGTTTTGATTACTAAATTCTAATTTTTTTCAAAAGACCAGTTTTTTTTATTTTCACATACATGTACTCACATATGTAAATAGAAAAAACTGAAACATGTCAAGTAATTAACAATTTTTCGAAATTTCTTCTCATATTTTTTCTAACGTTTCGCTTTTATTGGTAATTTGTAACATTAAATTTAGCATTTAAAAAGATCTGGTATTTTTTCAAGTTGAATATCAAGGGCCTCGGTGAATTTTGACAGATTTACACTTTTTCAATTTTTTGGTCTTGATGGGAAACTTTTTTTCATTTAGAAATTTTAGGATAAAAACTTTTTTAAACACAAGTTGCTACGCTTCACAGTTTCACAGCTTACTTTATTTAATCTGAATTGCTTCATATTGATTATTTTTACTTTATAAATCGTCTTTTGAAACAACACTCAAAAAACTCGCGTTTGTAAGTTACGTGTTAAATTACAGTACATTTTTTTTTATTAATTAGGAGCTCTAAAATACGGTCCGGTCGACCGTTGAAAATCTATTAAGTTAAAATTCAAACGATTTTTAAGTCAAAATCGAAAATTTAAATTTTTGAAAAAAGTCGAAAAAAACCGAAATTTTAGCACATCGAAAGAATTTTTTTTTCATGAGTTAAATAGAATAAATTTAAAACGGTCGACAGGTTGGTTTACCAATTGGGCAAGTCTCGGTGAAATAATTTTTTTAATTCTTGACTGAAAGGGCTTAACTTTATTTCGCGCGAACCGTATTTTCATTTTGTAGAGTTTTTTTCGTTGATTTGAAACAAATATTGAAAAAAAAATTGAACAAAAAATAAGGCATTTTTTCAATATGTTTGGAACTTTTATCAAAAATTTTTCGAATTCGAAAAGTTAAATTCGAACTCAAAATTTTCTTAAAAAGCCATCATGCAAAAATTCGCTAGTTACAAAAGTTGATTGGATTATCAATCATGACTTTGATGGTATATTGGGAAGAATATATCAATCTATTGAAAAGTTTTTCATCAAGAGCCTATAATCTATCAGGTATTTTTCAAAATACACCGAGGCCCTTAAACAAAGATTAATAATTCTAGGAATTTCAAAAGTTAACAAATTTTTTTTTAACAGTATGTAATATAAGTATGTAATGTTAATTTCATACGATTGTACATGTGAAATTAAACACATGTATTTGATATACAAATTGACAGGTGAAATTCGAAATTGACTACTTTTTCTGCATGGTGAAAGTGTACAGAGTCTGAGGACGGCGCAGCGATGATCCTTTTTTATATATTCCTTTATCACACCTTTGTAAATATACCGGCCCCACTACTTAAAACACACTACGTTTGCTAATCAGGGCCGAGATATTTACAAAAGTGTGATAAAGGAAATATTAAAAAATTTGAGACCTGACAATGGGTTAATCAATCATTTTTCCAAGGTTTACATAAAAAAATAGATTTTAAGGATAGCTTTCGTCCACAAGAACCACAGTCTGCTATTTCAAAAATAATTCGAACCTTTCAGAGGACAATAGTTGCTCGCATGCTATAGCACATATCCCCTATTCACACTTTTGTGAATATGCCGGCCCTGATGAGGAAACGTAGTGTGTTTTTAGTAGGAGGGCCGAGATATTAACAAAAGTGTGAATATGGGATATGAGATGTCATGAAAAACCATAACCGTTCACATCGAACATTCATTCGATCAATCTAAAGTCAATAAAATACAAGTTTCATTAGTATAAAGTTGAAAGGGTTGTAGGCAGGGGTCGGCAATACCTGCCCATAAAATGCCAGGACAGAAAATTTTGAAATTTTCCGGCTTCAGGACAGGACAGAAATTTTTAAATCTTGTGTCGACCCATGGTTGTGGGTGCTAAATTTCAGAAAATTGCAGGCGATTAAAAGTTAAAATTATTCTTGCTCGAAGAGTTTTGCAAGCAAGCTAAATTATAGTTTTGAATAATACTTGAGGAGGTTCCCAACGCCCTGACATGTCGTTTTGAACCTTTTTACAAAAAAACGGTGAAATCTACAGACTTTTAAATATTAGTATTAGTACTGGAATTATCATAACCTCGGCTAAATATTCATGATTTTGGGAGTTCTATCAAATCTCATTTTACCAGTAGACCAGATGAAAAACAGGTAATGTAAAATCTTAAGAAATTTTCAGCGCCTTCGATAGAATCGCTGAAAATGTGAAAAATCTTCAGAGTATGTGAAATCGAAATATCGATTTTTCGTACAATACAAATTATGGGTATGCTGGATTAAGTAGGCAATCTTTTTTTAGTCTAGCGCTATTTTCGGTCAACGCCGAAGATGATGAACTATTCCCGCGGGGAGCGTGCTTTCCGTACCCAAATTGGCCAATCGACTATTTTTGTCCTCCCTATACTTTGTTAAGGTGGGTACGGAAAGCACGCCCGTGCTTTCCGTACCCAAATTGGTCTGAATGAAAAATATGTTGTGAAAAACGCAACGTCATGATTATGTGTAATTAGGGTGGTTGAGGAATTCCACTAACTGCACTTGAGCACAGTCATAGCCATAAATTCTGGGCCATAAGTAGGGTCAGTACCGGGAGACTTATCTGCGAAAGTTTGTTTTTTCATGCACTAATTGTGACCACTTGGAGGCTCCAAAATTTTTTTCATGGTCGGAATCATTCTTCTTGAGAAAGTTTGACCCCATAAACTCATACAGAATCCTCATGTAGAATCCGGGCTAAGGGTGTTAGTTTTGCAGATGAGTCTCCCGGTACTGACTCACTTATGCGGCATAAGTTATGCCTATTACTGTGCTTTAGTGCAGTCGGTGAAATTCCTAAACCACCCTAATGACGCATAACCATGACGATGCGTTCTTCACAACATATTTTTCATTCAGACCAATTTGGGTACGGAAAGCACGGGCGTTGCTTCCGTACCCAAATTGGTCTGAATAAAAAAAAATAATGCAGACAAATTTGGGTACGGAAAGCACGGGCGTGCTTAGCCTACCCAAATGGGTACACTAGACACCGACTCCCCCCGCGGCCCGCCCTCCGCACAAACAAATAGCAAATTTAGCATTTTTCAGATTTATTTTGTAAGAATCAAATTTGAAGTTTGTTTTTCAAACTCTAGAATTTTATGAAAAAATGAAATTCTGAGGTAGGTGTCACAATTAAAATTTTGGCGCCTTGAGTTTTTATTAAATTTTTTTTAGGGGTTCCATATCTTTAATTTTCCATTTAATAATACTTCTGTAGGAATAAAATTTTCAAAAATGAGTCTGAGTTCCATTCTAGAGGCGCGCCACATGACAATTTTGAAAAAAATGGTTAAAATTCTAAGAAATTTCGCTCATCTTTAGGTTGATTTGTTAGTTGTATAACAAAGTAAATAAGTTTGTCTCTTTGTCAATTATTCAATCAGCAAATAATTCGTATTTATAATGATCAAAAATTTTGTTTCTCTCGAACTAAAAGAAATATCAGATAGAGTCACCGTGAGCCTAGTTGGCGACTTTAAGTCAAAAATGGAAAAATTATTGAAACCGTTGATTGAAAGATTTCAAGTTATCCGAGGTTAAAAAGATTTACACCGTTAACCTCCTCACACCCAGAAACGAGAACTTCGCCTCACACCCAAAAGCCTATCTAAAGGCAATACTTTGAGCGCTTATCACGGGAAAACTGGGAAAGATATCAATTAACTTATTTGTCACTAATTCAGATCAAGGATAAAATTAAGTGAACAACACGTAACATTTTTAAATTTCGAAGTTTGTAAACTAGATTACTGCGAGAGAAAACAGAGATTCACTCACCTTGTATTTCTTGAATAACCATACATTTTTTACAATGACATATAAGTTACAAATTTAGAAGTGAAACTTTAGCTATTGAGAGCTGGTCTTAAATTTGAAATATGATATCGTGATCGCTTACAAAACAATTATTCATATCGCCGCGCGTCGAAATATATGCAGTAAAATGTGAAAAATATTGCTAATCAGCTGAAAACTCAAATCAGTACCACCTTATGTTCTTTATTAAATCGATTTGTCTTTGTCGGCTCTATTTGGGTTAAATTGCCGTACAATTCTTTCGAAAAATAATTTTTTGAAAAATATCTTTTTTTCATTATTTTGAGTTTCATAAAAATCACTTGTGAAAAAATTATTCTTCGTATAGAGAATGCAGATAAAATAAACTTATATCAAACGAGTCCTCAAATACTTTCCTAAAAACTTGCTTCCTCAGAATTTCGCTATTATGTATCGTTTTCACACAATTAATGTTTTAAGAAATTTTGACGAAAATCCTAAAAAAAAGTAGGAAAAAATAACTTTTGAACGGCTCATTGTATAAAATTTCCAACAATACAATTGAATTGTGGGTCTATGACGATGTTATTTCTGCGTCGTTTTGGCTCCCAAAATTTTTTTGGCTTTTAGATAGTCAAAGGGTGTGAGGGGAGTTAAATTGAAAATTCTGACTTGATTTGATGAAATTTCACAAAATTGATATTCCGACATTCAAGAATTCAATTCAATTTGAGGTGTTTCATGCTGTTGAAAACCCCCCCAAATGGCTTTCGGCAGACAGATCGTGACTATTTGAATAATGCGGAATGCGATAATATGATTGGGTTACCGCCCAAATTTAGGCCGATTTCATTCGCATATAATGTCATTCAGGTTTCCCATTGGCTACAAATTTCTCGCGTTGTTTGTCTTTTTTTGATTGTAAAGATCCTAATAAAGCTAGTCTTGAGGAGTACAGAAAATGAAAATAAAACTTTTTGGTTTTATCAAATTGTTTTCCGTCAGTCTAAAGGTATAAGAATACTTATATAATTCGGATATTAATTGTAACTTCTTATGACCAGATCAAAAACTTAAAGTAAAGTGCTTGCTATTTAAACCTACAGCCCTTTCGGACAAGTTGATAACTATACTTTTGCAAAAATTCGTTTGTAAGAGCAAATTTACCTATTTATATCTCCACATCAAAAGAAGTTTTTGGTTCTTGTATTTCTTGCCTAATATTTTGATCAAACATTTTTCAAATTGCAAAAAATCGTTAGGTGAAGGTTCCCGGAGCCGGACCCGTTTTAATAAATATTTTGAAATTCCTGAACATCCGCACATTTCTCTTTTAATCATCAAATGAGAATCACGGCGTGTGTTCTAAATGAGCAAAAGATGTGAACGTAATAACATAAACTGTTCACACCTATAAATACCAAAATTCCAAAGCTAGAAAAGTGTGCTTTATTTATTATATAAAATTGAAAAATTAAAAACTGATAAGCAGACATTTTAGAACGCGTCAGTTTGACCAAAGAAAAATATTTTTTTAAAATTCAATTTACTCCAGGTATATTTCTTTATTGCCCTCTCCCAAAGATTTAGTCCCTCAATAAGACCGGGGGGGAGAAAACGACTCGTCATTTGAAAACGAGTCATTCATTTTTGAGGCGACCGATCCGATCCCGATCCGATCCAAAAAAATCCAGATGTGCCGACCCTTGCTTAGATAGCTCAAACTGAGCACAATTATCTAATTAATATAAACATTAAAAAAAATTTTATAGGACCAATGTATTTATTTTTTTCTAAGAATACTGAAATTGTTTAATTATTAGTTTTTGTTAAAAAATAGAAACAATGGTCTGATTCGGACTTATTTTTATTTTGTATTATTCACTAGATATGTTTGCACAGTTTGAGCTATCTAAGAACCTAATCGGCTGAGTCGTTTTTGAAAACCCCCTTTGTTTTCTCACCCCCGTGTTTTTGAGGGACCAAATTTATGGGAGAGGGCAATAAAGGGATATTCAGATAAAAATTTTAACATCTTAGCGGGAAATCAATATTTCGAAACTGAACCCGATACGAAAAATATCCACCAATTAATTTTTTTGACTTTTGAATCGTCGATGAATAAAATTATCGACTTGAGGGGGTACTGGTCGCTGGAATCGAGTTTTCTGAATGAGAAATCAGCCTAACCGAGATACTATGGGACATTTAAGATAAGCCATGCTGTAGATCAACCCTTAATTTTGTCAAAACCATTGATCAATGACTTTTTGTTCCGATGCACTCTGAGATACGGTACCAGTACAAGGTGTCCCTCGACTAAATTTCAAAATCTATCTTCTTCCAGGGTTTATTTAGAAAGCGGCTCAAATTATAACATATACCGTATGACTTATTAACTTAAATCCTTTAGAAGCATTTTTTTCAAAAATCACTTCAGTTTTGCTAGAAATCGCAGAAAACTACCGATTTTTGCGATTTTTAGCATTTTTTACCAAAAATCTATCTCCTCCTAGGTTATATTTTGGAATCCACTCAAGTTTCAGCAAACACTAGCACAGAACAAATAAAAACCCCTTTAGAAGCGTTTTTCTGAAATTTCGACCCCAAACTCAAAATATAAATTTTTGAAGGTCACGTGAAAATATTTCC
>SCLH01000958.1:115823-138755 GCA_004367855.1 Oikopleura vanhoeffeni | reverse complement strand
CACTGATCAGAAAGTTGGCTTACGTGTAATTTTCAAGATTAAGTGGTCAAATTAAAGCAAACGTTATTTTTGAACTTCATTTTGAAAAAATACTTACGAAAAAACACGAAAATATCGAAAAAAAAATTTGATAGTTTGGTCGGTAGTACACTTGGTTATCATCCAAAATCAATTTGGACCATTTTAAAGCCTTAAATGCCTCATAAAATCAGCGACCAGTACCCCCTTAAACAACTTTGTGCGTTTTCACTCGCTAATCAGAATTTTAATGAACTAAAACCCGACAAATTTGAGGAAATTCTAATATTTTTGATAATTCTAAATGAATAATTGATCGATGAATTATTTTGAAAATGATGAAGTATGGTTTGAACTGCTGAGATGCATTTGATATAAATAATAACAATTTATAAATTAACCCGCTGAATAACCACCGGAATTTAATCTTCGAATTTATTTATTTTGGGATGTTTTTAGACAAGGCAACGTTTTCCCACGTGAATGTTCTCGAGATTGGCATTTATCATTATAAAAAGACAAGAAATCTACACTTTTTTCACGTGACTGAACTTTGAGAGATATTCTTAAGTGAACTTTGATCAATTCACGTGAAAAAGCATTTCTTGTCAAATCGCTTCAAAATAAGAAAAAATAATCAAGAATTTTCGTGAACAGATAAAAGCATGCCCACAAATCAATGTAGAAGATAAGTAAAAATTGTAAATCATAAGAAGCTGTTCCATTAACGTTCTTATCATGCATAATGATAACTGGGAATCTTTATCTAGGTTTATTTACAAAATAGTCAATATTTCGTTATACAAAAAAATAATATTATTAACTATAGACTATCTGGACCATCTTTTCTTGGGACAAAAAATTTGGACTTGCTACCATTTTAATTAGATCTAAGACATTACAAATCAATCGCAAAGAAAATCACTTGAGTTAATTTAACCATCAGTCATATTTTTATTTCTAGACAAAGTAGCTGGTTAACAAAGTACCTTCAAAATTTCATGTTTCATTCTTCAATAAATCTAGAAGCTTTTGTATAGATAAGACAGAGACACGATCGCGATTCACCAGAATACAAATCAAAAGAAACTGAAGGATATAGTCCAAAGTAAACCTCCAGTCTTCGGTTTAAGAACGTACACTTTTATGTGTTGCGTTTTTAGGCGATTTTAGAAATGCCAGTTAATTTTGTCCGTTTTTTTTCCTCCATGAATTGAAAAATATTTTTCTGGGTGTTATGTTTCAAACAACTTAATAAGTTTTAATTAAGTAAAATTTTCAATAAATGGCATTATTTTTTAAAGTTACTAATTTGATTTTCAAATTCGTCAGGTCGATTTACCCAAATTTCAAGTTTGCTCGTAACGATTAAGATTTTTCAGAAGTTCTTAAATTTGAAATTATCCTCCTCTACCTCTGCCTGCGGTCAATTTTCAAATTTTGAATCATTGAAATATTGTTTGAAATATTGTTTGAAATATTGTTTGAAATATTGTTTGAAATATTGTTTGAAATATTGTTTGATTTGATTTATTTGGCTCCGTAAAAGTATCTCTGAAATCAATTTCTATGAAATATTATTTTCTAAGTTTAAAATATATCTCAAATGCGGGAAGAGGGCCCATTTTCAGTTAATCAAGCCAACATTTCAGTATCATTAACTAAAAATCAGCATTTTTTCCGGATTTAAGATATGAATTAAAATATGTTTAACGACTTTGTATGAAATTCTTATCCAATCGTATTTTTTCGAGGACTTTACTGATTATATTTAAAATTGTAACATAAGTAACCTCAGACTAGATTCGTTTTATTTTGAAACATTTCAAAGAGTTTTTGAATTTGAGAAAGGTATCGCGAAAGCGCAGGACAGCTAATTATGATTGTAAATTGTGCGAAAATAAGAAGAGGATGAAATATGCGCAGAAATGTTTGAGAAAAATATTATAAATTGTATTTAAATATCATTTTTCCAATAAAACGGCCAAATTATCAAAAAAAATTTTTATCACATGGCTATTTTGAATAAATGACAAAAAATCAAAACAAAATTTATATCCACTACTTACACTTTTGTGAATATCCCCGCCCTACTACTTAAAAACAAACTACGTTACCTAATCCGGGCCGGAATATTCACAAAAGTGTGAATAGGGGATATTGTTGAAAGATGACTTTTCGATTTTTGTTGTTTGAATATATTAGTGTCTTTCTGTGATTCTAATTGTTTTTGTCTTAATGTCATTAAGGTCTCCTATAAGGACATTATGATAAGGAACAACTGTCAAAAAATAGCTAATTGTGAATTGAACTATTTTGCTCATGACGGACGTGTTGAGATCGAAGTGTCCTTTAGAACGATTAGTGCCGAGCCATGTTTTTGAACAAAAACGTCGAATTTAGGGACAACTGTCACCACAGGTTAAAGTTGCAAACAAATTTGATAATGAAAATGAAATCAGAATGGCCTGCTAAACATCCGACATCAAACTTGGAAAATATTCGTAATGTTATCAGAAAAAACTTTATCATCCTTACAATAATTTGAGGTCAATATGTTCCAACAGATTCCACCACGATATCGATTATCGTTCAAGCAACTTTTTTAAGGAGGTAGCGGTTGCAAAAATGACAAATAAAATTTGAAGAAGTTTTGTGCATAAAATACAGCCACCAGTCACATATGATTTTTTAGACAAAAACACTTGTAATTGAAGTTTGAGTCGTCTTCGAATCTAGGATCATAAAATTTGAGAATCAAAGAGATTTTAATTTTATTCTTTTTGGTATTTCAAAAATCATAATTATTCGAAGAAATCAAAGTAAAAATATAAAGGGAAATTTTAAAAATTTCCTCTGCAATTCTGCCTTTTTTGAGTATCATCAATATAATCAAAAATTTAAAAGAAAAACGTTCTTAAAACTTGCACCGGTTATGGAGCGATCAATAGGTCCTTAAAATTTAGTTTATCGTTGGAATCTAGCCGTGAAAGTTTACAAAATAGGTCGTGACCAGTTAATTTCGGATGTTGTATGAGTCATTTTTCGTACAGCTGAAATTAATATAGCAGGACGTCATTACTCCCATTTGTGCTCAAACAAAACATATTATATCCCCTATTCACACTTTTGTTATAGGGGATATGGATCAACCGCCCTCAGAGTACAAATCCTAAATATTTGAAAAATGCGAAATCTGAGCATTTGATTGGTTGATCCTTTTTTAATCTGACCAATGAAATCGGCCTATTCCGCAATCACGGGTTTTGATTGGGTGCTAAAATCTTGCGTTGTTTGTATTATTCAAATATTTAGGATTTGTACTCTGAGAGCGGGTAATCCATATCGATCATTGACGTAGCTGTCAGATATATTAATATATTCGTGAATTTTTCTGAGGTAGCCATGATTGAACTATTTTTTTTATTCTAAACAACGTTTCGCAGGATGCATTATCAAGTTTTTGAGGACTAAACTTTTCTCTGCCCACACCAAATTAATTAACTCTAGACTTCCAAATCTTTGAAGTCTTGAAACGCTCAAACATCATGTCCCTCGAACACTTGATAATGCATCCTGCGAAACGTTTCTTGAATGTTAAAAAATTTAATGAAAAACTTGTTTACACGCAAATTATATCGTTCACAATTTAGAGTCATATTTTGAGGGTTTTGTTTAATAAATCAGGCTTGTGAAAAAATGGGGTTTTGAAAGTGTTTTTAATTTTTTTTTTCGTACCAAAAATAGGGGATAATGGGGATGGGATAGAAAATCCGGTCGGAGTTGGATCCCTTCACAAACCTTGAATGAACAACATCAAACAATCGAAATAATTTGGAAATAAAAACACCGTGTAGATCACGCTGATTATTTTCTCCGAAAACCAGGACTGAGGGTTCTAAATTTTATTTGGTTCATTTCACATAGCACAAGAATACAGTATTAGGCCACGAATTAGGCCACGATATATGATATCTCAAAAGGACATCTTTGGGCCTTTACTTTCGCGTTCGTTATTGAACTTATTTTCGAAGCTCTTATTTGTCAAAAAAATTAAGTTTAGGCTCTCATTGGTCAAAAGCAAGTCAATCTTTAATATAGGCTTGTGAAATGCCCCCAAATGAAATTTAAAGCTTAGGTTATATCTTTAATCAAAGAAGAACAAGCATCCTGAGTTAAACGCGGCGAATTAATTCAAATTAATACGGCTTTTGAGAACGACTCATCTGATTTAGTTGTTAGATTAACAAAACTGATAATTAAACAATTTCAGTAATTTCAGAAAAAATTAAAATTGATCGGATTCGGACCAATTCCTTTAAATGTTAATATTCATTAGATATTTGTGCTCAGTTTGAGCTATCTAAAAAACTTAATCCGATAAGTTGTTTTTAAAAGGCGAATTAATTCAAATTAATTCACCGCCTTTGACTCAGGATGCTCGTTCTTCGATTAAAGATATAACCTAAGCTTTTAAATATTATTTGGGGGGATTTCACGAGCCTATATCAAAGATTGACTCGCTTTTGACTCATGAGAGCCCGATTTTTTTAACAATAAAAGCTTAGAAAATAAGTTCAACCACGAACGCGTGTTATGAGGTTATTTTTCCTAGAACGCTCAACAATTCCTATTTTTTGTATTTGAAATTAATTGGTATTTCCAGAGTCCTTAATACCCTCAAAAGTACTATTTTAGAAAAAAAGTCTAGTAGTTCTAGTGAGTCATATTATATCCCCTATTCACACTTTTGTGAATATCCCGGCCCTACTCTTAAAAACACACTACCTTTCCTAATCAGGGCCGGGATTTTCACAAAAGTGTGAATAGGGGATATGATAGGTATTTTCCTACGATTTTACCACAATTATTAATCGAAACAATCTCAAACATAAAAAATTGTTAAAAAATCTTACTTTGTATTATTGGACGTATAATATAATTTAATTATTTTCTAAAATTCATTTAAAATAAAAGCCTCCTGGCTTGCCTTGCCGGGAGTTTATGATAGTTAGACTTACCTCTTTAGTATAAGTTTTTGTCACTAATTATCGTAGGAAAATACTTATTCTACTTTTTTTGTATAAAAAATACATAAAAACCATTTTCGATGCCAAACAACGATGAAAAAATTAAATATGCGTCCAAAAATTAAAAGAAATCACTCATAAATCAAAGCTCACAGATCATAATTTACAGAATCATAATTTTTACTCAAATTACTCTAATTACTCTACAATAGCCTTTGTGAAAATACTTTTGACATTTTTAGGCGTTTTTTTAAATTTTTCCTTAAAAAACATCGATGTTCGCTTTTGCTTGTTTATATTTTTTTTGGTAGGTGTAGTTTTTTCTGCTTGTTTTTCCATAAATAGGATTTTTGATCGACATCGTTTTCAGAAACAGTGCCGATTTTTCGGAAAAATTGTTTTCCGGAATTTTTTTCAATAATTTTTGCAAAAATAAAATAACCATTAAATCCGCCGTAGTTTACTTCACAAATCACTATTCACTAATAGTTACATTAAACACCTTATTCAGGAATGAAAATTTCAAGGAATTGTACCTATTCATAGCCCACTGCATTTATTCAAAATTAAATAGAGCTATATTTTCGCGATAATTTGACTTTGAGTAAACTTTAAAATATTGGTCAGCGGATATTTCAAGTGTCTGCAAAAAAATGACATTTGAAAGTGATTAGTCCCAAACGTGAGTCAAACCCCAAATTGACAAATTTAATTTAAGGTCGCTTTTAGATGATTAGCGCACTTTGTCATTTTTATCCTTTTAAGTTCTAATGCCAACATTTACTTTTCAATAATGGGGGAAAATAGACAAATGAGTCAATAATTGGCATTATTATAATTATTATTTTTAAAATGTGTGTTTATTCAAAACGCGGGACAAAAACTCATGATTTTTGTCAAAAAAGCAGTTAGATGGTAAAAGCTAGTTTCAAATTTATTTTTGACTCGTTAACAAAATTCAATAATGATCGACCAAATAATCGAAAAATCTTCTCACTCGTACGTTTATGTGAATTGGAACAGTTTCGGTGAAAATTGGGTCATATAACATGACTCATATTACATTTTCGTTAAAGTTTTTTCAAATTCAAAAACAAAATTTTAATACAGGTTATAAAATTCAAAATTTTGACTAAGAGATAGTCGACTGAAAAATTCTCAATAATATCCAGATTGGACGCTAGAGAGCAGAACGTGAAAAACGCAACTTTTTCGAAATAACTCAAATCTGCAAGAAAACTCGCATTAATTGTGGAATTACATCAAGATACTCGGGGAGCGCCATGTAAATTGTTTAATTTTTAGTGGCACCACTTTATAACAATAATCAGCAATGAAAAACACAGGCAAAATTTTTTTCACATAATCTTACATAAATAATTTTGATTAAACTAAATTTCGATCAATCGTATATCTATTACGGTACTTGCTGGGATTTTTATTAATTGGGAATATTATTTAATTTGGCTTTTGAAAACAACTTGTCCGATTGAGTTCTTTGAAAGCTAAAACTAAGGACAAATATTAAGAGAAATGAATAAAACTAAGAACAAAAATGATGATTTAACAATTTTAGTAATATCCAAAAAAAAAAAAAAAATGATCCGATTCGGACCAATATATTACCATTTTATTATTCACTACATATATGTGCTCAGTTTAAGTTATCTAAAGACTTTATCGGATTAGTCATTTTCGAAAGCCAAATTCATTACAAAATTTAGTAATTTACGAACAAAAAATGTTATTTCTAGATTCTCAGATTTCTGTTTTTTTATGAACTTGGAAATCTTACTCACTAATATATATTGAACATGTATAAATTCGAAACTAGTTGATAAAACAAAAATGTTAAATAAAAAATTTGGCCTAAAAATTGGCATAAAAGCCCAAGCAAGTGACGTAATAGATATAGGCTTTATTGATAATGATTTTTTGGATATGTTCCTAATCTTCTGCAAGCGGATCAATTTGATCAATTTTTGCCGACGGTTTTCTATGTGCTTGAATACATAATTTCCTAAATATAATAATATTTTCGGAATCAGCAAAGGTCAGATTTGCATTAGACACAAAATAATATATATTTTTAATGTCACTCATAATAGCCCAGGTCATATTATCCAACTTGATTATCATAACGTGGAGTATTAAAATAATAAAGAGTGCCTTTTCCTAGAAAAATTTCATCACTGATAACATTTTGTTTCATCTAAACTCCGCGATGGAAATCGAGGTTAATTTCGGCTCTCATTTTGGCTCAAGGAATTTGTTTTCATGCCTTTTTTGGAGAATTTTTATTTTGACAAATATTTGAATTATAATGCAGTTGAGGTGAACTGGCTTTTTACAGAGGAAGTCTTTCTCACGTAGGCTATGTCATCACCCAATGGCCGCGTCGGATTCTTTCTAGCCTTTTGATAAAGTGAAAAATTTATGTCTTATTGATTTAATTTCATTTTAGTTATTTTTTTAATTTTTCGGATCATATTCAATCATCGGAAATCAATCTTATTTTTTCGCGCGTTTTCAATGATTTCATTTAATTTTTTAAAAAGATTTTATATCATAATAAGAAATTTAGCGCTCATTGGTCACTTTCGCCTTTTTTTTCAAGATGACTCATAACTCCAACAATGATACAATCTTGCATTCATGCATAGCTAACTCCATCAAAAATGTGAAAATTAATGTTTAGCTTGAACATTTACTTGTTTTCATTACAAGTATTAAAGTATAGCACATTTTAGAATGGAAAAAATACAAAAATGAGGCCCAACTTTTCATTGATAAAAATCTTCAAAACTTCACCAGTCCAGCCAAAGCCAAATTTGAGTTTTCCAAGAACCTTTTTAAAATTGTAGGAACAGGCTTCAGGCATGAAAAAGACCCTGAAAGAAATGAAGCTTTTTTTAATTAGAACGCAAAAACCTTCTTTAATTAAATTTTAATTAAATGATCAATTTGATCACAAAGCTTTTAAGCTTTTTTGACCCAAAATTGCACTAACCATGCAAACTAAAAATACTTATTTTTGAAAATACAAACTAAATTACAAAATCTTAGGGTAAAAAAAGTCTCATTTGAAAAATACACATTCTAGATCTCCAAAATCTACTTTAAATTTTTAAGTTTATACCTTTGTATCTGTTAGATCTTGAAAATGATCATAAATCAAAACTAGTAAAAAAAATGTGGTATTATTGGAATATTAAAGTATACTTCCGATTTTAACGTTATGAGCTTTTCAATTAATTTATGAGCGCTATCAGTGATAGCCTATCACCTTCTGAATCTCATTAAGCCCCTCACACCTTTTGACTATCTAAAGGCAAAACAAATTTCGGGAGCCGAAACGGCGCAGAAATAACGGTTGACTCACAACTGTGAACGTCCATCTTGACTCTATATAAGTACCATACTACTGGCGCGACAGGTGTGGTGAGGCTAGTGCGCTGCATATGATTGAGATGCAGGTACTTTGTTATATATTATACGTAATACATATATATCATCCGTGATGAAGTATTTGAAAAAAAATCATATTATAAAATATGTGTTAACTTAACATAATGTTAAATGCTTGATAATGAATAAACGAAAACGTTCGCATAATTGAAAATGAATAATTATATAATATATGAGAATATTTAATTCAATTATTTTATTTTGTAAATNTGAATACAAATCAAAAAGAAACTGAAGGATATAGTAGTTCGCAAAGTAAACCTCCATCTTCGTTTAAGAAACGTTACACTTTTGATGTGGCGCGTTTTTAGGCGATTTTAGTAATGGCAGTTATTTTGTCCGTTTTTTTCCTCCATTGAATTGAAATATTTTCTGGTGTTATGTTTCAACAACTTAATAATTTAATTAAGTAAAATTTCAATGAATGGCATTATTATAAGTTAATTAAATTTCAAAAATCGTCAGGTCGAATTTACCCAATATTTCAAGTTTTCTCGTAAACGATTTAGATTTTTCAGAAGTTCTTAAATTTGATAATATCTCCCTACCTCTGCCTGCGGTCAATTCAAATTGAATCACATTGATTTGATTGTTTGAAATCATTGTTTGATTTGATTTATTTGGCTCGTAAAAGTATCTCGAAATCACTTTCTATGAAATTATTAATTTCTAACAGTTTAAAATATATCTCAAATGCGGGAAGAGGGCCATTTTTCAGTTAATCAAGCTCAACAGTTTCAGTATCATTAATAAAAATCAGCAATTTTTTTCGGATTTAAGGGTATGGTGGTTCCTACATTTTCTGCCAGTTATTATGTCATAAAATGCAACAAGGAGCCAAATCAATGGTTAATGTTTTTAAAAGCACAAAACAACCCAAATAAGACAAAAAAAATTTCGGAAATTTTTGAGTTTTTCCCATTTTTTTCTGAGTATTTTGTTCAAGAATTAAGTAACAAAATAACATCGTATGTTTCAATTTGACCACTAAAACTTCAAAATTTCGGCTTGACGTTAAGCCAACTTTCTCTTCAGGGTTCTCAGCTTTCTTTTTGAGGGCCTACTTCGCAAAAAAATCGAAAGCAACATTTTTTTCGAAAATTTTTTTCCTACTGTGACCTTGAAAAATTCAATATTTTGAGTTTGGGTCGCAAATTTGAAAAATCGGCTCCTGCAGAAGTTTTTTATTTGTTCGAGCTACCGTTTGCAAACATTTGAGTGAATTTTGAAATTTAACCTGAGGAGGAGATAGATTTTTCCGAGTGACAAGAGTCGACAAAAGTGGTGTATTGCATATTGTCAGAAAAAATATAGGCACTAATCGACAAAAAAGCTCTTTCAGGAACGTTTAAATACTAATTATATGCAGGTTATATAAAATTAGGTCTAATTTTCAAAATAAACGCTGAGAGAGACTAGATTTTTTCCGTTTTTGTACTTAGGTCCTGTTCTCGCTTATGTGTCTGGGAGCGTATGCATGCAAAAAAATTTGACACATGTTTTACGCAAGAAGAAGGCTAGTTCTACAAACTGCTAATCTGAAATTAATCCTTGAAGCCCTGTTTGGCTAATATTTCATCGAGAATATGTCAAATTAGGAACTACCATACCCTTAAGATATGAACTTAAAATATGTTTAACGACTTTGTATGAGAAATTCTTAATCAAGTCGTCATTTTTTCGAGGATTTACTGGATTATTTAAAATTGTAAATAAAGTAACCTCAGACTAGATCGTTTTATTTTGAAGAATTTCAAAGGGTTTTGAATTGAGAAAGTATCGCGAAACGCGCAGGACAGCTTAATTATGATTGGAAATATGTGGCGAAAATAAGAGCGATGAAATATGCGCAGGAAATTGTTTGAGAAAAATATAATAAATTGTATTTAAATATCATTTTTCCATACAAGACGCCAAATGTTATCGAAAAAAATTTTTTATCACATTGGCTATTTTGAATAATGACAGAAAAATCGAGAATACAAATTTATATCCACACTTTACACTCTTGTGAATATCCGCCCACTATCTTTAAAAACAAACTACTTACTCTAATCCGGGCCGGATATTTCACAAACAGTGTGAATAGGGGATATTGTGAAAGATGACTTTTCGATTTTTTGTTGTTGAATATATTAGTGGTTCCTTCTGTGATTCTACATTGTTTTGTCTAATGGTCATTTAAGGTCTCCTATAAGGACATTATATAAGGAACACTGTCAAAAAATAGTCTAATTGTGATTGAACTATTTTGCTATGACGGACGTGTTGAGATCGAAGTGTCCTTTGAGAAGCGATTAAGTTGCCGAGACCATTTTTTTGAACAAAAAAATCGTCGAATTCTAGGGACAACTGTCACCACAAGGTTAAAGTTGCAAACAACATTTGAATAATGAAAAGAAATCAGAAAGGGCTTGCTAAACAGCCTCTATTCGATGTATGAACAGCACGTCATATGATTTTACATTGTTGAAATTAATCGTCTTTATCTAGACAGTAATCAGAGCTTATATTTCTTGTATTCAAAAATAATCGATCGAAGAAATCAGTAAAAATATCAGGATTTTATTCCTTTGAACTCCTTTAGGTATCATCTATAAAATAAAGAAGTTCAAATGCACCGGTTATGAAGGCGATCAATAGGTCCTTAAATTTAGTTAATCGTTGGAATCAGCCGTGAATAGTTTACAAATAGTCGTGACCCAGTTAATTTCGGATGTTGTATGAGTCATTTTTCGTACAGCTGAAATTAATATAGCAGGACGTCATTACTCCCATTTGTGCTCAAACAAAAACATATTATATCCCCTATTCACACTGTTATAGGGAATATGGATCAACCGCCTCAGAGTACAAATCCTAAATATTTGAAAAATGCGAAATCTGAGCATTTGATTGGTTTATCCTTTTTAATCTGACAATGAAATCGGCCTATTCCGCAATCACGGGTTTTGATTGGTGCTAAAATCTTGCGTTGTTTGTATCATTCAAATATTTAGGATTTGTACTCTGAGGGCGGGTAATCCATCGATCATTGACGTAGCTGTCAGATATATTAAATATTTCGTGAATTTTTCTGAGGTGGCCATGATTGAACTGTTTTTTTTATTCTAAACAACGTTTCGCAGGATCATTATCAAGTTTTTGAGGACTAAAACTTTCTCTGCCCACACCAAATTAATTAAATCTAGACTTCCAAATCTTTGAAGTCTTGAACGCTCAAACACATGTCCCTCGAAATTTGATATGCATCCTGCGAAACGTTTCTTGAATGTTAAAAAATTTAATGAAAAACTTGTTACAACGCAATATTATATCGTTCACAATTTGAGTCATATTTGAGGGTTTTTGTTTAATAAATCAGCTTGTGAAAAAATGGGGTTTTGAAAGTGTTTTTAATTTTTTTTTTCGTACCAAAAATAGGGATAATGGGGATGGGATAGAAATCCGGTCGGAGTTGGATCCCTTCACAAACCTTGAATGAACACATAACAATCGAAATAATTTGGAAATAAAAACACCGTGTAGATCACGTGATTATTTTTCTCCGAACCAGGACTGAGGGTTCTAAATTTATTTTGTTCATTTCACATAGCACACGAATACAGTATTAGGCCACGATTAGGCCACGATATATGATATCTCAAAAGGACATCTTGGGCCTTTACTTTCGCGTTCGTATTGAACTTATTTTCGAAGCTCTTATTTGTCAAAAAAATTAAGTTTAGGCTCTCATTGGTCAAAAGCAAGTCAATCTTTAATATAGCTTGTGAAATGCCCCCAAATGAAATTTAAAGCTTAGGTATATCTTTAATCAAAGAAGAACAAGCATCCTGAGTTAAACGCGGCGAATTAATTCAAAATTAATACGGCTTTTGAGAACGACTCATCTGATTTAGTTGTTAGATTAACAAAACTGATAATTAAACATTTCAGTAATTTCAGAAAAAATAAAAATTGATCGGATTCGGACCAATTCCTTTAATGTTAATATTCACTAGATATTTGTGCTCTAGTTTGAGCTATCAAAAACCTTAATCCGATAAGTTGTTTTAAAAGGCGAATTAATTCAAATTAATTCCCGCCTTTGACTCAGGATGCTCGTTCTTCCGATTAAAGATATAACCTAAGCTTTTAAATATTATTTGGGGGGAATTTCACGAACCTATAATCAAAGATTGACTCGCTTTTGACTAATGAGAGCCCGATTTTTTTAACAATAAAAGCTTAGAAAATAAGTTCAACACGAACGCGTGTTATGAGGTTATTTTTCTAGAACGCTCAACAATTCCTATTTTTGTATTTGAAATTAATTGGTATTTCCAGAGTCCTTAATACCCTCAAAAGTACTATTTTAGAAAAAAAAAAGTCTAGTAGTTTAGTAAGTCATATTATATCCCTATTCACACTTTTGTGAATATCCCGGCCCTACTCTTAAAACACACTACGTTTCCTAATCAGGCCGGGATATTCACAAAAGTGTGAATAGGGATATGATAGTATTCCTACGATTTTACCACAATTATTATTCGAAACAATCTCAAACATAAAAAAATTGTTAAAAATCTTACTTGTATTATTGGACGATAATATAAATTTAATTATTTTCTAAAATTCATTTAAAATAAAAGCCTCCTGGTTGCCTTGCCGGGAGTTTATGATAGTTAGACTACCTCTTTAGTATAAGTTTTTGTCACTAATTATCGTAGGAAAATACTTATTCTATTTTTTGTGTATAAAAAAATACATAAAAACCATTTTCGATGCAAACAACGATGAAAAAATTAATATGCGGCCAAAAATTAAAAGAAATCACTCATAAATCAAAGCTCACAGATCATATTTTACTCAAATTATTACATAGCCTTTGTAAATAACTTTTGACATTTTTAGGCGTTTTTTAAATTTTTCCTAAAAACCATCGATGTTCGCTTTTGCTTGTTTTTATTTTTTGGTAGGTGTAGTTTTTTCTTGCTTGTTTATTCCATAAATAGGATTTGGTCGACATCGTTTTCAGAACAAGTGCCGATTTTTCGGAAAAATTGTTTTCCGGAATTTTTTTTCAATAATTTTTGCAAAAATAAAATAACCATTAAATCCGCGTAGTTTACTTCACAAATCACTATTCACTAATAGTTACATTACACCTTATTCAGGAATGAAAATTTCAAGGAATTGTACCTATTCATAGCCCACTGCATTTATTCAAAATTAAATAGAGCTATATTTCGCGATAATTTGACTTTGAAAGTAAACTTTTAAATATTGGTCAGCGGATATTTCAAGTGTCTGCAAAAAAATGACATTTGAAAGTGATTAGTCCAAACGTGAGTCAAACCCCAAATTGACAAATTAATTTAAGGTCGCTTTTAGATGATTAGCGCACTTTGTCATTTTTATCCTTTAAGTTCTAATGCCAACATTTACTTTTCAATAATAGGGAAAATAGACAAATGAGTCAATATTGGCATTATTATAATTATTATTTTAAAATGTGTGTTTATTCAAAACGCGGGACAAAAACACATGATTTTTGTCAAAAAGGCAGTTAGATGGTAAAAGCTAGTTTCAAATTTATTTTTGACTCGTTAACAAAATTCAATAATGATCGACCAAATAATCGAAAAATCTTCTCACTTCGTACGTATAGTGAATTGAAACAGTTTCGGTGAAAATTGGGTCTATAACATGACTCATATTACATTTTCGTTAAAATTTTTTCAAATTCAAAAAAAAAATTAAATACAGGTTATAAATTCAAAAATTTTGACTAAGAGATAGTCGACTGAAAAATCTCATAATAATCCAGATTGGACGCTAGAGAAGCAGAAGTGAAAAACGCAACTTTTTTCGAATAACTCAAATCTGCAAGAAAACTCGCATTAATTGTGAAAATTACATCAAGATACTCGGGAGCGCCCATGTAATTGTTTATTTTTAGTGCACCACTTTAACAATAATCAGCAATGAAAAACACAGGCAAAATTTTTTTCCTACATATATCTTACATAAATGATTTTGATTCAACTAAATTTCGATCAATCGTATATCTTTACGGTACTTGCTGGGACTTTTATTTAATTTGAAAAGCTAAAAACTGAGGAAAATATTCAGAGAAAATAAATTGTGAAAAACTTCCGAATCAGACCATTGTTTCCAATTTTTTAACAAAAATGATGATTTAACAATTTTAGTAATATCCAAAAAACCAAAAATGATCCAATTCGGAATTAATATATTACCATTTTATTATCACTAAATATTTGTGCCAGTTTGAGTTATTAAAGACTTTATCGGATAGTCCATTTTCGAACCAAATTAAATACATAATTACTAAGTTTAACGAACAAAAATGTTATTTCTAGATTCTCAGATCTTCTGCTTTTTTTATGAACTTGGAAATCTACTCACTAATATATTGAACATGTATAAATTCGAAACTAGTTGATAAAACAAAAATGTTATATTCAAAATTTGGCCTCATAATGGCATAAAAGCCCAAGCAGTGCGTAATAGATATAGGGCTTTATAATAATGATTTTTTGGATATGTTCCTAATCTTCTGCAAGTGGATCAATTTGATCCATTTTTGCCGACGGTTTTCTATGTGCTTGAATACATAATTCTCTAAATATAATAATATTTTCGGAATCAGCAAAGGTCAGATTTGCATTAGACACAAAATAATATATTATTTTAATGTCACTCATAATAGCCCAGGTCATATTATCCAACTTGATTATCATAACGTGGAGTATTAAATAATAAAGAGTGCCTTTTCCCAGAAAAATTTCATCACTGATAACATTTTGTTTCATCTAAACTCCGCGATGGAAATTGAGGTTAATTTCGGCCTTCATTTTGGCTCAAGGAATTTGTTTTCATGCTTTTTTGGAGAATTTTAATTTTGACAAATATTGAACTAGATTGTAGTTGAGGTGAACTGGCTTTTTACAAGGAAGTCTTTCTCACGTAGGCTATGTCATCACCCAATGACCGCGTCGGTATCTTTCTAAGCCTTTTGATGAAGTGAAAAATTCATGTCTATTGATTTAATTTCATTTTAGTAATTTTTATTTAATTTTTCGGATCATATTCGATCATCAGAAATCAATCTTATTTTTTCGCGCTCATTCGGTCAATTTCGCCCTTTTTTTTCAAAATGAACTCATCACTCCAAAAATAATACAATCTTGCATTCATGCATAGCAAACTCCATCGAAGTGTGAAAATGAATGTTTAGCTTCAACATTTACTTGTTTTCATTTCAAGTATTAAAGTATAGCACATTTTAGAATGTAAAAAATACAGAAATGAGGCCAACTTTTATTGATAAAATCTTCAAAACTTCACCAGTCAAGCCAAAGCCAAATTTGAGTTTCTCAGAAACCTTTTAAAATTGTAAGAAAAGCTTCAGGCATAAAAAATACCCTGAAAGAAATGAAGCTTTTTTGATAAGAACGCAAAAACCTTTTTTAAATGATCAATTTGATCACAAAGCTTTTTGACCCGAAATTGCCTAACCATTGCAAACTAAAAAACTTATTTTTGAAAATACAAACTAATCAAATTTGAAAATTACAAAATCAAAGGGTAAAAAAAGTCTCATTCGAAAAAGTCTCATTTGAAAAATACACATTCTAGATCTCCAAAAGTCTCCTTTCCATTTTTAACCCCTCACCTCCACGAGCGTGTTTCAGAACACAGAGACCAAATTTTAAATTTCAAGATTTTGGTGATTCTAGAAATTTCTCATCAGACCGGAAATGCATTATTCGGATGCAATTTTCTGTTTAATGCAGTTAAGCAGTACTGGAACAAAATAATGATCTACAAATATACATACTAAAGTGACTTTTGAAGGGGGAAATTTGGCATTATTGATTTTGACACTCCGGCGCCACCTGGTGGTGAAAAAAACATTTCGCTATATTTGAGAAATCGCTATATTTTGATCTCGGACGAACCACAAATTTTTTTTTTCCATTTTCCATATCCTCATTACATCACCTCCAAGAATTTCGAACAACCCACCCTTTATTTCTATAAGTCGTAAGTAAGTACAAATATCAGTTTTTGGCTCACAGCTCATGAGTCAGCTCATTAGTCAATATTAATGATGAACAATCTCACTATGTGTGTGTTCTGAAACATTCTCGTGCAGGTGGGGAGGTAGGACATCTCGTGCAGGTGGGGGTTAATTTTATATCTGTTTGATCTTGAAAATGATAATAAATCAAAACTAGTAGAAAAATGTGGTATTATTGAAATATTAAAGTATACTTCCGATTTTAACGTTATGAACTTTTCAATTAATTTATGATCGCTATCATCTTCTGAATCGCATTAAATACACCCAGAAACTAATTTATTTATTTCAAAAATTTTTATCAACAAACAGCTTATTGAAATAATGAAGCTGTCTGACCGGATTATGTCAACTGCTTGATTTAAAAATAATATTAAAAAGTTCAAAATCGATCATTAAATTTGACGACACAAAGTCTTAGCTGAACCTAAAACACGTATGAAAATCCTGTTTTACATCCTTGAAACTTCATTTTATAATAATTTATATTTAACTTGGCCTTTTTTATATTTTCTGATAAATTGATTATTTTGAGGTAAAGTAAAACGTTTTATGTTTCCAATTAATCGGCTACTAGCTCATTTTCTCCGCAACAAAATGTCAAAATGGTCGTTTTAGATTTCGACAAAAAATGATTAATTCACAACAATTAACAACCGCGAACAACGTGAATTAACAACTTTTATTTGGAAAAATTTCCTAATTTAACTTCTTTGAAATACCTTTATGTAATAAACTAATTGATCAAAGAAAATTCTGTTCTCACTTTATTTTAAGATCGCAGTTTAAAATATTTTAAAGTACATTATATACTGTATATCAATTACAGGGCCCTCTGGTTGTTTTTGCCACTTTTTTAGCCATCATTTTCATATAATTTGGTTTTTGGAAACGACTCATCGGATCGACTTCTAAGATAGCTCAAACTAAACACAAATATTGAAAGAAAAATAAATTGTAAAAAAATGGTACGAATCAGGCCATTGTTTCCAATTTTTTTACAAAAACTGATAATTAGAAAAATTTCAGTAATCTTAGAAAAAATTCTGACCGATTCTGACCAATTTATTATTCACTTGATATATGCGCTCAGTTTAAGCTATCGAAAAACTTAATCGGAAGCGTCGTTTTCGAAAGCCGAATTATATATAAATTTTAGCTAAGAAAGTGGCAAACCCGACCAGAGGGCCTCGTTATCGATATCTTGTTATCATACTTTGGTTAAATAAATGATGTTGGGAGATTTTTCTAGTCCGAATTATATATTGATTAGAAAACTGTTTCAAAATCATTTATTAACCAAGGTGTAATAAAGGGATATCAAGCGAAAAAAATACAAGATGATTATTTTTCTCTTTGTGACTAGGTTTGAGAATCTGAGCTCTTCAAATCTTTATGTGCTCACAAGGATTAACGACCTACACCATGTACTTAACCGCCCTGACAGTTACTTTACGACCTGACAGTTCCTATGACATACTGACCAGGGATCGGCATAATTAGATCGTATCGTAATTTTCGGGTCCGACCGTATCGTATCGTTTTTTTACGATACGATCTGATTTGTTTTTTACGATACGATCCAATTTTTCAGCCCCATTTGATACAATACGATCTAGTATTATTTTTTTTAAACGCCGATCCCTGGTCTTAACAATCAAACGTCCTGGAACTTTTCGATTTTTTATTTATATGTTGCATGTTTCGCAGTGAAATATGACCTCAAAAAAATTGAATATGCAATACAAGGCCCTGCCGAAGGCAGGGCTTGTATCCAAACGAGAGAGAATCAAAAATACTTGCACCCTTTTAAGACAAATAGAAAAATTTGAAATACGGTTTTAAATTTTTCAAAAAGTTAGTTTATTTGTTAAATGATGCAATACAAGGCCCAGCCGAAGGTGGGCTTGTATTGCCAGTTAATACTTTTCCAAATTGACTATAATAGGTGCATACCTATGGCCCGAGGCAGCCAATTATAAAACCGGCGTGGCGAGCCAATTCGAAGAATTTATTTAAAATTAATCTTTGCCACATTAACCAAAAACTGCAATACCTGGGCGAGCAGCCAATAAAAAACGCGTTGTGGCGACCAAATTGAAAATTTTTTTAAAATTAAAGTTCCAATGTGATACGATTTGCTATCCGGCTATGAGAAAACCAAACTTTCAGAAAAGATTATCTCGATTTAAACTGAACTGATAGACTCTAAAACTTTTCTGAAATGATCTTTTTCCCATCGCTTCCATATAAGAATAGAAAAAATACAACATATGGTTCAACACTGAATTTTAAGATTTCAAAAAAGTTCAAGGATTTTCTCGATTTATTAAAATTCTTCTCGTTATTCTTCCCGAAATTTTTCTCGCATATAAAATAATTGAAAATTGGTGCGAGAAGAAATTAGTATTTTGATGTTTTCCATTTGAATCATGAAACACGGTGAACCTACGATCCATTTCAAATAACTCAGACTTTAAACTAAAATATTAAACGGAAGTAAAGATGATACTTTGAAGACTTCAGAGCTTGATCTCATAATTTTCTCTTATGTTGAGAATAATTAATTAAGGGGGTACCCAACAGCATAAAACACCTTAAAATTAATTCGACTTAAAATGTCGTAAATCATTTTTTGGCCTTCTATCAAGTGAACTCATTATTACCAATTCCATGGTGTAAAATTTGGGTCGCCTGGATAACTGGGATTGTTTAATGCAATATTTTTTCCATCTCTGCACTTTTCGCTAAATCGAACACTTATTGGGTGCGTGGTGATTCTATGTGATATTCTCTTCGTTCTCGAACAAACAAATTATTTGTTTTTCTCACAAAGAATCGAATTGTTTGTGATTCCATTAATTGACGAAAAACGAAATTATTTACTTTTTAAACAACTAAAAATCAACCTAAAGATGACCAAAGCAAAATTTCTAAAAATGGTCTCTACTTTCATCCTAGAAGTGCGCAACTTTAAAATTAAGGAAAAAAATGGAAAATGGCAATTTCAAAATTTTGACCCTTTTTTTCTAAATTTTAAAGTTGCGCGCTTCTAGAATGAAAGTCAAGACTCATTTTTTAAAATTTAGCTTCTACAGCAGTTTACTTACAGGTTTGTTCGAGATATATATAATGGCAAAAAAAAATTAAATGAGAACTCAGACGCTGAAGCTGACACTTTCAAAATCCAAGTTTTTGAAAAATTCTCAAGAGTCTCGAACAGTAAAAATTTTGGCCTCAGAGTAGTTTGACTACTGCAGTTTTACATAATCTCAAGAATTTGTAACCTTTTGTTTCGTGTTTTTCGAAAGGCGCTGAAATTTTTAAAGATTGAAATTAGCCGGTTTTAAATTCGGTTTACTGGTGAAATTGGCATTAGTAGAACTTTCAAATTCATAAGACTTGCAGCCGAGTTCGGTCATTCCAGCCATACGAGATAACAGTTTGTAGCTCTCACCGTTGTTTCTGTAAAAGACTTCAAAAAACACCTTTCAACCGGTTGGGAACCCCTTAAATCATCTGATTCCTCTGCCCAGATGTGGCCCAGCGCTGGGCCCAAAAAAGCCTCGACCCGGCCCAGCCAGACTCAGCAAAAACAGTGGCCCAGGCGGCCCCGCCCAACGAATTGTGATATTGAATTTTTCCCCGATATCCTAATTTTATGATGATAGGTTCAAAAATCGTTCTCACAGGAATAATCTTTGTACATTATCATAAATATTGATATCATTTTTTAAAAAGTTAAGATTTTGATTAACTTCTTAGATAATTGGAAAAAACGTTTCTTGTAAATTGTATCACCGCGGACTCAAAAAGCCGTAAAAAAGTAATCCAAATGACAGATCTAATTTTCTCTAATTTCGAGAAGAATAAATGAAGAGCGCCCAACCTACGCGAGTCTATTTTTTTAAAAGTTGAAATTCCTCAACAACACAAAGTATTGCACATAATACTGGTGATTTCATATTGTGGATGCGCTGCAATACACACGTCTAAGGATTGCAAAAATACAACTAATAAAATACACGGCGAAAGATTTATCAATAATTTTTTCGAGAATTAATTATAAAATTACTAGAGAAACTTAAATTTCACAATTAATGGTTTTAATTAAAAAATTTCAAATAACAAAATCAACTGTTTAATTAAAAAAGAAATTGAAATTCTCAAATTTCTTGAAAAATTAAAAAAATAAATTTTAGTTGGATTTTGTAGAAATGCGTTCAATTTGAAAAAAGTATCTGTTTTAAACAAAGATTCAAGCTATAAAAAATTTTTAAGATTTTCTACAAAACTTTCGAATTTTTTTTTAAAAATCATCCAAATTAAGAAATGTTTTCAAATTCTGACAAAAATACCAATTTCTTAAGAAAATTCTTAATTCCAAGATGAAGTTTTTATTTTTTCGAGAGAATGTCAATTTATTGAGAATTGTCAATAACGTTTTATTTTCTAAAAAAAATTGAGAACTTTGACTAAATATTGAAAATTAGTTTTTTACTTGAAACTTTATCAAAGGATTTTTTCAAAATCTAATCCAATATTTTGAGACATTTTTAGAAACATTGAAATTTAAGTCTTCTCGAAAGGTTTTAAAAAATATTATTTTGTCAATTTGCTTCAAAATTGATACCAGAATTTATGAATTGATAACATTTTTTGGAAATAAAAAAAAAAATATAAAGAATTTTTTTCAAACTTATGCCAATTGTCTTCAATTTTAAAAATTTTTCACTATTTTCGCCGAAATATGAACAATTTCTTAAAAATCCCCACAATTTCTTTGACCGATTCGAGGTTCATTTTCTCACAAATTTGAATTTAAAAACATTAATTCTCTTAATCGGCCTTCGGCCGATTTGAGGGTTTTTCTCAAAATTGCATTTAAAAACATAATTTTTTTGTTTTATTTTAAAAATCAATGTCCTCTTATCGGTTTTCTTAAAAATGTTCAAAAAAATATAATTTCAGTCTTTTCAATAATGGGGATGTAATTCATAATCTTAAATAATTAGAAAAAATGAATTCAAAATGGGCCGAAGAGTTGATAATAAGAAATTCGATAAAAAAATTACAATTTATGAGAAATGGTGCAAAATTCAGACAAAAATGAGCCGACTTAACGCTGATAAAAAAGAAGTTAATTTTTTTCATTTTTTAATTTGCATCAGTCAAATGATGAGAATTCTGAATAAAAAATAATAGATTTAAATTCAAATTTACTTAGATTAGGATCCCAGCCTTTGGTTTGCGTTTCGAGTTTTACTTGCTTTTGACCTATGAAAGGACTGAATTTCACTTTTTGACCATTTTAGCTTCGAAAAAAAGTTCAATCAGTTCAACAGCGCGGCCATGGGATCCCAATCTTAGATATGATCTATTTATTCATTTATATTATGAAATTGAATTTTTTATATCAATTTTTCTCAAAAAATTATTTTAATTCAAATAACGGTCAGAATTTCCATTCAAATGAAAATGATTCATTTAAAAATTTATTCAAAACTTGAAAATTTATTCAAAATACTACAATTTTGACAAACGGTAACAAAAACTCAATTTTTAAGTTAAATCAAAAATTCAAAAAGATCGTAGAAAGTTCAAAAAAAACTTGATATTACAAATTATTAAAATTGAATTATATTTTAAATTTTTTTCAATATGATATAAATTAATAACTATCAATTGATAAAAATAATTTAAATTAAAAATTTCGGACGTTATTTCAATTTTGACCAATTTTCCGAGTTTTTAATAAATTTATAATTTTTTGATGTTATTTTTTATTCGTTAATAAAGTTTTTAATAACTTATTGTATTGTGTATTGTGACTTTATTAGCTCAATATTGCAATCGAGGCTTACTACGTGCAGCAGGGTTATCACAGAAATAGTTTTAATTGCGAGCACTTACATTAACTTTAAGGTTAATGAAAAGTTATTTGTATGTCATCGTGTATAAACGACTAGTAATTTCAATACAGGCTGTTTTCAAAATAATTTAATTTGAAAATGCTAAAGTTTTGGTGCCTACTGACAAAAAATTTGGTTTATTATATTTTTTTATAATGTACAGAGTGCTAATTTTTTTTTGAGGTCTCGTGATCAACCCACGTTATAATATTTATTTTTTCACTAAATATAACCAGTAGGTAACAGTTATCCTTATATTATTTTCATCGTATAATATAGTATTGAGAAATACTATTAGGTCTGACTCACTCGGCTCGCCGCTGACTGATTGTATAATATACAAATCAGAATGTTTTTCATTTTCTAGTATTTGCAATTGATTATTTTCAAGATTGACGATGATCGTTGAGAAGTA
>SCLH01000958.1:97482-115802 GCA_004367855.1 Oikopleura vanhoeffeni | reverse complement strand
ATCTGTGGCAAATTAACTAGAATACACGTAAAAGGTTTTACACTGCAAAATGGGCATTGTATTTAATATGCAATACAAGGCCCTGCCGAAGCAGGGCTTTGTATTGCGTTAAATTCTCCTGGGGCAATTCACTCAATAGTGTATTTTTTGCGATACTTGGATGTGTGTAGTGTAGCTAAAATAAAATTATAGAAAAAACTTTTAAGTCGAGAAATTAAATTTAATTAGTGCACTAATTTGTTAATTGAGAATCTCAACTGAGATAATTTATTTCAGGAATTAAACTAAATGTTGGGAAGCGGCCCAATCAGGATGCGCCGTTGGCACGCGTGGGCGACCGATTGAGATTGAGAACGATTTCACGATGATCAAACAATTGTATTAGTGAAAAATGGAATAAACCGCAGGTGATAAGATATTATAACCCAGGATCATTATAAATAATAATTATGTATCTCACATAAGAGAATATCCGTTTATTGAAGAAAATTAATTTGGCACTAAGGATATCAAGTAATAGTGAGTAAAAAGTTTCACGTAATTTGTTGTCCGGAACGATGAGCGGGCTGCACAGGGCAGTGGGAAAGGTTTACTTAAAAAATAATAACATAAGTAATGTTTGTTACAATACTTATTTGAGATTACAAATCAGTAAATAATATCTAGTGCAGTCGATTGAAGTCGATAAAGACTTTTCGAGTTTTGCCATTCGAAGAAACAAACTTATTGACTATTTGGGGCGAGTCCCAGTATTTTCCCAATCGTTTTAGTAGAGCAATTCTGATGCACGTCTCTTACCCATTGATAATCTCTTTGATTTATTGTGTATGTTTTATTAAAGTGCTTTGTAAGTTTGAAGTCTTGAGGGCTTTTGATTGACGTGGGTTCCTGAACTAAGTGTCATGACACGGTGTCATGATCAATGAGAAAAATAACAGCCAATTTTCAGCTTATTTTTATAATCGAGATATCAATCTTATAAATATCAGTCTGAGCTGTCAACCTAGTGATCAAACGGAAAAAAGAGACAAACGATAGAAAATGAAGGTAAAGCCAATATTTGATTATTTTGAGGTTTTTAATTAAAGAAAGTCCAAAAAATTTGACAAAAATTATAGACATTTTTTCGAATCTAAAAATGTTAGGTTTCAAGACGTTTTACATTTTGAATTTTAAGCCGATTGGGCGAATCGTCATCTATTGAGAAATTTAATTTAATAATTCTCAATTCGGTCGCCCACCCAGGCTCGTGAATTGGCCGCCCCACGCCAAGGGAAAACGTTAATACAATGCCCATTTTAGTGTAAACTTTAGGGATTTAGTTAATTTGCCACAGATTTAACTGCATATACAAGCCCTGCCTTCGGAGGGCCTGTATGATATTAAATTTGTGGCAAATTAACTAAATACACTAAAGTTTACACTAAACTGGCATTGTATTTAACTATTTGCTGGTGGGGCGGCCAATCACGAGCCTGGGTGTGGTGCGACCGAATTGAGAATTTATTTAAATTAAATTGTCAATGATGACGATTCGCAATGCTTTAAAAAAATCAAAATGTAAAACGTCTTGGAACCTGAACATTTTAGAATTTGAAAAATTTCTATATTTTTGTCAAAATTTTTTGGACTTTTTTTTAAATTAAAAATCGAAAATAATGCAATATTTAGCTACCTTATTTTCTTATCGTTTGTCTCTATTTCCGTTTTGATTCGACTTGGTGGACAGCCTAGAACTGTATATTTTAATAAATGATATTCTCGATTATAAAAAAGCTGAAAATTTTGCGCGAGAGATAAAAGCATTGTGTTTTGATTTTGTTCTCTTCATCATTATGATCTATATATGAACACGTGTTTATGAACCTAACGTTCGGAACGCACGTCCTTTCAAAAACTACCCTCAGACTTCAAAATAAAAAGCATTCATAAAATACAACAATTAATCAAGAGATTTCAAAGGGTAAGGACGTTGCAACAGAATTTCTGACTAAAACGATGGAAATCTGGATCGCCCCAAGATAGGTCGACATAATAATCTCAAAAAATAAAAAAAAAAAAAAAATAAAAAAAATGTAGTAACAAACATTACTTATGTATTATTTTTTAAGAACTTTTCTCCACTGCCGTGCAGCACGTGCAGCGTCATCGTTCACGGAACAAAAAAATTACCGCTGAACTTTCACTCCCTATACGTATATTCTCTGTAGCTTCCAAATTTATTTCTTCAAATAAAGGCTATTTCTTTAGTTGAGATAATAGATTATTATTAATAAGATCTGATAATATCTTATCCACCTGCGGTTTTTGCCTTTTTCCTATACAATTGTTTGATATTCGTGAAATTTGTCAAAATCGTTCTCATCTCAATTCGGTCGCCCACGGCTGCAACAGCGATCGTGATTGGCCGCTTCCCCAGCATTTAGTTGATGTTGAATACATTATTCTCAAGTTGAGATTCTCGACAACCAATTAGTGCACGTGGAATTAAATTATTTTTCGCAACTAAAGTTTTTCTTATAAATTTTTTTTAGCTGCACTATCCACAACATCCAAAGTATGCAGAAAGATACACTATTTAGTGAATTGCCCAAATTTAACGTTTTTTTTTGGGTGGGGCGGCCAATCCACGAGCTGGGGGGGCGACGCGAATTGAGAATTTATTTAAAATTAAATTTCCAAATGATGACGATTCGCCCATGGCTTTTAAATATTCAAAATGTAAAACGCTTGAAACCTGAAACATTTTAGATTTCGAAAACATTTTTCGACCTTTTTTTAAGATTAAAAATCAAAAATAATCATATTGGCTACCTTCATTTTCCTATCGTTTGTCTCTGTTTCCGTTTTGATCGACTAAGGTGACAGCCTAGAACTGATATTTTTATAAATTGATATTTCTCGATTATAAAAAATAAGCTGAAAATTGGCGCGAGAATAAAAGTATTGTTTTGATGTTTTTCTCATTTGATCATGAACCGTGTCAGAACCTAACGTTTATGAACCCACGTCATTTCAAAAACATAACCCTCAGACTTCAAACTTAAAAGCATTAAATAAAACAAAATCAAAGAGATATTTCAAATGGGTAAAAAGAACGTGCATCAGAATTGCTCCTACTAAACTATGAATATACTGGGACTTCGCCCCATAATAAGGCGGATCTTCTTATGATCGCTAACGAAACAAAGATTCCAGTTGCGCCAGATATATTACGGACTTAGTATGTAGAATTAAATTTTGATCGAATAAAAAAGACTGCATCAGATGATTATGAGAACGGCATTCCGGAATTCTAGAGTATTTTTTTTAATTCTATCATAGATAGGAGTATTATTTGACGTTCGGACTTAACAGCCATTTTCAGTGTGAGCAGAGAACTATCGCGATTCTAAGGCTAGATTGCTGAACCCACTTTTTTCGCTACGTTTTCGCTGAAATCCTTTTTCTTGCTCACACTGAAAATGGCTGTAAGGTCGAACGTCAAATAAAAATTCCTATCTATGATAGAATAAAAATATAATATAATTATATGTCTCAAATAACCAAAGATGCAAGAGCTGATGATGATGTACGGAAGTTTTTTTTGCGGTCTGCATCAATGAAGAGTCCGTATCGATCTAGTTATTTCGCGAACTATATCCCCTATTCACACTTTTGTTAATAATCCGGCCCTGATTAGAAAACATATAGTGTGTTTTTTAAGTAGTAGAGGGCCGGATATAACAAAAGTGTGAATAAGGGATATTTCGAGGGTAATAAACCAATATAATAAAAATGTATTGTAATTTGTTTAACCCGCCCACTGAACGAGTGTTTACCCCTTAAACCAGCACGAGTGTGGTCAGATTACCACAATGTATTTGCTAACCATTTTCGCTAAGCATTTTTGTTAGAAACTACTCCTATAAGTATATTTTAAGAGTCATATTTGGTCCAAATCACGAGATTAAAAATATATTTTTTCACACACCAGGTGTTGCCGTGCAAGAAATTAATTAGACAAATAAGAGGAACTTTGGGGAGTCCTGTTCGGTTATCCGCTGGCCAAAATTACACTTCCAATATATTTTTGGTCTCTGTGATTTTGAAACACGCTCGTGCAGGTGAAGGTGTAATAATTTATCTGTCAAAGAGTGCAGGTATCAAATATACTTGAAGCTGATTCCAAATTACGTCAAACCAGAAAATGTGGTTTTACTAAAAATTGTAAAAATAAAATGTTATGTTTTTTATAGATAAGTGAGCGGCAAAGATTTTTCGTAACAATTTAAAATTTTGTTTGTATTTTTTTTTCATATCAAGCTTAGCAGCACCACTAGTGAAAAATTTAAACAATCGGGAGTGACCTAGCCAAGCGTTTGAATATCAATAAATCCAAAGTTCTCAGAATTCTTCTATAATCCAAACCAAGGTTTTAAAAGGGATGATCAATAGCTTGAGACTTTTCACTCACTATAACGTGATCATTCTCTTAGCTGCCAAATTTAATTTCTTCAAATAAACGGATACTGGCCACGCGCATCGTGATTGGCCAGTTGAGATTCTCAAACAACAAATTAGTGCACGTAATTAATTTAATTTTTCGCACTAAAGTTTTTTCTATAATTTTATTTAGCTGCACTACACACATCCAAGTATCGCAAAAAATACACTATTTAGTGAATTGCCCCAAGATTTAAAAAATTTTCACAGTGCCGAAGAAAAATTATTTCTTATGAAAAATTCTTGACCGGAATTTTTCGCAAGTTTTTTATTCACAATTTCTTCATATTTTTGAGTTTTAGAATTTTTTTAATATCAATAATTAGGAAACGTCATGCATTGTTTTTCAGTCGGTTATTGTTGCTTTTCCCTGCAATAAGCTGCAATAAAATCTCATTTTTTTCAAATCTGCCACTTTTTAACGAAATAAATAAATACCCGTTTTCTGCAGTTTAATATTTCCACGGATATAACTTTTTGCTGTTCCATAAAAGTGGGAAAGTTTTCTGTCGATAAAGTTTGAGATTATCTAACGATATGAAACTTTGTCAAATTCCAATAAGATTTTAAGAGCGTTATCAGTAAATATATGCCGTATATAAATATACGAAATAAAATATGTCGCGCTACCTAATTCTTGATTAATGGGAAACCCTTTTTCAAAACGCGTAATTTTCTGCTACGATTAATCGGATAAATTTTATCGATAAACTCCGGATTATGAAAAGTTTAATGTTAGCTCGAAAAAATAACGCAATCTGTTAAATTCATACTGGTTTTCGAACCAGTATGCCGATATATTCAATAACGGGTCCCCTTTTCATTTTTGCCAACTTTTTTAGCCAAACATTTTAAATAAATTAGGCTCTTAAAAACGACTGAACGCTGATTTTGTTCTTAAATACCTCAAACTGAGCATAAATTGAGAGAAAATAAATTATAAACATTGTCCGAATCAAGACCATTGTTTTTTAATTTTCTATAGTCAAAAACTTGATAATCAAACAATTAATGTAATCTCAGAACCAAAATTAAAACGTTCAATTCGACCGCAATTTTTATTTTGTTCACTAGATATTATTGTGCTCAGTTTGGCAGTATCTCAAGAACTCAAATCGGACAAGGGTCCGTTTTTCCAAAAAAGCCGATTATTAATAACAAATTGTTGCTAAAAAGTGGCAAAAAATGACCCCAGGTGGCCCGTTATTGAATATGGTAAATCAACATTCCATAAAAATATGATATATCAGAAATATTTAAACCTTCTTTGAACGAGCAGAAAATACACGATAGTTTTTCAATGATTTGGATTTAGGGTGGACCAAATTTTATATTTCCTATCCCCCAACTATTTTTTGCCTTTTTGTCACTCTAGATTCTGTTTTTTCACTAACTTTTGTTTAAAACTTTAGCCCTGAAGATGCATAAGCGAAACGTTGCAAAAAAAATGATAAATTATATAATATATAAATTATAATTAATAAGAATACCCTAATCAAATTAGCGGCCCAATATCCCAAAGTCCCACCTTGCCTATAAATCCTACTCATAGACAATCAGTAAGACAACATTGGTGGGATTCGAACATGCGCTAATAGAGATATTAAACATTTTGCAGATGAGAGTTCCGTTGAGAAAAGGACATATGAATATATCTAAGGCGGGTCCAGGTTTTCCCCCCTAATTTTTGGATTTTTAACAAATCTAGAGTTAATAAAGAACGTTAACCAAAAATGTATTTTGGAATCTTATAACATTATTGTTCATGGCGTTTTCTTATGAATTCAATTTCGTGATTTGAACCATACTGATCTTTAAAATTCGAGGTTAATTGGAATACGGTTAGATATTTTTCAAATAATATCACATCCATTCCAATATTAGAAATAATACAGATTTTTTTGAGAGGCTTCTCAGCTTTGCGATTATAACCAGTCAGACCTATTCGAAAGAAATTAAAGTAAGTTTTTTTCTCAGTTTCATCAGGAAAATCACATTTATTCGATATTTTTTTGTTCAAAAATTTTGTCAGCGGCCATTTGTGTACCTTACATTTTTTTTGATCGTTGGTGTTTAAAAAAATATTTACGAGAGAAATGTATGGGCTATTTGTGGGCATGATGAAAAAACGAATAATACAATTATGAGGCACAAATTTAACTTGTAATTTTTTTATAGTAATGCCGCCAAAAAAACGACGACCAAGGCTGTGCCCAAACTGGATCCCAAGCTTGAAGCAGACGCGAATATGGTGCAGTTGGCTGATCTTTCTATCAAAACTCTACAGCGGTTAAAAACACAGGTTTTTTACTTATATGCAGTTGATTCTGAAAAATAACGATAAAAACTAATATTTTTGTTGATATTAAATATATAGCGATTTGGGGAAAATTTCGATTCCTTCTAAGAGAGTTCGCCTTGTTCGTTATATCTTTATTGAATGTTTTGTTTAATGCGATTTTTTTCGGTTTACAAAGTAAAATCCAAGTTTTGACACTCGGCCAATCTAGCTGGTTTTTCGTATTTTTAAAGCTGACGGAATAAATACTTGATACTTTCAGATTAAGAAGGCGAATAAAGGTGATAAGGGTGTGGAAGGGTTTCAAAAAAAACCATTTGACATCGCGTTGGCTGGCGAAGAAAATGTAGAGCTGGTCAAAAACGCCTTTGCCAAGGTTGCCGAGGACATTATTTCCGTAAATGTGGCTGGGAAAAAGCTCGTAGCGATGAACGAAGGAGGTAGTTGGCAGTCCAAATTTCAGGCCACCGATCTTTTTAACTCTCAGGGTCCAATGTTTCTCGATTGTTGTGCGCGTAGTTTTGTAGAAGCATCGCAAGCAGAAGATGGTGATAAAAGTTTGGCTACTGTCGATGATGAATTGACAAACGTTATAGACCGAACAAGAGGTAACTAAAACACATTTATTTAATTTTGAAATTCTTGACAAATTTTGCAGTTCAAACAAGATCTGTTCCGTTTTTTTCATTGATCCAAAATTAAATTATCAAAAGTTTTATTCAAACCCAATCTTTCCAAATAATTTCTTATTTTCAACCTAATTTTTGTATTAAATTTCTGATAATTTAATTTAATTTTCAATAATTGAATATAATTTCAAATTTTTTTATTAAATTTTTTTAACGGAATATCAAATTAATTAAAAATTTTCTATTTTTTAAAATACTTAATCCGAAATAACTTGCATGAGAAAAAAATTGCAAATTTGAAATAAAATTTCAAATCTTTTATTGAATTTTTTTTTATTGAAATATATCAATTTAAATTCAATTTATAATTTTATGGTGAAATTTAAAATTTTTGATTTAATTTTTAAAATTTTTAAAAATTTGAATTTTGAGTGAGATTTAAAATAATTGGTGATATTTTAAATGTTTGAATTAAATTTTAAAGTTTTGAATAAAATTTCAAATTTTTGAATTGAATTTTTTAATTTTTGAACAAAATTTTAAATTTTTTCATATAATTTTTTATTTCGAAATTAAATTTTGAAGTCAAATATTGAATTCAAATTTCTCAATTTTTTTTAATTTAAGTTTTTCAAACCAAATTACCAATTTTGAAATAAATTTCCATAAAATGTCAAAATTTTTNTCGGTTTAAAACTTGACATGCAATTTTAAAAATTGTTTCAATTTGAGAAAATTGTTAAACTTTTTAAAATTGTCAATTGGTCAACATTTATTCAATGATTTGAAAAACTAGGTAACTAAAAAATAGCAAATATCAAGAAAATTCAAATGTTTTCAAAAAATAACATTTGCAAAATCAAATTGGAAAGTTTTTTTCCCAAATTTTGAAAAGGTTTAAATTTTTTCTCAAATTTGCTACCGCGTTTAATTTTAAAAAATTTCTGTTGAAAATTTGTTATGTATTATATTCAAATTAAGGAAATTCGTTCATTAATTTGCAAATTTCCAATTCAACTTAAAAATTCTTTATTTTGAAATCTATAATCATAGAATTTAAAGCGTTTGTATATTGTTCGAGACAAAATTGTATTGAATTTTCTTTCAAGTAAGTGACGATTTGAGCGAAGTTATAAATTAACTAAAGTTCACAATCATATATTCTTAATTAACAAACAATACTTGAACTTTTAAGAATAGAAAAAATTTGACGAGAAATTTTATGAATTGATACATTTGAAAAAATAAATTTTAAGAAATTTTTTTCAACTATGTCAATTGTCTTCAAATTTTAAAAAATTTTCACTATTTTCGCCGAAATAACAATTTCTTAAAATTACAAATTTCTTGACCGATCGAGGTTCATTTTCTCACAAATTTGAATTAAAAACATTAATTTCTTTTAATCGGCCTCGGCGATTTGAGGTTTATTTTCCTCAAATTGCATTAAAACATATTTTTTGTTTTATTTTAAATCAATGTCCTCTATCGGTTTCTCTTAAAAATGTTCAAAAAATATAATTTCGTCTTTTCAAATAATGGGGATTTATTCATAATCTTAAATAATTGAAAAAATGAATTCAAATGGCCGAAGGTTGATAATAAGAAATTCGATAAAAAATTACAATTTTTGAGAAATGTGCAAAAATCAGAAAATGAGACACGCTAACGCTGATAAAACGGAGTTAATTTTTCATTTTAATTGCATCAGTCAAATGATGAGAATCTGATAGATAATAGATTTAAATTCAAATATCTAGATTGGTCCCAGCCTATGTTGCGTTTGAGGTTTTACTTGTTTTCACCTATGAAGGACTGAATTTCACTTTTTTTGACCATTTTAGCTTCGAAAAAAAGTTCAACAGTTCAACAGCGCGGCCATGGGATCCCAATCTTAGATATGATCTTTTATTCATTTATATTATGAATTGAATTTTATATATCAATTTCTCCAAAAATATTCTTTAATTTCAAATAACGGTCAGAATTTCATTCGAATGAAAATGATTCATTTAAAAATTTATTCAAACTTGAAAACTTTATTCAAAATACTACATTTGACAAACGGTAACAAAAACTCAATTTTTAAGTTAATCAAAAATTCAAAAGATCGTAGAAAGTTAAAAAAAACTTGATATTCAAATTATTAAAATTGGATTATTTTAAATTTTTTTTCATATGATAAATTAATAACTATCAATTGATAAAAATAATTTAAATTAAAAATTTCGGACGTTATTTCATTTTGACCAATTTCCGAGTTTTTAATAAATTTATAATTTTTTGATGTTATTTTTATTCGTTAATAAAGTTTTATAATTATTGTATTGTGTATTGTGACTTTATTTAGCTCATATACAGCAATCGAGCTGTACTACGTGCAGCGGTTATCACAGAAATAGTTTTAATTGCGAGCACTTACAATTAACTTAAGGTTAATGAAAGTTATTTATGTCATCGTGTATATAACGATACTAATTTCAATACAGGCTGTTTTCAATAATTTAATTTGAAATGCTAAAGTTTTGGTGCCTACTGACAAAAAATTTGGTTTATTATATTTTTTATAATGTACAGAGTGCTAATTTTTTGAGGTCTCGTGATCAACCCACGTTATAATAAATTTTTTTCACTAAATCAACTAACAGTAGGTAACAGTTACATATATTATTTTCATCGATTAATATAGTATTGAGAAATACTATTAGGTCTGACTCACTCGCTTGCCGCTGACTGATGTGTATATACAAATCAGATGTTTTTCATTTTCTAGTATATTGCAATTGATTATTTTCAAGATTGACGAGATCGTTGAGAAAGTACAGTTTTGATATATCACATCCATTCAATATTAGAAATAATACAGATTTTTTTGAGAGGCTTCTCAGCTTGCGATATATAACCAGTCAGACCTATCGAAAGAAATTAAAGTAAGTTTTTTCTCAGTTTCATCAGGAAATCACATTTTTTCGAATTTTTTGTTCAAAAAATTTTGTCCAGCGGCATTTGTGTACCTATATTTTTTTGATCGTTGGTGTTTAAAAAATATTTACGGAGAGAAATGTATGGGCATTTGTGGGGCATGATGAAAAACGATGAATAACAATATGAGGCACAAATTTAACTTGTAATTTTATGATAGTAATGCCGCCAAAAAAACGACGACAAGGCTGTGCCCAAACTGGATCCAAGCTTGAAGCAGACGCGAATAGTGCAGTTGAGCTTCTTTCTTATCCAAAACTCTACAGCGGGTAAAAACACAGGTTTTTTACTTATAGCAGTTGATTTGAAAAATAACGATAAAACTAATATTTGTTGATATTAATATATAGGCGATTTGGGGAAAATTTCGATGTCTAAGAGAGTTCGCCTTGTTCGAATCTTTAATGAATGTTTGTTTAATGCGATTTTTTCGGTTTAAAAAGTAAAATCCAGTTTTAGACACTCGCCAAGTCCAGTGTGTTTTCGTGGTGGAAGGGTTTCAAAAATAACTTTACATCGCGTTGGCTGGCGAAAGAAATGTGAGAGCTGGTCAAAAACGTCGTTGCCAAGGTTGCGAGAGACATTATTTCCGTAAATGTTGGCTGGGAAAAAGCTCGTAGCGGATGAACGGGAGGTAGTTGGCAGTCCTAAATTTCAGGCAACCGATCTTTTTAACTCTCAGGGTCCAATGTTTCTCGATTTTTGTCGCGTAGTTTTGTAGAAGCATCGCAAGCAGCAGATGTGTGATAAAGTTTTGGCTACGTCGATTGAATTGACAAACGTTATAGACCAGAACAAGAGGTAACTAAAACTATTTATTTAATTTTGAATTCTTGAAATTAGCAGTTCAACAAGATCTGTTCCGTTTTTTCATGATCCAAATTAAATTATCAAAAGTTTTATTCAACCCAATCTTCAAATATTTCTTTTTCAACCCTACATGTAATAATACTTGTATGAGAAAAAATTCAAATATTGAATAAATTTCAAATCTTAGATTTTTTTCATTTAAATATTAATTTACAAATCTAAAATTCAAATATTTTACTGGATTGGCAATTTAAAATTTTTGATTTATTTTTCATTTTTAAAATTTGAATTTTGAGTGGAGATTTAAAATAATTGGTGATATTTTAAATGTTTGAATTAAATTAAGTTTTGGCAATGAATTGAATAAAATTTCAAATTTTTGAATTGAATTTTTTAATTTTTGAACAAAATTTTAAATTTTTTCATATAATTTTTTATTTCGAAATTAAATTTTGAAGTCAAATATTGAATTCAAATTTCTCAATTTTTTTTAATTTAAGTTTTTCAAACCAAATTACCAATTTTGAAATAAATTTCCATAAAATGTCAAAATTTTTCATCAAATTCTATATCTTTTGACTTAATTTACGAATTTTTATTCACATTTCGAATTTTTTATGATAAATTATTGTTCTGATTTGTTTTGAATTTGATCCTAAAAACGTTTGAACAAAAAGATTTACTTATCATTTTTTCAAATTTCTTCTGTTGATTAGTTCTCATTTAATCATTCATTTCATATTTTTTATTTAAATTAGAATTTTAGTCTTTGCGACAACAACATAACCCGTCATTTTCAAACCGTATTAATTTGAAATAAGTTACAAAATGATTAAATTAATGAATTATTTCAATGCTATTTAATGCTCAAAATACCGGTTTTGTCAAATCATTTTTGACAACTAACGCGACTGAATTATTTTTGATCTTCTGTTTGAATCGTTTTTGAGTTACCATGACTCCAATGAAGTCCGAAATTTACTCGCAAAACCTTAAGTTAGGCTTTTAAGCTTCTCGGTGCGTAAAAATCATCCGATCCGATCACATATTCGATCAGATCGGACGAAAAATGTCATCGGGTCGGATCGGAAGCACATTTCAAAATTTGCCGATCGGATCGGAAAAAAATCGGGCGGCAAAAAATGTGATCGTATCGGATCAGAAAAAAAACGATCTGAGCGGTTTGATCGGACCCGCTCGGTTTTTTCCGAGCAGATATTTTAGCTCGCTGCCCTTCCCTGCGTTGTATAATATATCCGCATGATATTCAGGAGTCTCGAGCAGGGATCGGCAAACTGATAAATTTTGCTTGGGCTGGACCGCCTGGGCCACTTTTTTTCGGAAATTTTGCTGGGTCTGGGCTGAGTCGAATTCCGGTGCTACACATACTTAATCTTATGCTTTTCTGTATAACTTAATGATATCAAATTAAATATAAATGTATGCAGGGATAATATACTCCAAGCTAGTTGAAAATCATGCTTGTGATTTTCAGAAATGAACATAGACGGAGCTAGAAACCTGAAATTAAAACAGGAAATAAATTTTGAAAGCCTTATCGGATCAAAGATTTAGTAAACCTGATCGGATCGAACTTAATCGGATCGGCAATTTTAAAAACCTGATCGTATCTGCAATTTTAAAAACTTGATCAGATCGGCATTTTTAAAAACCTGATCTGATCGGATCCAAGTCGGTCAGATCAAATATCTGTAGATCTAGATCGGACTAGATATTTGACTTTTTATTAAGGGGTTTTCTCAGAGGGCATTTGTTTTACCGGTGAAAAACAGAGCGGCCGTGGTCAGAAACATATCTGAGGAAGGCTTATATTTTTGACAATTCGAGGAAGAGAAATTTTTCGAAGATTATTTTGACATTTTTTCGAAATATTGCTCCAAATCGTCTTGAGGCCAATATACAGGATTTAAATTTATAAAAATTTTAAAACGTTTTAAGAAGGTTTTTAAATGATATTAAGAATTTTTGAAAATAGTCAAATTTTTAACCAAAGTATCAAATTTGAAGAAAAAAATCAAGTTTTGAAATTAATTTGACGGAAGCATTATCAAATAAAAATAAGATAGTTCAAAACAGTAAATTTAAGTTAACAAGGTAGATGTCGATTTTTGGTACATTTCAATCACGCCTCAGAATAATTCTAGGGCCGTTGTGAAAAATCTGAGGATACTTGTTTGTAGATCAATGCTTTTTCAAACGATAACATGAGTCAAACTTAGTGAGTCTATTCTGGAACACTAAACGGTATTTTGAAAGTTAATTTTTTTCAGACCCCTAATACAAAGCCTCCAAAAATTCACACAGAGTACCGCATAAATGAGTACAAAAAAATGATCGTTCTTATTTTTCGAATATTTATCTTTTATTTTTAGAATGTCACTTTAACAACAATTTCTACAATTTTCGACTTCAAACTCTATCTCCTTTTAGACGGATGTTCAGAATAAGGCCGTTTTTCGACTTAGGTAGATGAATATATTGTCGTCAATTGAATCGTTCTGAATTTTAGATTTGTCTTTTAGAATTCTAGAAACTTGACTTTTAAAAAACCGAAAATGAAAAGTTCGAAAAATAGTCGTCCGATTTGAATCAAAATACCACCAAATTGAAACTGAGATTTCACTGATCAAAAATTTGGTTTTACACCTAATTGAAATTTTGAACCAATCAGCGTCAAATTCGATAATTAGTTGTAACATTTTTGCCTAAAAATAATTGAAATTTCTAGAATTCGATAAAGTCATTTCCGATAACTTAAATGTCATGCATCGTTTTAAGCGGGTCATATCCACCATTAAAAATGTTCATATCAAGGTGGAATACCGGTTTTGTGCGGGTTAAAACCCAAAAATATTAGAATTTTGAAAATACTAGGTTTTTCTAAATTGTTTTGAAAAAAAATTGCTACCATGAAGTTTACTTTAGTCATGACTGATTTTAAGGAGATCGTCAACGCAAAAATTTGCCAAAAACGTAGTTTTGTAGTCAGTTTCACGCTGAATGTAAAAACAAGAAAGATATGCAACCACCAGATATGAAATATTTTAGTCAATAAGCGTCGAGTCAGGGTCAAAGTTAATTGCACTGATAGTCACTTCCGCCGGATATGACGTTTGAAAATTTTCTCCTTGAAAAATTAAAAGTATAATTGATCCCGGAGTTTAAAAGGTATGGTCCATACCGTTTGGACTTGATTAATTTTTAAGAACTCTTACCGCGTGTCATCAAGAAAAAACGGTTATTTAAGCCTTAAAATCATGGGTTTTCAAAATATAACTATAAACAGTCGTTCATAAAACTTAACTCACAAATTTTTGATTAAACCTCTTAGTTGTCCTCCAGAGAGGTCGAAGTCACATGTGAAAATAAAATGCGAGAGCCAACAACTTCTTGATAATTTTTTAATCTTATTGGAAAATTTTCAAATTTTGAAGAAATTTTAAACTGTAGTAAAAAATTTGCGAGAGCTAACAATTTCTTAGGAATTTTCTTAATGATTTGTCAAATTTTCACAAAAATATGTCAAATTTGAAAGAAAATAATTAAATTTTAAAGAAATTTCTCAAATTTTTGAAAAATTTTAGTACTTTTTCTTTGATTAAAGGCTGATTTTCCATCAGCGAGATAATTGTCAAAATATGATCATAAACGGCTTAATTGAATAGGTCCTTAAATGAAAAACTATAGGTAATTGACATTTCAAACATGAGGCGCTGCAGCGCCTCACGGGCGGCTTAAACATCTTTAACTACGGTCGTACCCTAGTTTAGGTATTTCTGTCCTTATATCGCCGAAATTTTTTGGAATAAAAATGTAGGCGATATTGCCCCACCCCTGTATGTGATTAGGTCCTGAACCTCAAGATTAAGTGTTTTTGTTATTTTTTCGTTCTCATTACTAATGTCAGTCATTAGTTTGCTTCAAAAGAGGTATCCTGAATACCGTATGCATTTCGCAAATGTCAAGAAAAGGTAAAAACTCGTTTTTTTCACACTAATGCTCTTCGAAAATCGTGTTACTTAATTTTAAATTTGCCAAAATTTAAGAAACAAATTTATCAGCGCCCAGTTTAGCTCCTATGAATCCACCGGCTGGTTTCCCAATCAACTTCCCGTTTAACATCCGATTTTCTGTTGCTCGATTCCAAAAAATGCATACAAAAATCATTTTTGTTCATCCCTTTATCACTTTTTGGTTAGAATGCGTAGCGACTTCTTCTTTTAATGTGTGATTTTAACGTTGTGGCTACGCATTCTAACCAAAAAGTGATAAAGGGTTATAGTAAAGCGTCTCGTAGACAGTGTAATCAACAACAAAATTAGCTGAAATTTGACACAAAGCTTTCTACTAGCCTTTCTTAGCAAGTATCAGCCGGTCTAGATGTTTAACCGTCAATTTCCGGTTTCACGTCCGGTTTACTGTTGCCTGATTCTCAAAAATGTGGAAAAACCTTTTTTTTTCATATTAAAGCGCCTCAACGACCAAGTAAACACAGACACAATTGGCTCCAACTCGGTACACAGCTTTTTCGAAGTATTGTTCAGAGAATCTCACCCGCATCCAAAGTTAAACCGTAACCTATTTTTAGAAGCTATATAATGACTCATCATTAAAAATTCTAATTTTGACATTATGAAATTAGTTAAAAGACCTCTTTGAAATTTTTTTTCAGCCAATAATCTTAGAATTTTACGTTTTTTTGTTTGGTACCAATTTTTGGTTATTACTGACTGTTTGAAATTCTTGGGTTTTGAAAAATTTTAAAAAAAATTTCGAAAATGTTTTGAAAATTTTCGAAAAATATTTTATCGAATTATTTGCAAAAAAAATATTTTGAATGGCATCCTCGGATTTTACGTATCTCTCTTAGCCTCTGTATTGGCCTCCGGAGGTAACAGTCTAATTGGATCACATTGGACCCGAGTTTAAAAATAGAATCGGATCGGAAGCCCGATTTGAAAAGTCAATATCGGATCAGATCGGTGCTCGGACATGATTTGATCGGACCTGCTCGGATTTTAACTTTGTTGGAATATATACTGAAAATTTAGTTGATTAATTCTGCGTTTACTAAATGGGTTATGCGACTCAAGAGGATCATTTAAAGATGAGTTAAACATGTTTTGCCATTTTGTTGCTATAGAGTGTAGAATCGGCCGAAGACTGAAGGTAGGTAGTTTTATTGAATCGATTGAATTTGTCGGAAAATGAGCCTCAAAGCGGCCAAAGGCCAATGAATCGGTATTTTTTCGTTTTAAATGTATATTTTCTAATAAAATAAAATAAATTGACAATTCTCATGATAATGATCTCAAAATTAAAAAAAAGCAATTCTTGAGCGATAAAACAAATTTACTATTATAGTTATCAGGAAATAGAGTTTTTCGGCTTAACTAGGTACCCATTAGCTACGTTTCACTTTATTTAAGCATCTTCACGGAATTCGTAAAAATTCTAGTATTGTGCAAATTATTTTTTAAATTTTATCGACTAAAAATAAGTCAATCCCAAAAATTCTTCAGGATAACCTTATTTTTAGTCGTAAGAATTAAAGCAATAATTTGCAAAATACTAAAATTTAAAAAAAAATTATGAAAATATAATATACTTTACTGGGTGACAGCCAATTTGAGACGCAACTCAGACGGAAGTAATGCTTTTGTCAAAAAATTTGATCATTTTAAATATGCCTTGCGGAACAAGTTGTGGACCAAAATATTTTTCGCTTATAATTCCCTATTAGAATATTTGATAGATGATGATATTTTCTCATCCAAATCTTTTTGAAAATTCGGTTTTAATTGCAGAAAACTCAATACTCCTGTAGTCAATCCTCGTTTTGTAGAATGTAGCATTATTAATGCCTCATTTGAAACTTCAACTAGGCCTTTCAAGCAAAACTAATGGCAAGAAATAATTCAAAAATGTTTGAAAAAGTTAACAATTTTAAAAATGAATTAATTTTCTTAGTACTCTTTCTCTTTTTTTTCATTTAATTTTAACTTGAAAGTAAAAGAAGTGATATAAATCACCCTCTACAAAGTCTGCAATTTCTGAAGGAGTTCCAGCACTGAAAAAAATCAACGAGGAATGTCTCGCGAATGATGGAATTGTAACATCTAGTGATCGGCTTGATCAATGCAAGAAAGAAGGAGAACAGCCGACCAAGCCCAGCAGTGCATTCAACGTAACTTATTTTCTTACTTTATTATTCCGCATTGCAATGAGCTAGAGGAATGCAAAAAGTGGAGATATAAAAACAATTCTTACTATACATAGAATCCCAGGTGCCCAGCTGCTCTTGTTTGAGGTTTTATCGAGTCATCGAATTGCGAGCGAAATTATATTTCGAAATATTTTTTTCTTTTTATGTCAACATTTTTCACACAGATGGAAATTTAGTTTTTTTAACGTTATTTAAAATTAACTCATTTTTAAAGTGATTATGATCGTGAAAAAGATGTTTTTAAATGATAAACTTATAAAACTGAACACAAATTTTAAAAATTAATAAAACTATACCCTCAAATAAAGATCAAAAATTAATTTTGAATNGATGGCTGGAGGCGTTGAAAGTTCAAATAATCGAATTGTGCGAATGAAAAAAAACTACGCGTTATTATAATTCGACAAGCTGTTAGTGTTTTCAAAATCCTTGTAGGTTTTTCTAGGTATGTAGTTCTCAAAATTCCGAAATTCGACCTCAGGGTCTCACAGGAGGTGTTAGTTCAAATTTCGAATGTATCAAATTTTGGACGTCGAAAATGTCTCAATTTGACCAAAAATTTCACCACATGGCAAATTGTCACCAGAGATTACGAAAATGACCCTTAAAATCGAAAAAATGTCCACAAGTGACGCAAGAGAGCAAAATCGATAAATCACTATAAAGGCATCCCAAGCAAAAATGAGCACCTGATAAAACGTCCTATGAGTTTGAAAATTTCAGATCTAGAACAGTTTTTGACGCTTAAAATTAAGGTCTAATTTTTTTGGCATCGGACCACTCGGTGGCGCTGTTTAAGGTGGTCAAAAATTGCTTTTTTCGTTTTTTTAACACAAAGCAAAATTTTTTTATACTTTTACTTATGGTA
>SCLH01000958.1:75481-86097 GCA_004367855.1 Oikopleura vanhoeffeni | reverse complement strand
TTAAATTATATCATTCAATTCTGAATAACTGAGTCTTTTCAAAATCGCGAAAACTACTATCATAGAAATGTTTTTTTACTCTCCTATTCTCGAGAGTAATAAGCAATTACATATATGAAAGTCACTATTTCGCCCTACTAGAACCCTTAAGGGCGTGGTGTGAGTGCATTTGGCAGTGAATCCACGGCTAAAACAAGTCCATTATCATATAACTTTTGTAGACACGACAATGAATAAAGCGATATCGCATATAATTATCAGAATCCCATTTGAGAATAAAGCGTACCTATGAAAACCACCTGGTAACCGCGGTAACACGCTCCTTGCTTTTTCCAGTATGAAACAATCAACACCTTAAATGACCCTAATATATCGAATATTATGAGATTTCGCGAACATTCTGAAATTTGTCGAATAATTCAATTTCAAGGTGCTATTTTTCCGTTTCAAGAGATTTTTGTCCTCAGAAGCCAGGAATTGGGATCAGAATATAGTGGGAGACAAACCGGTATTTTTTAGGACGTTTGAATGAATAAATGTTAAGGCTTTTTATCAGATGTAAAAGCTAGAAAACAATTTGGATATAGATGCCGCTATGATACCTGAATAAAATAGAAAAGTAACAAACTTTTCGAATCAGGCAGCCGAGGCGAAAGAATCGTTATCGAATATCTATTCAGGAGTAAGTTATATAATATAGCTTAATCTCTTTGTTAACGAATTGCCATTTCTTTTAGACCTCTGTATATCGTTCTAACGGAGTTTCATAATAAAGACATACATCTATTATTGACGTTCGATTTTAGTTTCATTATCAGTGATATTAACTCTGTTTAATTTTCACGATTTCTAAAAGGATATCCGGGTTCCTGAAAAATGTGGGAAGTGCCGCTTCTTTGAGCAATGAGTTTCAATTGATTCAATTTTCGGTCTTTATCGGAAAAAAATGGGGAAGGCCAATTGTTTTTCGTCAGTGATTTCAAAACATTCGCATCCGTTTCTATCGCAGTTTTTGCATGATATTCAGTAATTCTCTGTCGAGTAACCAATATCTTCACCAGTTTTGGTCATCGGTTGCATTATCGAGCGTAAATCCGCGTATTCGAGTCAAACGAGTTCCGTCAAGTTATGTTCATAATCTTGTCTCATGAGACTAGAAATTCAGTTCTTCTCCAGCCAGCCTCGGAGGTCAGAAAATATTATCAAGTCAGCTTCTTGAGCAAGTTCATGAAGAAAGCCACTGGACAATTTCCTACAGGGGAATATCGGCGAATATGAAAATTTCGTCGATATGGGGTCCATCATGGAGCTCGCAAAATAAAGTTAGTTGTAAACATTCTTAAAACATCGAAGGATTCGAAAATCGACCGGCATGCAATTTGAAAAGCTTACATCCGGTATAATGGATTTAAAACATGTGGCCAATAAAAGTTACATCATGAAAAATGCGATAGAGTACTCCGGCCCAACCCGCAAATGCCAAAAATTTCAAAAAATCCGGATTCAGGAAATTAAACTTTCAAGAAAATTTCAATCGCAGGCGAAATCTTAAACTCCGCAACCGCTGCTCATGCGCCAAGCAAGCTTTCGTAATAGAACACTTCAAGCGGCTCTTCACAATCCTCCCTTTTTCGTTCGCGGCCCGAATGTATCTCACCCAGCCACTTCTCACACCACACTTCGCTCGCGACCCCCGCACCTCTCCCCTGCACACCGCAAGAGCACCACCTCGCTCTCCACCCCACCCTCGACCCCATCACTCCTCCCCGGCCCCCCGCCCCCTCCCGCAATACTGGCCCCTCGCCACAGCACCGTACCCTCGCGTCGACCCCCGCCTCCGTACACACATTCTAACTTGCCACATTAAGCCTCGTAGCCCCACCACACATTCAAGCACTTCGCCACATATGCGCCTCTCCCCGACCATCCCACCCCCACTCACTCCCTACACCCTCACCTGAAGCTGGATCACAAAGGTTTGATATAGCAAATTTTGAAAAGTGTATAAACTCAATTACAGGCAGTAGCATTATATCTACATAAAAAAGGTCTAAATGTGGTAATTTTACGTCATTCCTTTGCAATAGGCGTTCACAGGATATTGTTACAGAATTGCCTGTAAAGTCATTGGAAGTGAAAGTCATTTTAAAAAATAAATTTCTTGATATTGGCGCATGTTAAGCCGGTGTCCTTAATGTCGATAGTACACGCCAACGCATTTAAACTTTCAACAAGAAATAAATTCCAAAGTGACAAATCTGCCTTTATTTCTTCTGCGAAGCAAGCTTTCGCCGATATTTGTGTCTCGTCCCAAGTTATTTTTCTCGGTCTCGCGCGGAAAAGGCCAAAATTATATTTTCGAATGGGGGAGACAAGGATATATTCACAATGCGACATAATATTTTATCGAAATAATTAATATTAATCTGTTTTGGCTACCGCGCGGCGCAAGTCGACGCCGCCATGTTAACCATAAATCGCATTTAATTATTTTAACATTCCTTTTGATAATTCTTCTAGTGCTCCATTGTGTATATAATCTTATTTGAATATGTTCCGCCATAGATTGCGCCAACTCCATATATCCGATATCTCTTCGCGTGATTTCATCAGGTCAAAAATTGAATAAAGCAAGTTCGCTTTTCTTCTTGCATTTTTGTGTAAAAATGTCTGTCGCGACTCACTGGTAACCATGCATAAATGTAGCCCATTTTAATAATCTCATTCAAGACGACAATCGTCCAAAAATTTGAATAATTTCAAACTGAGTTTGATTAATAGTCTCTGGATAATTATACCAATACCTTTGCTCATTTTCCTGAATTATAACAGAGTTCATTTTCTTGCTCAGAATATAACCAAGTTTTGTGTTATGAACAATAAGTTCTGGCGTCTGATAGCGTTCAAGAATTTGTTTCTGTTTTTCTTTTAATAGTAATTTAAGTCTATAATTTTGTTTAGAAAAATTTGATAAACAATTGTTAAAGTCTTTTTTAACGTCTGTAAATAATTCATTTCTGTATGGCAAAATGGTTTTGTTTCAAATATTTAACAAAATAAGCCTCCGTTGTACGTACCTCACTTCATTCAAGATCAAGGTGGTAATGTATGATGACTGTATTGCATTTTTATAAGTCAAGATTTAAAGGTGCGTAACAGAAAAAGCTAAAACTGGCAATAAGAACAGTCTTAAAAAATTAAATGGAGAGCAAATTTGAAACTTTCGAGCAAAATTTTAAAAAAACAATTATTTTAATTTTTAAAAAATATCAATTTTACATATTTAATCGCTGATTGATCATGTTGAACACGAATCACTTAGGCGTTGACTTCTGGCGTTTGTTTCAAGTTATTTTCTGAAAACTGTCATCATGCATTTATTGTCGCCTCTTCGCAAAGACTTTGGATTCTCACAAACACCGGGAGTTGCTGAACAAGCGCAACGGGTTTTCAAAACGAGCTCAGGCCCGAGTTAAGATTCTTAGACAAGGCTCAAACTGTGGCACAAATAGTCAGAAAATAATACACAAAATAAAAATTGGTCAAATCAGACGCATTGTTTCCATTTTTTCTCAGACCTTTTGTTCTATTTTTTACACAAGAACCATAATCAATACCAATTTCAGTAATGCTAGAAACAAAAATAAAAAAAAAATTGGTCCTAGTTCAAGATAACAATTCTTCGAACGTTATATTAATTGTCGATAATATTGTGCCTAGTTTCGAGCTAGTCAAAAATACTTCAATTGGATGACCTTTCAAATGACGCGAAGTTTTCTCACCCCCCGGTGTTGTGAGGGCACCAAAAACTTGGGAGGCAAAAAGAAATACTATTGGTTCAAATCAGTTGTCTTCAGTCATAACGGCGAACGTAGCAACATAAAGCCCAGTAAACTGGAATTATATATATTTGTTCCGAGTTCTTTTAGATTTGGAAATAATTCAGCTTTCAAAAATCGTTTTTTAAATCAATCATTTTAAATCTAATCTGTTTGAGATGTTAATTCTAACGTCAGAATTTTTTTACTAATGGAATTAATAATTATGTTAAATTTATCTCACTGGCATGTCGGGGAATGTATTCATTGTCGTAGAATAGAATACGTTAATCGATTCCATTCGCTTTGAGAGATATTTCCATGAATAGTTAATTTTTCAATGCACTATTATACCTGACTATTGTACTGTTTATTACTTGATAATTCTGTGGACGTGCCAACCTTCTCAGTGGGGTTGCTGAGCAGTTCTAATAATTGTTTAACTCAGTGGTGTTTGGTCATCTAATTTCACGATTTTTGATCTAAAACCTTGCTCTAATGTTTTTTTCTTTTTTTGTTAAGTAGAGTGAAATAGGCAATTGTTAAAAAAATAAATTTAAAGTGATAACTGCAAATTAAGGAATAGTTGTTTTGGCTCGCCGAGCGAAATGGTTCAATGAGATTATGTGCCATTGATTTTATTTTAAAATCGTTTCTGCAAAAACATAAATAATGACCATCCGACTCAATCAAATAATTTTTTGAATTCTTGTGATTTCGTGAATAAAATGCAAATAAACCGTAGTTTGTAATGACAAAATGTGCCGAAAAGACCGTTTCGTTATTAACGCCGAACTTTTGCATGTTTTTTCGTTCTTTAAACTTATATCATGTTTCTCTAGAAAATGATCAATATTTTTGATATTAGAGGTGAAACATAACAAACCTTAAATTAATTTGTCGGCTGTTACTTATATTTAAGCTGCGGTTGAATCGAACGATGTTATTTTACGCAAAATAGAATTTTCTTTTTCGAGATGTCACGGAACTGACTATTTTCTTTTAATTCTTAAATCAATAAACCTTCCAGGTTATACAACGCCCTTGTGAGATAAATTTTTATAAATCCCTTTTCCGATCAGTCTTTTTTGGGTGCAATTAAATATGAAGTTGGTCATTTAAACATGCAATATGGGTTTGGATAAATGTATACATCAGTTGGTGTAAGGCGTGCCGAATATATAGGTAATTGTCTTTGTTTTTGAGTATTAAATACAAAGTGTCGTTCTGAGTAAATCTTAGTTGGTTCTGATTCATATTTGGGTTGTCCTGTAGTTCTGTAGTACATTCTGGCGTGGATTGTGATAAATACGTGGACACAATTGAAACTCTCTGCGTGACATTCATCTGGTGTCCACAAATATACGTCCGTTTCTATATTTACCTTAGACATTAAAAGAATTAATTATATTGAATATTATAAAATTCAACGTTTGGTTGATTCTTCATGTTCTGTCTGAGTTCCTTAGTCCACTTCTCAAATTTTGTCGGACTAATTAATTCGCCTTTTGTATAATTTTTCGGGTCGTTGGGTTTGTTTTATCATTTAATTACTTTCGATCTGCGTTGACTAATATGACTCATACTAAATAAATTTTTCAACGTCGATATTCGTCCTTCCTATGCTGGCGCAATTATCTCCGTTTCCTAACTGTACAAATACCAAACTCAAGTCTATGTATCAGTTTAGACAACCATATGATAATTTTGGTGAATTTTTAAATTTATTTCTATGAATTTTCACGAATTCTAATAATCATATGTGTTTTTTTGTCAAGTCCTTGCAGTTTTTGAAACCTTCATATTTTGTTATTGATTCATTACTCATGTAAGTACTTTCTGTATCAGTGATGCTAGCTTGCATGTACAGTTTGTGCAAATTTTGACAGCATCAGTCACAAAAAGGAAATATCCCTTTGAGATTGACAATTATTTGTAGCGGTTGCAATTGAGCGTTTTTGGCTCTTCATTAAGTCTATCGATGGCACTTATTTTAGTTATTATGCATTATTATGCATTAGGTACTCCAGTTCGAATGCTGAGGTTTAACTTGCGGGTGCTTTCGTAATTTTTGCAGTTAAAATCTTTTTTGGTGCTGCAATATTTTGACTTATATTTATTAGTTCGCAATAATTCATGTTTTTTGGCGCCTGTGAGGCAGCCATATGTATAGAAACCCGTGGGTATGCGACCAAATTGAGAATTTTATTTGAATTAATATCTTTTGGCTCAATATTAATATTCTAAAACTGGCAATAGGATTATCACTGTGTGGAAGGCACCAACAAAAGCGCTTGGCTGATCCAAAATATTGATAATTCTTTAAACATTATATATTTCCAATGGTGATCGATTTTGCTACTTGGCTATGAAAAAACCATCAATTTCAGAAAATAGATATTTCTCGGATTTTAAACTGAAGCTATTATTAAACATCATGCTTCTATACTTTTCGAAAGATGATCCGTAAATGTAATGTCGAAAGCTATTCTGAATTTTTTTAATTCTTTTAATCGATATTTTTTCCCATGCTCTTCCATAAAGATATTAGCAAAAAATAGACATAGCTTTGGTTAACTGCTGAAATTTAAGATTCATAAAATAGTTTCAAGGATTTTCTCGATTTATTATAGAATTCTTTTCCTCGGTGTTATGTCTTCCTCGAGAATTCTTCGTCGATTATAAATACAATAAATTGAAAATGGTGGGCGAGAAGAGAAATTAGGTATTTTGGAGTTTTTTCATTTGATCATGAACACTGAACAGCTTACGTCGCTTTCAAAAATAACTCAGAATTAAACCATAGCAACGAATATTAAACGGAAGGTAAAGATCGAACTTGAAGACTTTCAAGGCTGAGTGCTCAATAATTTCTCTACTGTTGCAGAAAATAATATTAAGGGGGGGTACGCCGACAGTGCATAAAACACCTTAAACATTAATCCGACTTAAAATGTCGTAAAAATCATTTTTTGGGTGCCTTCTATCAGTCGACTCAATTATCTAGCCATTTCCATGGTGTAAATTTGGTCGCCTGGATAAGCTGCGATCGTTTAAGTCAACTATTTTCCATCTGCACTCTTCGCTAAATCGAAACATTATTGGGGGTGCGTGTGATCTATGTGATATTTCTCTTCGTTTCGAACAGAACAAATTATTTGTTTTCTCAGGCAAAGAATCAGAATGTTGTTGATTTACGTAATTGACGAAAAACGAACACTTATTTACATTTTTAAAGCAACCAAAAATGAACCTAAAAAGATGACCCAAAAGCAAAATTTTAAAAATGAGTCTCACTTCATCCGCTAGACAGGCCGGCAACTTAAAAATCTTAGGAAAAAAAATTCGGCAATCGTTCAAAAAATTTGACCGGACATTTTTTTTCTAAATTTTAATTGCGCGCTTCTAGTAATGATAGCGAGACGTCATTTTCTAAAAGTGTTTGCTTATGCTACAAGAACCAGTACGCTTACACGTTGTTCGATGATATAAGTCGGATAATGGGGCAACAAAAAAAATTAAATGAGAACTCAAGACTTAGTAGGGTTCGCTGAAGACACTTGTCACAAAATCCAAAGTTTTTGACGAAAAGTTCTAGAGTTCGAATACAATAAAATTTTGGCCCTCCAAGCTAGTTGAATACTGGGGCACTTTTTACATAATCTCAAGAATTTTTAACCTTTTTTTCGTGTTTTTCGAAGGCGCTGAAAAATTTTTAAAAAAGATTTGAAATTACCGGCTTTAAAATACGGTTCTTACTGGGTGAGAGGCATTTAGTAGAACTTCAAATTCATGAGACTCGCAGGCGCGAGGTTTCGGTCCATTTCAGCCATACGAGATAACTTATCGTTGTAGGTCTGCTCACCGTTTTTTTCTGTAAAAGACCTTCAAAAACACCTTTCATACCGTGGGTAACCCCCTTAAAGGATCTAAACAGCATCTGATTCCTCTCCAGATTGGTGGCCGGTGCAGCGCTGTCCAAAAAAAGCCTCGACCGGGCGGCCCAGCCCAGACTGCAGCAAGAAACAGTGCCGGCCAGGCGAGTCCTCAGCCCCAGCAGAATTGTTGCATATTGACAATGTTCCCCCATACTCCTAATTTATGATGATGGTTTCCAAATCTCTCACAGGAAACGCTTTTTGTACGATTATCATAAATGATTTGGAATATCATTTTTAAAAAAATTAAGATTTTGATTTTACTCTTAATAAATTCGGAAAATACATTCTGTAAAAGTTGTTCACCGGGACTCAAAAGCGTTAAAAGAATCGCGAAAATGACAGTTAAATTTTCTCTAATTTCGAGAGAAATAAGAAGAGACGCCCAACCACGCGAGTCTATGTTTTTTTAAAGTGAGATTCTCAACAACACAAAGTATTGCACATAAATACCTGGTGATTTCATATTGTGGATCTGCGGAGCCTGCAATATCACACGTCCAAGGATTCGGCAAATACACAAAAATACACTGCCAAAGTTAAAGATATCTGTCAATATCAAAGCAGCAATTGAAAACTAAACTTATAGCGCTTAAGTTTATAGACGATAAGTTATAATCAATTGAATGAAGCTTGACTATGTCGCAAACTTTTGAAAAAAAACAGCCGAGGTTTCATTGCCTTTTAAAAATATAATTTGTGACCAACTATACATGTCCGATATTAAGCAAACATCCCAAGACCAAATCAAGGAAATAAAGGCCTCCAAAAAACAATTGGTCATATAATTATTTAAACTAGATAGCAGACTAGTTAATTCCAATCAACGTTGGTTCCGAAATATTTTCTACAGAATTCTCCGCACTCCGACCGCGCTACCAGGCTTTCTAAGCCGTCTAAATTTTTAATGTTATGTCTCCTTTTATGACGTATTCATTATTCTCAAGATCATCGATTTTGCAAAACTCTATAACACCGGAAGTTCTTCAGCCATATCTTATCGAGGTCCATACTTTTCCATAAAAAGTCTCCAAAACCTTCTAAAGTCTCTTCTTTCGATGAATTCTCAAGTTTTCAGATCATTTCAAAATTTGGCCACAAAACAATAATCAATATAAGAAAAGAAAAGAATTTTATACAATACAAATTTTTACTTTTTTGTTTGTTGGCACACTTTTTGCTTTCTTATATTTTTCATGTTTTTAGAAATTCTCGATTTCCGACTTTCTCCAAATCCGCCTTTCTGTGATAATATCGACGTAACCTAGCCTTGTAAAGCCTATAGAATCCGGGCAAACTGGGTGGTAGGTTTGCATCAAAAAGCAGCGATCGGTCAATGAATTATACCTTGAATGCAAAACGAATCGGAAAAACGAACCGATAAATTAAATAAGCATATCAAAACAAATAAAACTTTAGTAAAGAAATAAAAAAATCCAAACAAGGAAAACTAAACCGTGCTAGCATAATTCAAAAAAATTATGATTTCGTTACAAATTTAATTCTTTGAAATATTCATAGAAGCTTCGGTGCTATCTTAGATTTATTTTGGAACAGATTGGACTTAAAGAATTTCTAAGAACTGTCATCAAAACGAAGAAAATTATAAACAAAATGTCCAATAACAATCATTTCCTGTTTTATTTTATTTCAAAGAATGGACAATTTAAGAATTTTACTGATTTTTTTTCCTCTCAAATGCCATGAAATTAAAGTTCGTTTTCCGGTTATCATTATCCAGCGTGAAATCCACCACAAACGTAGAATTTTATTGATGATTTTGATTTTATTCTTACGAACAAACGATAGAGGGCACATTTCTGAAATGAAAATAAGAAAGATCCATCCTTTATCTAGCAATTTTATTTAGAGTTGTAGTACCAATTCCATCAACCATCCGGTTAGCCACCGTTAAACACGTGTATCTCAGCTTTTAACAGAATAACAAGGATGCTAGAGCTAAAATGTGAAATTTCAAGGTTTCGTGAAAATTTCTGAAATTGTCTAAATTTTTGTTTTAAGTAGTTTTTTTCCCAATTTTTCTCCAGGAGCTAGAAATTGTTTCGAATGTGACGAAATTGCTGTGAATCAAAAAAAAAGTGCGCGAAATCCATAATTTCGAACATAAAAGTAAAATTCGAAAGTATAAGTGCCACTAAAAAATGCCCTGTGTATCTTTTGGAAACAATATAGGCTACTGTTCGATGATGAACACAAGGGATTCGAAAAAAATTTCAAGTTTTTATTTTTTGATCAGATCCTAATTATTCATATCGTTTCCAGAAAATCATACCAAAGGAATCTTCCAAATTTTCACTTTTATGTTCAAAATTGTTGAATTCCCGCACTTTTTTTGTCGATTCACAGCCAATCAGGCCAAAATCCGAGAAAATGATCACAAAATTACATTTGAACTTGATATCGAATTATAACTATATTCCCATCATATCGAATATAAGAGAGTTTAGAGAATTATTAATAATTTATTTAACATTTTGATTTTTGCTCTTCAATTGTGAGATTAATTTATTATTTTCATAAAAACGCCATAAACTAGAAGACAAAATTATATTTCTGACTGAGAATTTCAAAATTAACTCAGAAAATTAACTCAAATTTCGAAAATGTTTAAATTAGTTTTTTTAACATGTCAGTTCTTACAATTTTTAACCAAAAATTAAGCCATATATAATGAGCCTGAATTCTATTTCTCAGAAAACTCTTCGATACGATTTAATTATTAGTTTGGTACAAATGTCCTTATTAGCTTTAATAAAAGACGTTAATAAAGTGCTCATGTATTCATGAAACAATTCATATCGTTTAATTTCCAGTATAATCAAATAAATTCAATAAACCG
>SCLH01000958.1:46499-75205 GCA_004367855.1 Oikopleura vanhoeffeni | reverse complement strand
GCTCTTCAATTGTGAGATTAATTTATTATTTTCATAAAAACGCCATAAACTAGAAGACAAAATTATATTTCTGACTGAGAATTTCAAAATTAACTCAGAAAATTAACTCAAATTTCGAAAATGTTTAAATTAGTTTTTTTAACATGTCAGTTCTTACAATTTTTAACCAAAAATTGAGCCATATATAATGAGCCTGAATATTATTTCTCAGAAAACTCTTCGGTACGATTAAATTATTAGTTTGGTACAAATGTCCTTATTAGCTTTAATAAAATACGTTAATAAAGTGCTCATGTATTCATGAAACAATTCATATCGTTTAATTTCCAGCATAAACAAATAAATTTAATAAACCGAATTTATGTAATATATAATCCTGTGTGTTTGTTGAAAATATTGAGCTAATCATGTCTTATAATTAGGACGAAATTGAATTTATTAATTGAATAATTGTTTGCATTGAATCATTTGAATAGTTTTCTGTTTTTGATAATAACAAACTGGATACGATATTTGAAAAAAATGTTATATAATTTACGAAGCGTTAGAAAAAACATTAAAAATATATCTATTGCGATACTTGCTGGGCCTTTTATGCGCCTATGTTAACTCGTGTTATTTCTTATGGAATTAATGCAGCATAAAATAATACGAAGAACTTGATTGGCATAAAAGGCTTTAGCAAGTTACATAAAAGATATAGACGAGCTAGCAAAAAGAATGGTTTGTCAGGTTTTAAAGATCGACTCGATGTAGAGATAAAATAGCTCTATTTATGTTCAAAATAAGGTAATGACATTTTTAACGAAATTTTCAAGCTTAATTTGAGACAATTTTAGAATCTTTTTAACCAATTGCTGGCAAAATAATATGTACTTAACAAATGTAAACTAAACAAATTTGAAAAACAATTTTGAAATGTTTAGCTAAAATTTAATTCGCCGTTTCTTCTACGGTGCTAAGAGACAGTTCGATATATCAGAACCATTTGATTTCAACCAATGATTATTTTTACGGCTTGAAATTACTATCAATTCTTTTGTTTAATTGGTTTTAATTAATTGTTTTGTAAAATTTTTATTGTATTATACAAACTTGTGGATAAACACAAAGAGAATAGCCACTTAAACTGTTTTGAAAGATCTCAACATATTTTTGGAGCGCTCTGTGGAAAATAATATATTATTTTTTGGAAATGTTTTATTAAAATTTTTCTGATAATTTACGTCATTTTTTCTTAAAAATTGATTTTTGTTTTCAAATCACTTGCCCTCGTTTTGTTACGACACTCTTCTTCGATACTAAAAATCATACATGTATTGTATTTCTTCCAACAAAATTAGGGTTTAGTAGAAATCGGTTTAAGTCTTCTTTAATCAAAAAATTAAAAGAGATTTTTTTTACTTAAACTTGGCAATTTAAGCCGTCCTGTTCACCTAATTCGATTAATTTCATTCACCTCACGAAAAAAAATATTTCTTCCGATGAGTCAAAATTTCGTCTTTCGAATTTATTCGTATATTTTCAATTTAGATTGAGAAATCGTAAAAAACAAATAAATTAATTCAATTCGGTGGACAGGACCGTTTTCTTCGGTTCCGAATTATTTAAAAAATAAAATGTGGCCTCAATTTAGTCAACTTTGACAAAATCTCCCAATTTTTTATTGTGTTTTTAAGAGACGATTAACAAAGTTTGAGTTATATAAAAAAAAAAATCAGAATTAACGAAGTAAGCTCAAACGTTAACACATTCATTTCAAAGAAAAATTATTTGACAATTCCGAAGTGATAAAAAGTTTATCATCAAGAGAAAAAAAATTGAACGAGTGCAAATCTGTCTTTGAGCACCAACCCGTTTAATTAAGAGACATATCTCAAATTTTAAATTATGAAAATTTAATTCACAGTTTTAATTTTTATGAGATTATAAAAATTAAAGTGATTTTCAGAAGTATTTAAATCAAATAACACAAACAATAAAGGCACTTAACGTGTTTTTCGGGGTAAGATATGCACATACCGTTATGCGTGAACTTCAAAATTTATTGTGTGGTTTTAAAACTGATGAAAACAGAAATTTTTAGAAACACACAGTTTTAAAAATGTTTATTTTATTAAGAAACGAATTATAAAGTGATTTAATCATTTAAATAAATTTCCTAATAATAGTACAATATAATTTGAGAGTTTTTTATGTCAGTAATTCATTTTCATATCTTTAGAGGCCAGTTGATTAGTGCACGTTCTTCTGTTCAGAGATCTACTGCAGTGATCTTTTGACTTCACCAGAACAGGATCTTTTACACTATTGTAAGCGCCATCGACCACCTGGATTACCCGGATTTGTATGAATTCCTCCGCTACCGCCGACCAAGCTGTATCTGAGTTTCATCCAGTCTGGCTGGTGAATAAACTGATGATCCCGGTTGAAATACTCCTTTTCACAAGTTTAATATAAGGTTTTTTAAAAGATCAGAGAAAACTACATAAACTAAGAAAAATTTCCAGAAATGTTATATTTCGATATGAAATTCTTGAAATGATATTTCAAATTTTATATTTTGATTATGATAATCACAGTATGATACTTCAAATATCACATTTCAAATATGACACTTGCTGTTTGAAATTTCTGTCCCAAAGTTATATTTTAAATCAACTATTCCAAAATTTTAATTTTAAACAGGATATTAAAATTCGATATTCAGGCCTCCCGTGTTAAAAATGGGTATTCGATTAAAAGTCATATAAATTCCAAAATTTCAGATCTAGAATGGTTTTTGTCGCCGGAAACTTTCATCAAAAAAAATGAATTTACGCTTGTGAAAATCAAGGTGCGAAAAAGTTTGCGATATTCATTTTAAGGCCAAGAAAAGACGAACTGCATAAGTTTTCAAACGAAGGATTTAAAAGTTTTCTTTTTTTTGTAGTTCGAACAAAAAATGTTGGCTAGAACTCATGAAAATTTTGAAACTTTATCAAAAACACTTATTTATATTTTTTCGATAATAACATATAGAGTAATATTTTTTTGTATTCCAAAAAGATGTTGGTTCGAAGAACTTATTTTTTTTACTTGAACACTCATCAATATTGATAACTGTTCCTTTGTTTGTACATGGTTCTGAGCAAATTGCAGATCACATTCGCAAATTGCTCTTTTACAAGTGTTTGGATTGTTAACACAAAATTTTTCTCCATTAGTTTCCCCATATTGATAAGCATGCAGTTCTCCGATACAATCATTTCCATGTTTCATTCGCACACATTTTTGACAGTCTTTAAAATGTTTGCATGTTTTGTCATACTTATCCACAGGGGGTCCAAGACCCGGATCTGACATTGGCCGGTCTCCAAGCATCATACAATTACACCCTGAATTTTTGTTAAAGGATTTTTTATATATTTTTTTCGAGAAATGTCTTTAGAGATATTATATTTTATTTTCTAGAAAAGTTAAGTTTACTTATTCAGATTCACAAATATTGAAAGATAATATTCTCAATTTTTCCATTAATTTATGGTAATTCCGGATAACTTTAAAGATCAATTTTAAGGATCAATTTTAAAATTTTCATTTGATTTGCTGAATGTTTTTTTTCATCTTATGACTTTTAAGAAACTCCAAGAATTTGATCGAAATATAAAATAATAAGTAGAAAATTTCCGAATCTTTTGAAAGTTAATTTTTGAAATTATATAGATTCTTCCAAATACCTTTAAAATTTCCCTTCAAGGACTTTGTTTTAATCCAGGATGTGCGGGCTGAAAAGTGGCCCCATGAGTGGCTAGAAGGGGTCTGAGAAGTGTCACGATTGGGTCCCTCAAGCTGCACATCCTGGATTAACAAAATGTCGTTAAAGGAATATACTGAAATTTTTAAATTTCCTATCCTTGTTGATAAATACTTCAAATATTTCTGTTGATTCTTTTCTTTATTAATTTTTTTTTCTATTTTTTTAACAAAACTTTGATTTTTTGGAATATTTTCAAGTTGTGGCCCATGAAACATATAATGAACAGTACAAATGTTTTCCAAGAAATAAAAGTTGACTGCTTCAAAATAAAAACCCTTTGTGAAATTGCCTTTGTTGTAGTTTAAAATTTTTATTTGGTTCGAAAAATATTTCCAGAAAAATTTCTAGCTTAACTAAGCTTTGAAAATAAAAAAAATTCAAATTTTTTTTATATTTTTGAGCAGTAGCAGACAATTGTGAACATTTTTGGTTGAACGAACCATCATTTGTGCATGAGGTACAATTTTGAGATATTCAACAAAATGAAAACAAGAAAGAATTTCGTCATTCTTATTTTATGTTAAGGAGATAGCGGTCGAACTCTTTTCAGGGTACTTTGGGGTGTAAAATAGCACGAAATTTCTAGAGAACACTCAAAAAGCATAAACTTATGAAAATAAACATTTAAAAAAAATCGAAATTTTCATTTTTTGGGAATTTTTTGAGTAATTTTTTTGAAAACATTGAAACCCAATTTTCACCAGAAAACTCAAAATATCAAAAAGCTGTTAGCAGATTTTCTTCTCGGCATCACCCAAGCTTTAATTTAATGGTAATATCGACTAAATCCGACGCCTTTTATTTTCGAGTTTTCACTTCTGGTTAACTAAAATGAGATTTTCTAGAATTCAACCAAACATTTCAAAATTCGGCTTCATCAAATAACAAAAACATATTTTTTCATCTTTTCTCAAATTTATACTGCATCCTGAAATGTAACTTATGAGGAGTATTACTTTGGAGAGCCTTGAAAGTAAGACGGTTTTTCGCAGTTCTAAAAAAACTAGCTGAACATGTAAAAACCAGTTCATCAAATAACAACAACAAGTATTTCCGTGGTTGATGACAAAATTGAGTTAAATCGTATGCGAGCTCTAGGAGGAGTAGTAATTTGAAAATGTGATTAAGTGTTCTAGAACTCGCCGCATGGTAGTCAGGGTCGGCCACAAATCATTCTGATAAACAATTTTTGTAGACCAAGGATAGATCTACGATGTGACCACTCTCAAAACTTTCAAATCAGTTTTGTATTCTGGTAAATTGGAGTACGAAAGTACATTTTTGCGACCGCTTCCCAAGGTTTTTAATATTATTTTTGAGAATTTCAGATATAACTCTAGTAAATTTATCAAATAGTAAATATTATTATTTAAATTTTTTCAGGTTTATTGGCACCTTTTTCAAATTTTCATAAATTATTAAAAAACTCTCAAAATAATTTTAAAGTTTTTGAATTTTCAGATTTGAAAATTGTTTCTGGGAATTTTTTTTTATTCTTTTACAACATTTGCAAATGTTCATTCTTAATTTTCATAAAAATGTTAGAATATTCAAAGACTATCATGAAAATGTCAAAACAATACTGAATAACTAACCATAACTAAAATATCGTGCTGCTTGAAAATCAGGATCATAAAATTTCATGATATCTTCAAGTTGACTCCATCGTCTCTCGCCTCCAGGATTTGGAACTTCTCTTGATGATCGATTTAATAAAGGTTCTGCTTGCGCAACAGCAATAATTAAAAGTCCAAACTTCATTTTGCTAAAATAATTAATTACAAATTTTTAAAAACTGAAATTTTTTTCTCGAAAAAATGAGGATCGGTCCATTTCACGAGCGTGTTTTTCCCTACTATGTCATGATCACGTTCAAGGGTCGGCACAATTGGATAAGATAGTAATCGGATCGCTTTTTTCAGGGTCAGTCAATCTGTTCTCGATTAGATTCACATTTATGAAAGGGCTTCCAACCTGATCACGATCCAAATTTGAACAAGGCTTCCGATCCGATTTTAAAACGCACGTTCCGATTTGATCCTGATCCTAATTTTTTGCAAGCTAACCGATCCGATTAAATACAAATTTCAGATGTGCCGACTTCTGGTCACGTTCATAGATTGAAACAACCGCCAAGTGATAGATATATAAAAATATGTTTCTCTGAACAATATTGATTGATTTTTGATCGAAAATTTTAGTATTTTATCTCAAATAATTCAGGAATACTTATTTTTAAATTTCCGGATATGATCCGAGGTAGATATCAAACGAATCAAAAAAAACCTAAATAAATTTTTTATTTAATTTATTTTCGATGAATTATCATTCTAATTAAATCCAGAATGAAAATTCAATATATTTCTCGGAAAGCATTGCACAGTCAATATCAAAATTGGAACATAACACACAAAATTTATATATAAATATTGTTGACAGCCAATTTATTAACGAAGAAATTTTTAGCCTTTTTTTCTAAAAAAGTTCATTTTTTTCTAAATTAAATTTGATCGTTTTTATTATTACCTAATTAGGTGAAAATATAAAATGTATAAAAAAGTAAACTATTTGATAGGTGTTTAAAATTTGAACCGACTCTTATACGTAATTTGTGAGGCGCTAAAGAGCCTTTTCGGGTCTAGTTAAGGAGGCGCTTCCGCAGTTTTTTTGGTTCTTTGTTATCGAACGATTAATTTTTGCATTCAAATAAACACTAGATAGTAAAACAGTTTTTAATTTGACTTGATTTATACTATAAATAAATCAATAAAGCCGAAACCAGCGAATCGCGAAAACGTTTGTTTAGCAAGAATTTCATAAAGCAGAGTTTGAAGGCGACAATGGTTCATAACGTTTAATTCTCGCATAACAATAATACCTGTATAAAAACGTTTCAAATAGTATAGTCACCTAAACGTTATGTTTTACATAACAAAATAATAATTTTAAAATTGTAGTTTGTTATTTCTCAAATTAAATAAGCCAAAACGTCTTTCAAACAAGATGAGTTTTCGATCTCGGTCCGTTGCACAGTCAATCTTAAGCAATCCCAGTCCCGTTTCGATCTCTAGTCATTTTTTTACAATCAAAAGTTATGGTTCTCAAAAGATTAGAAAGGGTTCACTTATTAATTTTCATCACGGATAGCTCACAACTGTCGGGATACCGATAAAATCAAGATCCTGGTCCAGACCAAATTTTCAACGTCTTTCACGATTCCGTCTCGGTTCCTAGTCGGGACTTAAGACCTCAGTGTACACTGGGCAAAATTAAGGGAATAATTATACGTAGAAAAATAAGTCTAGGGCAACAATTTTAATAAAATTATACAAAAATACACCTTTCTATTTAAATGGTTCATTTCAATGTTGCCATATTTATTATTGAACTTGATAATTTAGTTTTCAAAATAAATTTAATTTTCCCATTCTCATTATTTCAAAATATTAGATTTTAATTGTTTAAAACGTATTTCTTGGTGTTATGCGCTCCTCAGTTTAGTTTTGATGAAAATTCGCCTCAATCAAATTTCTTAATTTTCGTCATCGACGATGACTCATCGTGCACAAGGAGTTATCATTAGAGGACTATTAATACTCGAAAACAAAATTAACTTTTTAACTATGCTTTTTAACTATGCTCAAAAAAAACCTTGACGCCTTTTTGCAAAGTTACATATAATATTTTGTCTAAAATGTTAATTTCACATCAGAGAAGGAAATCCAAGCAGATTTTCTTACCGAAATGTATCGGAAATTCGAGCACAAAATTTTTTCTGATCGGATCAGACCCAAGTGGGTCACCCCACCCAAGCTGAAAAAAGAGGTTTTTAGGTTTAAGCGCACGTTTTTAACCATTTAACCCTCCGAAACATATAGCTTTTTGAAAGGCTAAAGCCACTTTAAATCAGCCATAAATGATGGAAAAATTGATCGCAGAAACTTCTCTTTTTGATACATTTGAAAATTAAACAATGTGAATCTAAAAATATTTCCTAGGATTTTTTCGAATACTAGGTTCAAATTTTATGACCAGTTGATTGAAAAGCGATTTTTCGCTAAAGTTTTACTTCCGAATAAATACTTTTTGATCCAATTTTGGAATTCAAATTTCAAATAAGCCAGTTTTTAGGACAATGTTTTGAGTAAAATTTACGAGTTAAATTAGTCTTTTGGACATATCTGGATCAAAAATATTTCTTTGGGAGTGAAATTTCAAAATATCTTATTTTGATATTTGTATGGATGTAATCATATTTTTTGACAGAATATATAATTTGTGAAAATCATGCCAGAGTGGTACTTTCATACCATTTTTGCTTTAATATTGTAATAATAATCAAATAATTTCATTAAATCGAGAAACCTAACAATTTTTTTCGTAAAAAACGTGATTTTTTCATAAATATTTTGAACTAATTTAAAAATATATTTTTTGATTCCCAACAGATATACTGAATCAGACAAAAGTATTGAGTTAAACAGAGCACTGCGCAGTTTTCAGAATAAACATACAGTTCCTGGAGCCTACCAGAAAGTTGTATCACGTGGTTTAATTAACCTTGCTTTTCAAACGTTTTTCCTACAACTAAACATAAAATTTCTAGAATATAAATTTTGTTTTTCGAAATTTAACTCTTCAACTTGATCATATAGGAAAAATTGAAAGGTTGACCTTAATGAGAGTTCTGTAAACACGCTCAAAAATAGCTCCTGAAAGCTATGGTGCCTCGGTGGACCTTTTTTATATGCTTCGGCAGGGTTAAGGCACCAATTTTTAAAGGACAGGTGTTTATTTGACCGTTAACGTAGCTGACCGTTAGAGTTATTTACTTATGATAATGATCAATTTTAATCATAAATGAAACTGATAAATTGAGATATAATAATTTATCATGATTGTGAATTCAACCCCATATTCTTATCGTGATAATTTACGATGCGCAAAATCATCCGATTTGATGACATATCCCTTTATCACTTTTTGGTTAGAATGCGTAGCCACAACGTTAAAATCAACACGTTAAAAGGAGTAGTGGCTACGCATTCTAACCAAAAAGTGATAAAGGGATATCCCGATATTATCGTGAAATGTAATCGGATCGGGAGCAAATTTCAAAATTGGCCCATCGGATTGAAGTCGAGTTGGAAAAAATGTGATCGAATCGGGTCGGAAAAATCAAGATATAGTCGGACCTGTTTGGTTTTTCCTAGCAGATAATTTAGCTTGGATGACCATCACTGAAGACAAAATTATATTTAGACTGATTTTGAAGCCTCCATAATCTTTCACTACCGATGGGCCATCAGTGATGACTCATTAAAAAAAAATATTGTAAGATTTTTCTCCCAACATTTAATTAAAAATTTTATACATGTAAGCTCAAAAACTCATTTTATATCTTAAATTTTTCAATTTTAACTAAAACCTTGAATTTTCATACTCCGTGTAAAGAGGGTGCCCGAGAGCATATAAAAAAATCGGCATTTTAATGCGCACTTCCGACGTCAAGTCCAGGCTTGTAAAAAAGATGGCTTTTCCGTATGTTTTCCGTGGGTTTTCCATCCCTTTTTTGCGTAGGTTTAAGCAAAAGATTAAGAAAATATGGGGATGGAAATAGAAAAACGGTTGGAGATCATTCCTTTTACTTCCCTCGTCAGGGCATATTAACGGCATATTATGAAAGTGAGGAAGTTATTTAATAAAAACGTTCAGTTAGGGTTCAATTTTTTTGTATCATTTTTCTCTATCTACAAAATTTTTACGACGGCCATTGCAAATTTTATACATTTTATGTAGTAGGTAGTCATAAAGTTTTCTCATAGCATTTTTATTTATATTTTAATGAATTATTTTCTTTAACTTCAATATTTATCATTGCATATAAAATCACCTTTTTGTTCAAAATGAAAGTTTATTTGAGTAGATCAACAAATTTTGGTACACAGAATAGTATTTTTTTAACCTTCAGATCCTAGATCTTCATTCAATTTTCGTCGGGGGCTCAATCCAGATGTCTTAATTGAAAAGCCAAAGTGCTTAACGGCATAATTATTGTCAAAAATTTATTCAAAACAATACCAAAGCATGTTCCTTATGATAAAACTTTTTGTCTGTGAAAATTTACATATTTACATAAAGTTATCGATTTTGCATGAAAAAAAGTCCTCAAACATTCAGCAATTTTTATAAAAATGAGCCATTTTTTCAGCAAGATCCGATAGATTGAACTTCTCCTGCACAGCAAACGGCTTTCAAAGCATTGAAAATAGCAAAAGGGCCATTTGAGTTCCCGCAACATTCTGGTTGACTAGTTCCTCCAGACGCCGGGCAATCGGCTTCCGGATTCCAGCCAGTTTGAGAATGGAAGAAATGAAAGTCACGGTTGAAATATTGCTGTTGCGAAGTTAAAAATGTAATTAAGTTTTTAGCAGGGTTTTGTGGGAAATTTCAATTTCATGAAAAAACTTACTTTTCAAATATCAGATTTTGTCAAGATGATCGGATGGTTAATTTTTGAAAGTTCATAACTTTTGTTATATCAATCACGGGCCTCCTGGTTATTTTTTGCAATTGTTGAGCCAAAACTTTTATATATTTCGGCTTTTGAAACCTACTTATCCCATTAAGTTCTCAGATAGCTTAAACTGAGCATACAATCCAGTTAACAATTACATAATGAAAATTGTTCTGAATCGAACCATTTTTGAATCCTTTCTGGAATTCTGAAGTTTTTGAAGTATCAGGTTTTGTTAACAATGGTCTGATTCGGACCATTTGTTTTTAGTTAGTTTGATATATGTGCTTAGTTTAGCATCTTAATTGACATCAGTATAGTCGTTTTAAATAAGCCGAATTATAAAAATGTTCGAATTTTTTTGCAAGTTGAAGGCTAGTTCTTAAATGGCTTATCTGATATAGTCTTGAAGCTCTTTGTATCTGATTTTCATCGATAATGTCAAATTAGGGACCTGGATACCCTTCAAGCTGGCGAAAAATGCCAGGGGCCCGTTATCGATTATACTCTTAAGCTCTGCCTATGGTCATTCTAAATTAATAATATCAATTCCGGATTTTGGAAGTCGATGTCCATTCAGTTAAATTTTGTGCTCATTGATAAGTTTATATAGATAAATTTGGTTTCTTGAAAGTTTATATTTACATTTAATGAAATGCTAAAAAAGGCTTTCAAACCGAAAATGTATATGTTGCGACTTTTTACGAAATTGATCCGACCATATATGTTTTGGACGGTTAAACGACTCGTACCACAAAACAACTGTGATGTGGAATGTGACGGTAACATTCAAATCACAGTTGTTTTTTGGTAGGAATAGTTTTACCGTCCTAACATATTTGGTCGAATCAGTTTTCGTAAAAAGTCTCTACACATATATATATATTTTCGAATTTTCACATTGTGAGTCACAATTTGTGACCTGGATGTAAGTCCGATTTTGAATTTTCAAAATTGATTTTATGCAAACTAAAAATATTTGAAGTTTCGAAAACTGTCCACGAGGTATTATAAAATTATCTTAGGTGGTTAATCATTGTTTCCGATATAAAAGTTGAAAATGGAGAAAACTCATTTCAGCATATTTCTACGTCTTTTTGAAAAATAAAAATCCGGGATGAAAAATATATTTTCAATATCAATATTTAAATATTCCGACGCCTGGCTGAGTCACTTTTGTCTCACTTCAATCATACTACAAAAATACGATGAACTTGAAATTTCAAGGTTGTGGAAACATAAAATTTTTATTAATGGATCACCAAAACCAATTTCCCAATTTGAAACCCCTTAGAAAATTCCAAAAATTTTATTTTTTTTAACTATTTAATTTTTACAAATTTCTGCAAATGTTTTAAAGAACTGTACTTTCAGACCTCACAATTTCTCTGATCCTATCCTCAACATGATAACCTTTTCCTTTGTTTCTACATGATTTTTAGCAAATTGAAGGTCACATTCACAAATGGCTCTTTTACAAGTATCCACATTGTTTTCGCAGATTTTTTCGCCGCCAGTTTGTCCGTATTTATATTTCACGAATTCTCCGATACATTCGTTTCCAAATCGTTGTTTTGCACATTTTTGACAATCTTTGTATTTTTTGCAAGAACCGTCTTGTTCGTCTACTGGGGGGCCGAGACCAGGGTCGGACATTGGTCGATCACCAAGCATCAAGCAATTGCAACCTTTAAAAATATGAGTCGGTTAAATGTGTATAATTTTATTTTTTTTTAAATTCCCTTAAAAATGCTTATAATCTATAAAGAAACTGGGCATAGGTTGCAACGACTGAATGCTTTTTTGCTAAACCTTATATTGGAGGTGAAAATTATCAAATAATAGTGTTGAAAATAATGTTTCAAGATTTATGAGCCTACTTTCGAAAAAATCGAAGCACTTTTTTTCGGAAATTTCTTGGAAAATGACCAAATAAATCATATTTCGAGTTTAAGCTGTCAATTGCAAAAATAGCTTGTTATCATTTCTTCAATATGTTCTAAGGAGTACTTGATAAAAATTTGGGCCATTACGCAAATATATCCTAGGAGGAGATAGATTTTTAAGTCTGAAATTGTAAAAATTGTCGGTTATTTGGCGTTCTAGATTTTTTCAGTCACCGAATCAAAAAAAGCTGATGATTAAAGTTTGACATACTACCGTTAAGTTATATAATAAACAATGTCTGTTTCACCGGTCCAAATAAGCTGTTTAAAATAAAGGTTCTATCCAGAGACAATATCATATGTTGTTATTTTTGGTAATTTGTTGAAAAATTAAATGACAATCTGTATTTTGACACAAATATTCGCTTGAAAACTAATTAACAATCGTGCAGTCGTGGCGTTTTATTGCTCACTGACAAATTAAAATGCGCATGGATATTATCAATTTGAAAGTGTTCAACGAACTGAGGAAAAATTTGAAAATAATTGTTTGAATTATAATTTATTTAAACGACAATTAATACTATTTTTCGTCATCGAAAACCTTAAAAAATGTTTTTCTCATCAGTTTTGTATAACGAGCATCAAGAAACGTTTGAAAAATAACAAAATTTCAAAAAAAATGTTTTTAAAAATATTCTGTTCACAATATCAAATTTTTTTCGTGAAAAAACTCAGTGTTTCAGCTCCGGCAGGCCCCGCCATAAAAATATAACTTAACAAGTAATTGTTTTCAAGTTTTTTAAATGTTTAAGAATTTTTGGGTGAATAATTAATCTTAAAATCGTAGAAAATATTTATTTTTTATCACTAAATGTGTTTTTCGACACGTTCATTATAAATTATCAAAATGATATGTGTCAATAACACGGTTAATTGTGTTAGACTCATGGCGATTGCTGTGCTGTCATAACCAACAGTGTAACAAACTTTACGCTTCATTATAATAACTTAGTTTATTAAAATCCAGAACTTAACCACTAACATTAAAACACACATGATGCCGTATTCATTTAAAAAAAATGATTTGCTCGAAATTATTTAAGGAGGTTTCCGACGGAGTCCATATCTCGAGACTGACAGAAAGCTGACTTTGATTGAATTTCAATTTTTATCAATCGTTTGCTACCAAATACCTAAAAAATAAAAATTTCGAAAAAATTTTTCCGAATTTTCCAAAATTCTTAAAATTTTTCACTACTGAGTTTTATCGAATGCGCCGCTTTTTTCTTCTTGCAGCTATACAAATAAATTAAATTTAAGTCAAATTGATGGCAAGCTATACCACGTGACTTTTATTGTCGATTTTCAAGTTATTCACTGTTTTGCATGATTAAGATATCAAATCTAACAAAACTATTATCATTTTTTCACATTGAAAGCTGATGATGACAATAAATTGAAATTTTTTTATTTTAATCAAAACCATTTTAAAAGTATCTTTTCCAGAATCAAATTTTTGACAAATTTGTGGCACGATTTGAAATTAGAAATTTATAATTCCGAAACTCAAATACTGCATTTTCGTCACAAACTCTTGCAAACTTTTATTTCTTCTAAAGATGACTCATTAGCCAAAACGTCAAATAAATACAACTCTCAAAGGGGTTCTGAATGTGAATTGCGGGGTATTTGTTCACACTTTTTAAAAGGCTGTTACTTGTGATTAAAATGATCAAACGTGAAAATGACAAACAAATATTGTTCTGTAAACGCTTTTCATAATTTTTGTTTATCCAAAAATTTTATCAAATTAATAACAACTTCGTTAAGCTTACTACGAAAACGAGTTTAAAAATGCACACTTTTTCTCCAGCATCTAAAAACTCGAGCAGGTAATATACAAATTAGTTTAAACTTTCAATTTCACACGAAAACATAACAACCGACCACATTTTGGGCAAGAGATGATGAGTTTTCGTTCATGTGATTCGTAAAAATTAAAAAAAACCGTAAAAATTGCAAAATCTCTTTTATATATTTTTAAACATGATTTTTATTTTAGCGCAAATATTAAGCAAATAAAATGCTTACAAACGTTTGTGTGAAATTTGTGTTCATAACCTTTTATCACAGATACTGCGCGCACTGCTTTGATATGAAAAGTAGCGTGCCAATCACATACAAAATAATTAAAAGCCTAATTTCATTCAATAAAGCGGATGCACGCTTTTAAATATACTTTTTCTAGACAGTTTTTCTCAGAGAATTCATTTTTTTCATTCTGACGATATTTTAATTAATATTTCTTTAATACGCGAATTTTTGATGAAATTCAAAAAGAGACTTTAACGTCGAAATAAGGATTTTTATAAGTCATAATAGATTTCTCTGACCCGATTCACTCATACATGATACTTTTTTATTAAATTTATCAAAAAAAGAAACTTTATTTCTGCATGCAAATTGACATGCAGAACCGTCTTAATCGAATTTAAATATATAATCACAAATTATTGACTTTTTATAAATAAAAATGTCGCTAAAGAGCAAAATATAAGTATGATTTATTAAGCTCTTTAGCTATCGAATTGTTCATGATTTATTTATGGTTGCTTATGCGGTTATCAGAAAATCAACTCCAAAATGTCGTTTAACGGTATGTTCAAGTCAATACAATGCACTTGACAATTACCTTTAAGTTCATTGATTGTAATTAAATAAACATTTGAAATTCAAGCCATTCTAATAATAAGAAGAAAAAATTTGCAACCACTTAATTAGATTTTAGCCTGTCGATAACGGTATTCGGAATACCCTTTTAAACGGGGGTTTGCAAGAAAAATGCCCACTTTCGATACGGCTGTCAATTAATAAATTGTTCAACTCACCATAAGCCCAATATATCGTGGCATCAAATTCTGGATCGTAAAACTTCATCATAGCTATGAGTTGGCTGTATCGTTTTTCTTCGTTTGATCCAGAGGCAACTCGCCGTGCAACTCGATTCAAAATAAGTTCAGATTGACAAACTGCGAAAATTGCAAGAGAAATTTTCATGATGACTTAATAAAATTTATTCTTAAAACTTATTATAAGTGGCGTAGAGACCTTATTAACAAGTGGCGTCGAGACCAAAAGTGATTCGTTGTACCAAATTCGATATGGCCACTAACATAACATTATCACGCTTTGTCGTGCAATGGTAAAAATATTGAGATTTTTAAACGTGATTCAATAATGCTTACAAAAGAAATTTGGTGAATAATTTAATCTTTGCATTTCTAACAGATCAATGTTGCTCAACACTCAAATTAAACTCACGCAGTGAGAAATAACTATAATGTCTGTTATTTTGAAAATTTTCAGTTATTATTGTGAGGTTTGTACCAAAAGAGCTCATAAAAAAGCTTACATAAAACATGAAGAATCATGTTTTTTGTTATAATAAATGTAAGATTTCGAAAAGTTTACATTTTCTTCGGAAGTATTATAAAAATCGTTACAAAAGCCATTTTTTCTCACGACCGAGAATGATCTGATACCGGTAGTACCGGTCCATTACTCAATTAAAGTGGGAGATTTATGAGATAATTTGTTCAAAAAGTGAAATTTTGGTTCTTGTATTTCTAAAAATTTTTATTTTTTTCGAATCATCGATCACTGTAATGCAGATAATTGGCTTACCTTATTAATGTTGATTCTTGAATACGAAAAGCGAATTATTTTATGGTATAAATTATTTCAAGTGAACTTTTTATACTATTTTGGTCAGAGGCACTAGAGCTAATTAATTTACATGAGGCGCTTTATACTGCAAATTTAGAGCAGTTTTATTTCTTTCAATTAACTGTTATACGAAAATATTTCTGTCAGCGACAACAAACAGTAAGAGATTATTTGACAATTGCGGAAATATGTTTAACCGGAAATTTTTTATCAATGAGACATTTTGAAACAAAATATTTAAATGCAAAATTTTTTTAGTAATTGTTCATTTAAAAAAATGATGAACAAAGCAATCTTAAATGGAAAAAACAAAATAAAGTTTAAATTGACTTAAGGGGGTGCCATAAACGCGACAAACTGGAGTCAATATAATTTACGAAAATAATAAGTCAGTATATTTTTTATGCTTATGATAGTTAGCTGAACCGATATAATTATGTTTAAACTTGATAAAATCATTTTTATTTATTAAAGGAAAGATTTTTTATCGAATTTTCATCTTTAAAATCGTAAAAATTCCAAAAAATTCAAAATATTATGAAAGTTTTACGCATTTCTCGTCAAAAATTTTTTCGGTTTTGTTCATTTAAATTTGTGGGTAAAAACCAAAAAAAAGCACTTTAACTTTTTTTATGGAGGCCTACATATCTTCTGACCGCTGTTTGAAAAATCATAAAATATTCATTTTTTATCGATTTTTTTAAAAAATATTTTGAAAATTTTCGGCAAATCAAGACCAAAATTTTTTATTATGGGTTTTTGAATTCTTCATTGAAAATTAGGCAGAATCACTTATTTAATTTTCAGGTATCTTTAAAATCTCCGTATGTCAACTCATGAGTTGGTCGCAGGATTATAATTTCTAAACTATCAATGAACTTTTTACCACTTGGCGGTACACTCGATAAGTGCCATTTGGCACTGAATTAATCAAATTTCATGCCAGCAAAAAATTTTCAATTCAATTTGGGGTGTAGTAGGCGCCATCACTTCAGATAGAAATAACATTTTTTCATATCAAAACGCAATTGAAGGTCAATTTTTATCTCAAAAGAATTGTTTTCCTCTGCTTTTGGCCATTTTTGATCATTTTTCTTGGACAAAAACTTTGATATTGAGGGAATTTATTACTGTGCGGAATTAAAACGAGACTTTTCAGTGCAGTGTTCAAGAGCATATTACGCGGAACAGCAGTACATCCGGCAATCTCTAAAATTTATTAATATCGTCTTCAAAGAAAATTCTATGGTCAGGTTAAGTTGGAAATGGATGTACAGTGAAAAGTGGTTTTGATTTTTAACATATTATTGATTTCTTAACATAATTAGTTATGTTAAGAAATGAACAATATGAACGTTCTCAAGAATGAACACTTTTATTGTAGATTAAAAAAATTTCACATTTTTTTCTCTGCTTTATCGCTCTCAAAAACTATAACAATTTGCCGGACTTATGCCCTTTAGGGGGTGGTCGAGGCAATCTGAGCCTTTTTAAACTGCGCCTCAAGAATAAACGGAGAGCAGTTGTAACTTCATTATACTTTGTATGCAAAGCCAAGGTTTTGATGAATCTTTGAGATGAAAAAAAATATTTTCTATGTTTGGAATAGGCTGTCCAACCTCTAGAAAAGTGCGAAAAATTAATCTAAAAAATTTTTGTCAGCCTTTGTCCATGACCCAATTTTTTACGATTTTTCACGAAGGAACATTTTATTCACGTGGGAATCGACGATCGGGCCCGGAATTTAGATTTTTTTCCTAGGTGGCGCTAAATCGCAAAAAATGTCAAGAATGCTGTTGAAAAAATTAAAAAAATGATCATTTTTGCGATTTAGCGCCACCACTAAGAAAAAAAATCTAAATTCCGGCCCGAACGTCGATTCCCACGTGAATAAAATGGTCATCCGTGAAATATCGTAAAATTGGGTCATGGACGGAGGCTGACAAAAAATTGTAAGATTAATTTTTGGCACTTTTCTAGAGGTTGGACAGCCTATTCCAAACATAGAAAATATTTTGTTTGATCTCAAAGATTCATTAAAACCTTGTCTTTGCATACAAAGTATAAATTAGTTATAATGAATTATAATTCATTATGAAGTTACTACTGTCCTCCGTTTATTCTTGAGGCACAGTTTAAAAAGGTCCAAATTGCCTCAACCACCCCCTTAAGGGGGTTGTGGGAGTGAAGAATGCATGAGTGGAACAAAATAGTTTATATATTTTCTGGAACCCGTCAATAAAAATAATTTATTCTTAAACGTGATGAAGTAATACGTGGGTTGTATGAATGAGATGTATGATCGGTTCAAAGAGAACGGTTTTGCAGAGCGTGGGCGAGGATTCACTTGATGGTCTTCAAAACTTGAAATTTTCGAATTTTCAATAATTTAATTTCAATAAATTTTCATTAAAAGTTGAAAAAGTTAACATTAAAGTAACAAGACCAGAGTTTGTGAAATTTGCCGGAATATTTACCTTTTTAAAATTTACTTAAAAGTATAAATTGTTAACTGTGATACAGTATGTATTTTGATTACAGGCTTGACTGACATTTAGGCCTGACATTTCGAGAGCGATGAATAATTCATTGTTTAATCACGTGTAAAAAAAACAATGCGGATTTAAACTTAGTAACTTTTGACTTCCCAAAAAAGGGTGACCAAGAGATTTCAATTCAAACGTATGCATTCCATGTCTATTCCGCGGTTTTTTCTATAAATACAATTGATACATTCATTTAAGGTTATCTTCTGGTAAAAATTTTCGAAAAACAAGTTGTCTTAAGCGGGTCGGTGTTTGATCTCGGTGCATTTTGACAAATACGGATATGGGCCCTCGATAAAAAATTTTTTACTTGGTTTTTATATCCTTCTCAATATACCACCAAAGTAATATTTCATACTCCAGGCAACTTTTGTAACTATAGAATTTTCGAATTACGGCTTTTAAAGAAAAGTTTGAGTTCGAATTAAACTTTTCGAATCCGACAAATTATGAGAAATTTTTGAAAACACTTCAGAACTTTATGAAAAAATGCCTTAATTACATTAAAAATTTTTTTACAGTATTTGTTTCAAATCAACATAAAACACTCATCAAAATGGCCACTTTGACTTTTCGCGAAGGTGACCACATATTTCTTATATGGTACTTCAAAAATCTTATGACATTTTTTGGGGATTGCCAAATTGGTAAGCCGACCTGTTGACCATTTTTAATTTATTTTATTTAACTCCCGAAAAAAAATATTACTTTCGATGTGATAAAATTTCGGTTTTTTTTTCGTCTTTTTTAAAAAAAATTATATTTTCGATTTTGACTTAAAATCGTATGAATTTGAAATAAATAAATTTTGATTGACAGGACCGTTGTTTACGGTTTCTTATTGATAAAAACAATAAATTAAATTTTAATGTAATTTAGACACCTTCGATAGCAAACGCGGTTTTTTATGCAGTGGTTTTTATCAAAAGACGATGTATAAGTAAAAATAATCATCTGAAGAATTCAGATTATACAAAGTAAAGCTTGAAAAGTAGCAACTTGTGTTCGAAAAAGTTTTTATCCAACATTTTAGAAATGCAAGTAGGTTGCAGTTGGTTGTATTTTTCTTAGGGGGACTGGTCGCTGGTTTTTTCTATGAGGCACTGTGGGGCTGGTTGAAAATTGGTCAATTGATTGGGGAATGTAACCAATTGTACTACCGACCCAATTATCAGAAAAATGTTTCGAATTTTCGTGTTTTTCGAATTTTTTTTAAGTATCTTTTTTCAAAATGAAGTTCAAAAATAACGTTTGCTTTATTTAACAACTACAACTTTGAAAATTTTACCTTGACGTAAGCCAACTTTCTGATCAGTGTTTTCGTGGCTTTCTTTTGATACCACTTTCGAAAAAATCGAAGTACATTTTTTTCTGAAATTTTTTCACGTGACCTTCAAAAATTTATATTTTGAGCTTGGGGTTGAAATTTGAAAAAAACGCTTCAAGAGGCGTTTCTATTTGTTCTGTGCTAGTGTTTGCTGAAATTTGAGTGGATTCCTTAATATAACCTAGGAGGAGATAGATTTTTGGTGAAAAAAATGCTAAAAATCGCAAAAAATCGGTAGTTTTCTGCGATTTCTAGAAAAACTGAAGTGATTTTTGAAAAAAACGCTTCAAGAGGACCTTAGTTTATATGTCATACGGTATATGTTATAATTTGAGCTGCTTTCTAAATAAACCCTGGGAGGAGATAGATTTTGAAATTTGGTCGAGGGACACCNCATTCAATAAGCGGATGCACGTTTAACTTATTTTTCTTGACAGTCTATTCACAGAAAACTTTTTTGTCATCTTTTGTCGATATTTATAATAATATTTCTTTCGTACGCAACCTTTTATTGATGAATTCAAAATAGACTTTAACGTCTGAATAAGGATTATAAGCTCATACTATTCATGTCTGACTCGATTCACCATACATGAATCATTTTTTATTCTTCATTCTATCAAAACATGCAACACTTTATTCTGCATCGCAATTGACACTGGCAGAACGCCCTATCCGATTGTCAAAATATATACTCACACGTTATTGATCTTCTTTCTAAATCAAATGTCGCTAAGAGCAAAATACTTTAAATTTGACTTCTATTCAAAGCTCCTTGTAGCTATCGATTGTACGATGCATCTTATTCTTGGTTGCTTCTATGCAGGTTCATTCCCAGAACATCAACTCCACATGTACGTTCTTCAACCGGGTACTGTTCAAGTCAATACAATTGCACTTGCGACAATTACCTATTAAGTTTCGCTTGATTGATAACTTAACATAAATTGACAATTCAAGCCATTTTAATCAATAAGCAAGAAAAACTTCTTGCACACTACTTAACATCTAATTCAGCCTGTTGATAACGGCTATTCGGAATACACCTTCTTAAACCGGTGGTTTGCAGAAACATGCCCACTTTCGACTACTGCTGTCCAATGAATAAATTCGTTCAATCCACCAATAGCCCAAATATTGTGCCATCAAATTCTGGATCGTTTCAAAAACATCATCTTACTATACGTGGCGCTGCTATCGTCTTTTCTCTCGTCTGACTCACAGAGCAACATCGCGTCGCAACTCGATGCACAACATAAGTTCAGAATTGCACAAACTGCGAAAATGAACGGAGTTTTCAATGATGACCTTAAATAAACATTTATTCTTAAACTTATTATAAGTGGCCTCAAGACTTATTTACAGTGGGCTCCGAGACAAAGCTGATTCTTGCTACAAATTCGATCATGGCACTTAAACATAACATATCATCCACGCATTATGTCGTGCCAATGGTCATTTGACAGGATTTTTCAACGTCAGACTCTCTCATTAATCGCTTACAAAAGAAATTATGGCTCAACTATTTTACTCTCTTGCTTGTTCATTTTAACGATTCAATGTTGCTCAAACACTTTCAAATTAAAACTCACCGCAGTGAGCAAATACACATATAGATGCTTCTGTTATTTTGACAATTTATAAAAGTTAATATTTGAGGTTCTGTACCAGCAGAGCTCATACAAAAGCTTACATAAAACACTGAAGAATCATGTTTATTCTGTAATAATAAATGTCAGACTTTCGAAACAGTTTACATTCTTCTTCGGAAAGTATTACTACAAACGTCTCACAAAAAGCCATTCTTTCCTTCACCGACCCGATGAATTTTCCGATACCCGGTAATACGGTTCCATTACTCACATTAAAGCTGGGAGATTTATGAGATTAATTTGTTCAAAAGTGAAATTTTTGTTTATGTAATTTCTCAAAATCTTTTCATTTTTTTCGACAATCATGCGATCACTAGTAATGCAGATAATTGGCTATACCCTTAAATTATGTTGATTCCGTGACATCACGAAAAGCGGAATTATTTTTATGGTTATAAATCTATTTCAAGGTGAACATTTTCTATACTATTCTTGGTCAGACGGCACTAGAAGATAAATATACATTTACTGGAGGCGCTTTATACTGCAACTTTAGAGCCCAGTTTTATTTCTTTCACATTAGCTGTTATACGAAATATATCTTCTGTCAGCGACACAAACCGTAAGAGCATTATTGACAATTGCGGAAATAGGTATTACAGACAATTCTTCTTATCAATGACGCAGGACATTTTGCAACAAAATCACTAAATGCAAATTTATTTAGTTAAATTGTTCAGTGTTTAAAAACATGATGAACAAAGCAATCTCTAAATCGGCAACAGAAAACAAACTAAAAGTTTAATTGACTTAAGGGGGTGGCCCATACACGCGACAACACTGGCAGTCAACTACTTAATTTACGAAAATAATAAAGGCAGTATAGATTTTTTATTGCTTAATGCTAGTTAGCTGCAACAGATAGACTTATGTTTAAACTCTGATCAAAAGCATTTTTATTTATTAAAGGCAAAAGCATTTTTTTTATTCCGAATTATTCATCTTCACTAAATCGTAAAAATTAGCCAAAAATTCAAAAAATATTATGAAAGTATTTACCACTTTCTCGGTCAAAATTTTTCGGTTTTGTTCATTCTCAAATTTGGGTAAAAAACAAAAAAAGCACTTAACTTTTCTTTATGGAGGCCTACTATCTTCTGACCGTCTGTTTGCAACAATCGATTAAAATAGCTCATCTTCTTTTCATCGATTTATTCCTTAAAAATATTTTGAAAATTTTCGGCAAATCCAGACCAAAAATTTTTTATTATGGGTTTTTCATTCTTATTGAAAATTAGGCAGAATCACTTATTTAATTTTTCAGGTATCTTTAATCTCCGTATGATCAACTCATTGAGTTGGTCGCAGGATTTATAATTTCTAAACTATTCAATGAATTTTTACCACTTGGCGTACACTCGATAAGTGCATTTGGCACTGAAATTAATCAATTTCATGCCAGCAAAAATTTTCAATTCAATTTGGGGTGTGTAGTAGGCGCCATCACTTCAGATAGAAATAACATTTTTATAGCAAAAACGCAATGAGGTCAATTTTTTATCTCAAAAGAATTGTTTTCCGCTCTTTTTGGTCCATTTTTGATCATTTTTCTTGGACAAAACTTTTGAATTGAGGAATTATTACTGTGCGGAAATTAAAAACGAGACTTTCAGTGCAGTGTTCAGGCATATTATCGCGGAAACAGCCAGCAGTAAATCTGCAATCTCTAAAAATTTATTATATCGTTTTCAAAGAAACTTTACTATGGGTCAGGTTAAGTGGAAATGGATGTACAGTAGAAAAGTGGTTTGATTTTTAACATATTTATTGGATTTCTTAACATAATGTAGTTATGTTTAAGAAATGAACAATATGAACGTTGCTCAGAATGAACACTTGTATTTGTAGATTAAAAAATTTCCACATTTTTTTCCTCTGCTTTTCGCTCTCAAAAAAATTACAATTTGCCGGATTATAGCCCTTAGGGGTAGGTCGAGGCATCTGAGCCTTTTTAAACTGCGCCTCAAGAATAAACCGGGAGAGCAGTTGTAACTTCATTATACTTTGTATTGCAAAGCCAAGGTTTTGATGGAATCTTTGAGATTGAAAAAATATTTTCCATGTTTTTGGGAATAGGGCTGTTCCAACCTTAGAAGTTTGCGAAAAATTATCTAAAAAATTTTTGTAGCCTTTTCCATGACCCAATTTTTAACGATTTTTCACGAAGGAACATTTGGATTCACGTGGGAATTCGACGATCGGGCCCGGAATTTAGATTTTATTTCCTTAGGTGGACGCTAAATCGCAAAAAATGATCAAGAATGCTGTTGAAAAAAATTAAAAATGGATCATTTTTGCGATTTAGCGCCACCTAAGAAAAAAAATCTAAATTCCGGCGCCGAACGTTCGATTCCCACGTGATAAATGGTCATCCGTGAAATATCGTAAAAATTGGGTCATGGACGAAGGCTGACAAAAAATCTGTAAGTTAATTTTTGGCACTTTTCTAAGAGGTTGGACAGCTATTCCAAACATAGAAAATTATTTTGTTTTGATCTCAAAGATTCATTAAAACCTTGATCTTTGCCATACAAAGTAATAATTAGTTATAATGAATTAATAATTTCATTATGAATTACTACTTGTTCCTCCGTTTATTCTTGAGCACAGTTTTAAAAAGGTCCAAAATTGCCTTCAACCACCCCCTTAAGGGGTTTTGTTGGGAGTGAAGAATGCAGAGTGAACAAAATTTAGTTTAATATAATTTTCTGGGAACCCGTCAATAAAAATAATTTTATTCTTAAACGTGAATGAAGTAAGACCGTGGTTGTATTGAATTGAGATGTATGATTGGTTCAAAGAGAACGTTTTGCAGAGCTGGGCGAGCGATTCACTTGATGGTCTGCAAAACTTGAAATTTCGAATTTTCAATAATTTTAATTTCAATAAATTTTCATTAAAAAGTTTGAAAAACGTTAACATTAAAGTAACAGGACCAGAGTTTGTGAAATTTGCCGGAATAGTTTACCTTTTTTAAAATTTACTTAAAGATTAAATTGTTAACTGTGATACAGTATTGTATTTTGATTACAGGGCTTGACTGAACATTTAGGCCTGACATTTCGAGAGCGATGAATAATTCATTGTTTTATCACGTGTAAAAAAAAACAATGCGGATTTTAAAACTGAGTAACTTTTGACTTCCCAAAAAAGGGTGACCAAGAGATTTCAATTTCAACGTATGCATTCCATGTCGATTCCGCGGTTTTTCATATAAATGACAATTGATACATTCATTTAGGTTATCTTTGGTAAAAATTTCGAAAACCAAGTTGTCTTAAGCGGGTCGGTGTTTGATCTCGGTTGTGCATTTTGACAAATACGGATATTGGGCCTCGATAAAAAATTTTTTACTTGGTATTTTTATATCCTTCTTCAATATACACCAAAGTAATATTGTCATACTCCAGGAACTTTTGTAACTTATAAATTTTCGAAATTACGGTTTTAAAGAAAAGTTATGAGTTCGAATTAAACTTCTTCGAATCCGACAAATTATGAGAAACTTTTTGGAAAACACTTCCGAACTTTATTGAAAAAATGCCTTAATTACATTAAAATTTTTTTAACGATATTTGTTTTCAAAATCAACATTAAAACCACTTCATCAGAAAATGGGCCACTGTTGACTTTTCGCGAAGGTGACCACATATTTCTTATATCGTAACTTCAAAAATCTCTATGACATATTTTGGGGATGCCAAAATTAGATAAGCCGGACTGTTGGGACCATTTTTAATTTATTTTATATTTAACTCCCGAAAAAAAAAAAATTTCTTGTCGATGTGATTAAAATTTCGGTTTTTTTTTCGTCTTTTTTTAAAAAAAATTATTATTTTTCGATCGATTTTGATTAAATCGTATGAATTTGAATAAGATAAATTTTGGATGACAGGACCCAGTTGTTTACGGTTTCTTATTGATAAAAACAATAAATTATTTTAATGTAATTTAGACACCTTCGATAGCAAACGCGGTTTTTTATGCAGTGGTTTTTATCAAAAGACGATGTATAAGTAAAAATAATCATCTGAAGAATTCAGATTATACAAAGTAAAGCTTGAAAAGTAGCAACTTGTGTTCGAAAAAGTTTTTATCCAACATTTTAGAAATGCAAGTAGGTTGCAGTTGGTTGTATTTTTCTTAGGGGGACTGGTCGCTGGTTTTTTCTATGAGGCACTGTGGGGCTGGTTGAAAATTGGTCAATTGATTGGGGAATGTAACCAATTGTACTACCGACCCAATTATCAGAAAAATGTTTCGAATTTTCGTGTTTTTCGAATTTTTTTTAAGTATCTTTTTTCAAAATGAAGTTCAAAAATAACGTTTGCTTTATTTAACAACTACAACTTTGAAAATTTTACCTTGACGTAAGCCAACTTTCTGATCAGTGTTTTCGTGGCTATTCTTTTGATACCACTTTCGAAAAATCGAGGTACATTTTTTTCTGAAATTTTTTTCACGTGGACCTTCAAAAATTTTATATTTTGAGACTTTGGGCGTTTGAAATTTGAAAAAACGCTTCAGAGGCGTTTCTTTTTGTTCTGTGCTATGTTTGCTGAATTTGAGTGATTCCTTATATAACCTAGGAGGAGAATAGATTTTTGGTTGAAAAAAATTGCTAAAAAATTCGCAAAAAATCGGTAGTTTCTGCGATTTTCTAGAAAAACTTTGAAGTGATTTTTGAAAAAAACGCATTCAAGAGACCTTAGTTTATATGTCATACGGTATATGTTATAATTTGAGCTAGCTTTCTAAAATAAACCCTGGGAGAGAGTGGATTTGAAATTGGTCGAGGGACACCTTGTACTGGTAAACGTATTCTCAGAGTTGTATCGGAACAAAAAGTCATTGATCAATGGTTTGACAACATTAAAAAAAAAAAAAAAAAAAAAAAAACAAAAAAAAAAAAAAAAAAACGGGTAGATCTACACATGGCTAATCTTAATTGTTCCCATGTCCCATAGTTTCTCGGTTGGGCTGATTTCTCATCCGGAAAAGTCAATTCCAGCGACCAGTACCCCCTTAAAATGATGTCATTTCAAATGTTTTGCGAAAAGCTATCACAGAAAAAATAGAAACTTCTGTAGTTAATTTTTGTAAATTTGAAATATAAACCGGAAACATTAATTTCTGAGGTCTTATGAGAAAAACTTCAAAAAAGTGCTCTGATTTTTTTAAAAGTAGACTCAAAAGTTAGTCAAGAAAACACTGATCAGAAAGTTGGCTAACGTCAAAGTGAAATTTCGAAGTCTTAGTGGTTCAATTAAATAAAACGTTATTTTTGAACTTTATTTTGAAAAAAGTTGAAAAAAACAAAAATTTCGAATTTGTTTTTATTTGTTCGGTTTGTTATCACTCAAAATCAATTTGGAGCATTTTAAAATTCATTTAGGTCTCAAGAAACCAGCAACCTGTACCCCCTTGAGACAAGTCTAGATTGGACGCTAACCAATATCATGGCTAGTGAGCAATCAACTCGACATTACTCGGATTCGCGCTTAGGTGAACTCACTTTAGAGGTTACGTTGAAGCGAGTAAGTAGAGATATTACATTTAGTTGAACTGTGAGTAATTGAATACATAGGTTGTATCTACATTAATCAAAGTGTCAAGACTTACTTAATCCGCAGGAGATATCATTGCAAGAACCCGACGGATATAAGAAGCTCCTCAGGCTAAGTATAGAATACAGTGTCTGCTACGGCAATCAAGGATACTTAATCCCATAGATTAAGTCCCAGACCAGAGGGTTAAGTCCCATTGCTACGTAGTGAATGAAGAGAAAATAAATCATAAAATAAAAAATAATTCGGAGGTTTTATCAGTTGAAACATTGCACAACTATGCAAATTAAATTTCCTAAATTCGGTTATGAAAGATCACACATTATTGTTTTTAGCAATTTTATACATTTCATGTTCACTGCACTCTAGTGGTAAAACCGGAAACAGAATCCTTAAATTAGTCTAAGCTATTTAGTCCTGAATCTTTTTTTTGCTGACAATACTCTCGTAAAACTGGCGTTCGTCGGTAGTTATTATATCTATGTTATTTATTAATAAGTCATGTGCTTTTATTGGTGAACTCTACCGGTGTCATCATTCTACCACTACTGTTGATGCAAGGGATCGGGCAATTGAAAATTCGAAAAATATTTTTTTAAAAAATCACTACCCCCTTAACTTGCTGAATCAGAAAATTAAAGAAGTACGTGATCGAAATTTTCAAAAATCAGAAAATTCTAAAAAACGTCAAGAGGACCTCGAAAACCCCAATTTTGAAAATTTCACTCTTTCCTTAACTTATACTGGTCTACGATGCTCACAAGTGGCAAACCACAAAAAAAACATTTTCAAAATTGCAACTTATGCTATAAATATATTTGTGATTGTGAAGCATCGTATACCGGTGAAACTCAACAACAACTTCATACGAGACTGAAAAATCATAGAACCACAGAAAGTTCAGTTCTTCACCAACATACTCAAACATGCTCTACCTACCAACAAACTTTTTATAACGTATTAGGAGTTGATCAGGATAACAGTACACAAAAAGAACAACTCGATTTTTTTGAAAGTCATTTTACAATTATGGAAACAAATTTAGCCCACAAAAATACTAGAAAAATCTTCGAGGGTATGTTAATCAGCCTTGAAAAACCTACTTTGAACAAACAAAAAGAACATAAAATATTGAAGTTCATGTGCATTTGCTTNTTTGAAATAAACCTTAATTTTTATATAACCTGTATAATCAGTATTTTAAACTTCTGAGGAGCGCTTTTGTCGATAAGTGCTATATTTTTTCTAGTATATGTGATAAACCACCGATTTTCGACCTTTTTTCATCGGAAAATCTATCTCCTCCTAAGTTAAATTTCAAAATTCACCCAAATTTTTGTAAACGGTAGCTCAAAACAAATAAAAACTTCTGAGAAGCCGTTTTTTTCAATTTCGACCCCAAACTCAAAATATGATTTTTTCAAGGTCACGTGAAAAATTTCCGAAAAAAAATGTGCTTTGGTTTTTTCGAAAGAAGTCTCATAAGAAAGGTGGGAAAATACTGAAGAGAAATTTGGCTTACGTCAAGTCGAAATTTTGAAGTTTGATTGGTCAAATTTAAACATACGCTATTTTGTACTCAATTTTGAAAAAAATACTCAGAAGAAAATCGAAAAACCCAAAAATTTCGAAAAATTTTTTTGTTCTTATTTAGATTGTTTTGTGCTTTTAAAACATAAACGA
>SCLH01000958.1:2447-46478 GCA_004367855.1 Oikopleura vanhoeffeni | reverse complement strand
ATCCTGAAGAACATCAGATTATATCAAAGTAAGCCTGAAAAGTAGCAACTTGTGTTCGAAAAAGTTTTTATGCAACAATTTGAAATGGCAAGTAGGTTGGCAAGGCTGTGGGCTTGTACTTAAGGGGGTACTAGGTCGTGGTTTTAATGAGGATGACGTGCGAGGGCTTGCTGTTTTTTCTGTTGGTAAACATGTGCGAAATTGGATTTGAGAGATAGATATACCATTGTCCGCTGAACCTACCGACCAAATTTATTCAGTAAAAATTTGTTCGTTCCGAGGAATATTTCTGTGTTTTTCGATTTTTTTCTTAAGTATATTTGTTCACAATTGAAGTTAAAATATAACGTTAGTGCTTTAATTTTAAAACTAAAACTTGAAAATTTTACGCTTGACGTAAGTCCAGACTTTAGACTGAGTGCGTGTTTTCGGTGGCGTTCTTTTGATACCGACTGTTCGAAAAGAATCAGAAGAGACAGTTTTTGTTCGTGAAATTTTTCGACGTGACCTCTTCAAAATTTATATTGTTGGAGCTTGGGGTTTGAAATTTGAAAAAAAACGCTTCAGAGGATTTCTTTTGTTTGCTGTGCTAGTGTTTGCTAGAAATTGAGTTGGGATTCCTTTAAATACTACCTACTGGAGGAGATAGATTTGTTGGTGGAAAAAATGGGTAAAAATCGCAAAAATATATCGGTAGTTTTCTGGATTTTAGAAACACTGAAAGTGATTTTTTTGGGAAAAAAACGGTGTCAACGGAGGACCTTAGTGTTATATGTCATACGGTATAGTGGTATATTTTGAAGCTGCCTTCTAATAAACTGGGGGAGATAGATTTTGAAATGGTCGAGGGACACTTGTACTGGTTAACGGTATCTCAGAGTGGTCGGAACACAAAAAGTCCATTGATACAATGGGTTTGGCGGCAAGATTAAGGGTGATCTAGCAACATGTCTAATCTTAATTGTCATAGTTCGTCGTTGGGGCTGTTTCTCATCGGAGAAGGCAATCCAGCGACAATACCTCCGCGTTAAATGATGTCAGTTTCAAGATGTTTGGAAGTAAGCGTATAGCAGAAAAATAGATGAGCAACCTTCTGGTGAGTTGGAATAGTGGGTTGTTAAATTTGATTATTATTCCGGTAACATTATTTTCACTGAGGTTTATTGAGAACTTTCAAAAGCAATGTTCTTGTGTTTTTTAAATAGTAGACTCAAAATTAGTCCAATGACCTGATCAGACTTATTAATTTTCTAGACCGTTTACAAGTGTGTATTATTTTTTTTCGATAGTCTTAGTTGGGTCATTATATATATTGAACTTTTATTGTTTGATACTTTATTTGATATATAAGTTTGAAAAAATTCGATTATTTTTTTTTTTTGTGGTTTGTTATTCATTCATAATGTCTAATTTTGTAGCATTTAAAATCCATTTTTTTAGGCTCAAGAAACCAGGAATCTTACATGATCTGTTTGTTTTTTGATAACCTCTGGACATAGTGATATTATTGTGAATTCGACATTACTTGTAATTTCTGGCCCTTAGTGAAGCAATCAGTGCGCTTAGATGTGTTATTGACGCAGTAGTTAGCGTATCTACATTAGAGTGAGTTTGGACTGTCGAGTAGTTGATGGATTACAATTAGTTTGTTATGTGACATTTGGAACGGTTGTCAAGATATATTTTACTTATCCGCAGGATATTTTGCAAGAACTGACTGGATTATTATGTTTTAAGACTCTGTTAATGTTATAGTATGATCATGTCTGTACGGCAAGTTAAGATTTAATCTCATAGATTATAGTCCCGTAGACAGCAGGTGTAAGTCCATTGGTCGTTAGTGAATGTTGAAAGTAGAAGATATTAAATAATATTATAGAATATTCGGAGGTTTTATCATTTGAAACATTTGCAGACTATGCAGAATTAATTATTTCGTAAATTCGGTTATGAGAGATCAGACATTAGTTGTGTTTTAGCATTTTATACATTCTATGTTATTTTGCTATCTCCTAGTGGTAGATTTTACAGGACTTATGTAACTTTTTAATAGTCTAAGTATGTAGTCCTGGAATCTTTTTTTTGTGTATTTATTCTCGTATATCTTGTGCGTTGATTTTAAACTGGTTCTGGATGATTATATTTTAGTATTTAATTTATGTGTTTTTTATTTGTGACTCTAACGTGTTATTTTTTTGTCTATCAGCACTACTGTGATGCAAGGGAGTTGGGCAATTGAACCTCGAAAGAAATCTGATTTTTGTATAAAAATAACTACTCCTCCTTAATCTTGCTGAATCTGAAATATGTAAAGAAGTATGTGATCGAAAATGTTTAAATCATTTTGAAAAGTTTAAAAAACGTCAAGAGGACCATCGAACAGCCAATATTTGAAAATTTACTCTTTCCTAACTTATACTGGTCTAAACGATGTCCAAGTGGCAAACCACAGAAAAAACCTGAGTAAAAATTGCTAATTATGCTATAGGAATTTGTGTTGTGAAGCCGATCGTATACGCGTGAAACTATACAACGGAACTTCATGAGAGAATGAAAAAATCATAGACCACAGAAAGTCAGTTCTCACATTCAACATACTCAAAATTGCTCAGACTACCAAAAACTCTTTATAACGTAGTTAGGAGTTATGCAGGTACAGCAGTAACATAAAAGAAACTGATTTTTGTTGAAAGCATTTACAAATTATGGAAACAAATTTGCGACAGAAAATATAGAAAAAATGTTGAGGTATTGTTAAGGTGAGCTTGAATAAAACCTACTGTTGAACAAAACAAAGAAGTAACATAAGAATATTTGAAGTTGGCATGTGCATGCTTGCTCGGCAGATACTTAGAGTGCTGATACATAAATATTTTCATTGTTAATCGAGCATTAATGTTGGTGGCGCGGACCTGAGAGCCGATCTGCCGTCGCAACCGAAATGGGAGAATTAGCAAAATGGAGATTATCACGTTGCCAAAAAGGCAAATGGAGAAATCTAACATTCTGTTTTTAAAGCAGAAATATAGAATCAAAGATGTAAAAAAGTAAATGTAGAAAAGTTAAATGTAGAAAGAAGGCTTTACGTAGGAAAAAGTGATATGTAGAATATGAGTAAATGAGAAAGTCAGCGAAAATGGCGAAACGTTTGGTTAACTGAAATTTTCTAGTATTTCATCAGGAAAGACGACTTTGTCAAGCATTATTTCGAAGGATTAAAAGATATATGACAAACGTTGTTGGTTTCAGTGTATAGGGTTATGTCACGGGGGGCATGAAAAACTACTAAATATATAATCTCCTATTCAGGGATGACTGGTGCATTTGAAGCAGAATAACGGTTTTAACGTGTCCATGATATTAGAACACGGTAGCAATAGACGCACGAATATGAATGTTAGTGTTAGGGATAATTGAACATTATGGCTTGCTTGTCCACAAACAAATCTGAGGCCGTGCTGAATTGCCGACAATCACGAGGAGACATGTTCACACAAGTGGCAATATTTTTCATTCAAAAGCCAGTATACTCCTCCTAGTTTTGAAAGGAGAAAATTTTTTATACTTTTTTGACCAGAGAACGTGAGCATGAGCCCGCAGGTCCGGTTTAATCTCCTAAAGAATTTCATATCCGCCTTAAATGAGCACAAAACTGTTTTTGGGCCTTATTTTGAAAGCCTCGGGGAAAATACTACTCCTCCCTGGATTTTGACCGGCAGGAATGTAAACTGGATGAGTCGGATCTAATGGATGACGGCCGTATATAGCGGGCAGAGCCGAGGTCCATCAATTGCATTTTTTGTATCTCGATGGTTTTGGAAAACGAGGCGATTCTTTCGGAGAAATTTCAAATTTGAAATATAATGAGAGATAATATTGTTTTCACATAGGGATAAAATACTTTTTTTCAGTGACAATTGAAAAGTAAAAGAGTATTTTAGATTAAATATATTTTTGGTCCATATTGTTCAAAAAAAATTTTTTGTAAAGAGTAATCTACTGGCTTCGAAGGATATTCCATGTCAGATTAGCGCAGTTTTGTAAACGTAGCCTTAAGGCCTCGAAAAAATTTTGCCAAAACTTTTTTTATAGACCAACTCCTTCACCCATAAGGCGACTAGAGCCCTAATCGCAAACGCGAAACTAGTCTAATTCTCCCAGGTTTTATTTGAAATAAACCCAAATTTGTAACGAAAACCTGTATATTAGTAGACAAACTTCGTTGGTGAGCTTTGTCGAAAGTGCTGAGTATTTATTTACTAGAATAACGGGAAAACTGGTACAGAATAGGTTTGTTGGATTTTTGTCAATCCGGAAAATCATACTCTCTAGGTTAATTTCAAATTTACGACTCAAATGTTGCTGCAAAAGCTAGCTCTATACAAACAGAAAGCTTAATAGGTGGGTTGTTTGTCCAAATTACGATGCCCAAACAAAAAATTGAATTTTTTTAAGGTCACGTGAAAAATTTCCGAAAAAAATGTGCTTTGAATTTTTTTCGAAAGTAAGGCTCAACCAAAAGCTGAGAACAACACTGGAGAAGTTGGCGGTACAGTGCAATCCGATATTTTGAGTTTAGTGTCAATTGAACAACGTATTTTTTGAACTTAATTCTTTTGGAGAAAAGATATAGAAGAAAAGTTGTCTTTTGGTTGTGTTTTCATGCGTATCAAAAGATAGACAGATTGATTGGTGAGTTTTATGACGATAATTATGCGGAAGATAATGTAGGAGACCGGGATACCCCTTAGAGCATTTTGCTCTAAGCAAGTTAGTATTTGAAAATATCGAAAAACGGATTTTTGGACTGTTATAAACCAGCCGGATGCCGTCTATAGGAAAACATGTTTAACTCCTCCAGCAACTAGGAAACGAAGACTCGCCTCACACCAAGAAGCCTATCTAAGAGGCAATACTTTGGAGCGCTTGTATGCACGGAACTGGAAAAGATATCATTAACTTATTTTTCACTGATTGAGGATTAGGGATAGAATGTATAATAAATACCCGAAAACATAACATTTCCGAGAATTCGAAGTTGTGAACTCTTGATAACTGCCCAGAGCAAACGCAGGTTCACTCACTGTATTTTGATGAAACATCATTTTTATCAATGGACATAGTAAGTTACAAATTTACATAGTGAACATACTAGCTGTTTAAAGCTTTGATCTCGATTGAACCTATTGATATCATGTCGAATTTTGCTTACAAAAACTGATCACAAAATGATTCATACAGGCCGCGCGTCAAAATATATGACACGCAAAGTTGTGAAAAATATTGGTACTCATTGAACTTCAAATATCAGTTGACGAACGCATGTTCTACACTGAATTGATTTGGTCTTTGTCGGCTTTATTTTGGATTAAAATTCCCATCTTTTGGAAATATAATTTTTTGAAAAATTTTTTTTTCATGATTTTGAGTTTCATATAAACACTGTGAAAAAATTAGTTTCTTCTTATAGAGACTGCATAAAAAATAAAATTTATATCCAAATCTTAAATATTTCGTAAAAATTGGCTTCCTCAGAATTCGATATATTTCTCGTTTTTCACACAAATTAATTTTTTAAGAAATTTTGGCGAAATCCTAAAAAAAAGTAGGAAAAAATATCTTTGAACGGCTATACGCTATGAAATTTTCAAACAATATTGAATTAAATTGCAAACTCTCATGACACATTGAATTGTAGGTCTGTGACGATGTTGATTTCTGCGCCGTTTTGGCCCCAAATTTTCTACTTCAGATAGTCAAGGGTGGTGGGGTTAACGACAATTTTTTCAAAATTTAAACAATATCTTCTGGAATCAAACGTTTGAAGTTGCTACGATTTTTTTTAAAGATACAGTATGGTAATTTATACTATATCCCCTATTCACACTTGGTGAATATCCCGGCCTGACTTTGGAACGTAGTGTGTTTTTTAAGTTAAAGTGCCGGATGATTCACAAAAGTGTTAAATAGGGATATATTATATATTTTTTCATTTTTTTTACATACCTTCAAGAAAGGAAGATTTGCGCGACTGGGCAAATTCTAACATAACTGGGCCAGTCTGGTATCTCGCTTCTAAATTCATTTATTTCTGTCACGATTACCAGATCAAAGAGTTTTCATTCGTTCTATATATCTAATAATACCAAGCAAACATTTTTGTAATTATGAAAAACTAAGAAAATTTCAAAAAAATAAATTGTTCACTTAAAAATTGAAAAATTCTACATTTTGCTTTTTCTACATTTTGTGCTTTTTTCTACATTTTTGCTTTTTTCCATTTCATTTTCTACATTTTTTCTTTTGGCCGTTTCCCAATTTCTACATTTTAATGTTTCTACATATTTGCTTTTTCTACATTTCACAATTTATTGTTGACAATTACTCAAAAGCAAAATGTAGAATTCTCCATTTTGTTATTTCCATTTTGCTTGCGACCCCGATTCTCACCCTAATTTATAAAAATGTTGAAACAGTTTCGCTAATTTTACAGCGAATCTGCTCGACAAAAAAATTTCGTTATAAATTTATTTCTTATTTCTCTCACTTTATGATATGAACTGGAATAACCGAAACGTCAAATAAATACATTTTTTATAATGACTTATTAATAAATTATTATATCTCGAACAACCCTACAAAAATCTATGTTATTATCTATGTTGATTGAGGTTTAAAACAAATTAGTTGCTTAAAATGTACTAAAAAATTCTTTGTAGGATCGAACCGGTCGTGATACTGGTTGGAAGACCTAGTTTTTGACCAAATTTTTATCATTTGATTCAGCGACGACATGTCATATTTTTAGATTTTTTAACTAATCATGATTCTATGAAAAAATTTTGAATTGGTGATTCATTTTTTGGTTTAGCTGAAAATCGAAAAAAAACATCTCAAATGGACTGTTTTCGGTTTATTTAGCATAAATTCAATTTTAAGCACTGATATCAGATTTTTTTATCAAAAAATCAGTTATTACAAATCATGTTATCCCCCTATTATGTTCTCTTCCGAGGGGCGTGTGCATTGGGTACATGGATTATTTTTGTCAAATAGGGACGAGGGACCTTTGAGCCTGAAATCTGACAGTTTTGGGCTCAATTGAAACTCGTCACCTGAGAAATTGCGTGTAAAATTTCTGCTCTTTTTTTCCTAGAAATAGGTTTTTTATAGAACTTTCGCTATTCTTCCTTATACCTATCGTCTGTCAAATCTTTAAGTTCAAATCTGTTGGATCAATAAAAGTTTCAATTAAAAAAAAACAATCAAAAAAAATCTGGAATGCGTTTTTGCATATATTTTTTTTCTAATGCGAGACGTTCAAAGTTTTGGTTACGTCTGATACCCCAGATTTCTTAATTTTTAATACATATTTGAATTAGTTTCCAAACATTAGTAGCTTTTTATGTTAGCGAACATAACCTCTGAGATGATGCAAAAAAATTCCACAATTCTTATATCGCCTTCAAAACAGCATAATTTCGTAGAAAAATACTAAGAACAAACCCAAATTTTTTGAAATTTTTCTTGCTGAAAATATTTATTTGAAATTGTTTTTTAAGCAAACCAAACACAAAATTTTCAATGCCGCTGAAATTAATAATTCATTATGTCCATATCTTGAGATATTGACCTCCATCGGTCACCTCAAATTTCTCAATCCGAGAAATAAAAAATTTTACTGTTAAAAAAATTAGTTTTTCATAAGTACAACATAAAATTATTCGGTTACCATAACGTCATTGGACGTGATTTCAACGTCTATCACAGGTCTTCCGGATGATGTCAGAATAAAATCAATTTTCAAAATCTAAGATTTTATTATTTGACGCGCAGGAGCAAAGTTTGTGAATTTATTTTCAGCATGCACTGAATCGTCAGTAATTAACTACCTCAATTTCACTACAGGGTGTAAGGTTTTCCCCTTCTTTTTTCCAAACTGGTTACACTTGATTTCCGCCGTTTTGATTGGTTGAATCTGAAAAAACTCTTCTGACAACCAATCAAAACGGCGGAAATCAAGTGTTACCAGTTTGGAAAAAAGAAGGTAAAAACCTTTCACCCTGTATGTTATCCAGAATAACTTATGCAGGATAAGTTATCCTCGGATAAATGTGAAAAAGCAATTGCCTATGCTAAGACTGAACAGAAAACCAATAAATTACAACTTAATTAAATAATTTTTTGTCTTTCAAATTTTTTGTACATATTTCTTAAAGTAAAATTCTTTTAACATTTTACTCAATAACAATTTCCTCAAAACATTTGAAAACAGTGTACTTTTTAAATGCTCATCAAATATACTTTTTAAACATTTTATCTCATGATCATCTTTTGTATTCTACGTTTAACCTTTCAAATTTTCACCGATAAAAGAAACTGTTAAATTATTACACTTTCACTTTGTTAAATTTTATCATTAACCCGTTTAAAACAATTCAGCTCCTTTTTTGAGGGCTTAATTTTTCTATCAAAGCGTTATTGATTTGCAACTAGTTTTTTTTTGAAATGATAAAATTTAACTTTACATAACATATTTTTACGTTATGAACAATTTTAATTGTTAACATAACATTGCAATAAGTTTATTGACTTAAGGGTATATTTTTCAACGTTAAGCAAAGTATTTATGCAAACGTTTATGATATGTTTCCGTGAATAACGTGTTGATAGAGCACTGATTCATTTCATGAACAAAATAATGTTCTTATTTTCGAGATAAGTTAATCAATAAGAGAAAAAAGATAACCATCGCCGGTTTTCTTAAACGTGGTACCATGAACTCGGCAGATTGAAGTTCATATAACTAACGGAAATATCAGGTTCATTTTTTATGCTTGTTATTGTATGCTCAGCCGATATTTCTAGCTTTTTAAAATGATAATATATCTATTTTTGAACAGATTTGTGTTCAACTTTCAATTTTTGAATTTGTTTAATTTAAAAAAACTCCAAAAGATCTTATTGATTATTTGCATTATGCGTCCAAATTAATTTTTCATTTTAATTTCTTAATTTCAACATAAAAATGCCCATATATTTTGCTATTTTTTTTCAAAAAATCAATGAATTTTAACATCTAATTTTTTATAAAAAGACATACAAATTTATATATGTACTGTTAGCTTGTGTTGAGACATAGAATTTTATTAATTTCAATAGAAATATTGCATTTTTTCAACCTTTTCGAATTTTTATTATTCGTCTTCAGAATGAGAAATATTTTTTTAGTCGAAAGAAGCAGAGACAAAATAATTTGGGGCTTTTACTTTGGCAATCAAATCAGAGAGCCCAATTGACAAATTATTTTGTCTCTGCTTCTTTCGACTAAAAAAATATTTCTCATTCTGAAGACGAATGATAAAAATTCGAAAACGTTAAAAAAATGCAATATTTCTGTTGAAATTTATATATTTACGTTTCGATTTATTATCTCTCTCAAGATTAAGTCTTATTTGAGCTGGAAAGTTAAATAGTGGAGTTTAATATATCAAATATCTTATTTTTGTTCACTTTATTTGAATTAATTTAGATTTTTTTCGCAAATCAAAAACTATGAGTAAGTGTTTTCTAAGTTTTTTATTTGAATAGGTTTCATCAGAATCATTATTTTGATATTTGCTGTTCACCAAGTCCATGGACGTATCGCCACTTAATTCGTTCTACGTGTTCCGACTACCCTTCTCAAGACGTACAAATGTGATTGTCATGTGCAAACAAAGATAAACACAAACTCAATGTCAGTGTTTAAATCAAGGGCCGGTTAATTCTCCTACTTAAGTTCTTTAAGTTTGTTTGGTTGGGAAATATTCAGTGTGATTTGAACGCCCACTTGCTGCAAAAAAACATATCCAAAAACGAAAATCTGCTGAAAAAATCATATAGATACTTGATCATTTGCAGGAAAAAATTCGAAAAATCCCTTAGTCACACTTTTGTGAATATCCCGGCTCTTCTACTTAAAACACACTACGTTTCCTTATCTGGGCCGGGATATTTACAAAAGTGTGAATCAGGGATATGCTCTAGGATGATTTCAAGATAAACTTCAATTTGATCACAAATTAATGAAATTGTGTGGCGCCCTATTTTTTGCAAAATATCTGGAAATTATACGCAGATTGTGATCATTTGCATTTATTTACGCAATGTCGATTCGGACAATTTCCATGAAATTCTTTAATGATATATGATATTTAAATAATAATATTAACTACTAGTTTCGCTTTATTGCATCTTCGGGTTTTTTTAAAATACAGTAAAGAAATAAAACTTCATAAACTTGAATTTGTCAAAATNAAAAAATATTCAGTAGCGTAGACTTTTGAACCCTTATACTGACGCCCAGCCTGCATGCAAAAAAAGAAAACATATATTTCCAAACAACACGAATAATGTCTTGGCTGAACATTAACTCACATTAGGATACTGTATGTCATTGGCAGGAAAACAAATTCGAAAAAATCCATATGTCACACTTTTGTGCATATCCCGCAGCCCCCTTGCCTACGCTTAACCACTTTTCTTAATTCCTTGGGGGCCGGTGATATTTACAAAAGTGTGAATCAGCGGTTATTCTTCGTGCGATTATTCTCCAAGGATAAACTTCAATGGTCACCAAGAAAATGAAAATCTGCTGTGTGGCCGCCCATTTCTCCTTTTGGGGCAAAATTATTCTGCGAGAAATTTATACGGCAGTGTTCGTGAATGCATTTTTGCATTTATTTCCGCAATTGTCCGTATTCGCGACCATTTCCATGAATTCTTGTATATGATACGTATGATAATTTACAATAATTAACTATTAAATACTAGTTTTTCGCTTGGTATTGCATTTCTTCGGGTTTTTTAAAATACAGTAAGAAATAAGAACTTCATAGAACATTGATTTGGAACAATCCTAGAAAAATCTTCACCTGCGCACACTTTTTTGAGTAAAATAAAACTAAGCATTCAATGGTTACTTTTTAAAAATTTGTACGATTTTTAGAAACATAGCTATATAGCGGCCTTTACTCGATGTCATCTGTGCCGAATTTAGCAACCAAGTCTTTGAGTTTGCGTATGTTAGTATAGCCTGCATGAGCGTCCAAGCGGTCATAGTAACGCTTGACCAGGCGCTGTTTGCTACTAATTTTGATCATTTGCTTTCGGAAAAAATCCAATTTTGATGTGAGTGTATAATCGTGTGTGAGCGTTTCAAAGTAACTTGATTATTTCATGTCCTTAAAAATTTTTTTATATCTTGGGACTCTGTAGTCCAGCGACATCGAGAGTCAGAGTCGGGATTCAAAAACTGTGTGTGGTGTGTGTGAGTTGATCGAGCGAATTGATCTATGTGGGATCTACGTGTCATCAAGGTGGGTCTTTCGTCAGTGATCGATCATTGAATCCGACTTTGCAGACACACTACAAATTGATAATTATGTGTTAGCAGTTTTCATAAACCTGATTCAGGGGGAGCTTTTGCGGACGTACTGAACAGTTGTGTGATTTTACAGGTTTTTAGTGCCAAACTAACATGAAATGTTGGCAAAATAAATTTCATTTTTTGTTTCAATTTACGGGCAAAGTATTCAGCTTGTGGGCTTGTATATTGTAAACAAATTATAGCATCTATATTTGGTAATTCTGGTTTTTCTTGATTTTGAAGAAAAATATCTATTCTCTCTTTCCCCAAATATTTTGGGTAATCATTTTGATAAAGAAGGGTTTTTAGGTCTTCTAAACAGGACAAAAATATTTCAAAACTTGAACAGCCATTAAGTTAATTGTGACATTGTATTGTGACATTATATATGATATAATGGCAGTATAATGATATAATGGCAGTTTTTGCCATTCATGATCAAATAAAATAGGTTCTAGGCACGTGACCGACCTTAAAGTCCGGCTCGTCGACTCATTCTTTATGCTTAACAAAACGTATGATTTTTTATTTCAAAATTGGAAAATTTCCCTTAACGTGTGTTCCCTATTTTTGAAATCAACCAATGAGTTTCGCAATCAGAGTCATAAAATCGAAATAAATTTTCGCATAATTCTTCCAAAAATAGTTGTTCTATGAACAGCGTGAGACGTGGATCAAGATGTCTTATACCGGCTGGACACCATGAATTACCAAAATAGTTGAAGTTGTGATCAAACGATTTTAATTCGTTGGTCATACGATTTCCCGGGGATTTTTTTTGTGAAATGGACGGTCTTACCTCTCAATCTAACAGGATGCCCCAATGAGATTTTTTCAGTAAAAAATACCCTCTATTAGTAGCACTTCTTACATTAATGTAATTTTCAAATTACGGAAATTTTTTCAGACCAGCAAAAGCTTCTGAAAAACCATTGCAATAGTAAAAAACCATATTTTGTTCATAAAATCTATTTAATAAAGTTCTTAGAAATATCGAAAGAAAATTAAACGTAAAATTAAGAACGGTGTGAATTGAAACAGCTGTTCAAAAAATTATAAATCTTGATTCATGCTGCAAAATACTCGCATATAAGCCAAAAATCATTGAGGAAAATGTAATTCAATTCTATGAAACAGATTGAAATAAAATTATGATTTTTTAAAAATAGGCTGTGCTGATGTTATGCCACTGAAAAATAAAATGCAGCTAATAAACGGTACAAAACAAAAACTTACTTTAATTCTGAAAAATGTATGGGAAAAACGGACTAGATTGAAATTGAGAACTCTAAAGAAATGTAAACGTATGTGTAAACTTCAAAATGAAACTCCTTTTATATTACTTTATTATTATACTCTTACTATTTAATCTTTTTTATTATGCCGAAATGATCTGTATTCTCCTTTGAATGTTTTTGACGTTATTTGTCAGATAACCACAATATTAGCCAAATAAGTTGTCCTTATTAAAACGAGCAGCTATTGTTCAGTAAAAACTTAATTTAATGCTGAACAATGTATGAGCAAAAAAGACTTGATTGAAATTGAGAACTCTGAAAAAATGTGAACGTATGTAAAAACTCTAAAATGAAACTCTTTTTAATACTCTTTTATTATCGAATTCGGATTTTGAAAACCGTTGATTATGTAAAAACTGCGTCAAAGGTTGCTTTGACCCCACTGATCACTAAAAATTGAAAAATGGTGCTAGAGAGTAAAAACACCAAATTTTGATTATTATATGGATTAAGGGCCATCAGTTGACAGATCGTGACTATTTGAATGATACAAACAACGCAGTATACAAGCATCCAATCAAAAACCCTGGATTACAAAAAAGGCTGATTTAATTGGTCATAATTTTAACAGATCAACCGATTAATTGTTCAGATTCCACATATTTCAAATACCCACGATCTGTCGGTTAAGGGCCCTGCATCCATAAATTATAATGATGTTAAACTTTTACCCAAATATTAAAAATGAACTCATTACGCTTTGCATATTATATAGATTTTATACCAATTAGTGTGATGCTTATTTTTTCGAGGAGATTATTATTCTCAAATTATCTCCCTTCAAAATATCATTACTTCTCATAAAACCTGTACTGCCGTTGCTTACAAGTTTTCTGCAAGACTGCGCCTGATGTTATTTTTATCTGCAATAAAACGATGAAAAACTTAGTCATTGTATTTATTAATTTTTGATACTTTATTTATAATTCTCACGCTTAAATCTTAGTACAATACTAATCGAGGAAGCTTTTTTGAGCGGTGAATATTCCCTTATTTTTGTATTAAATAAATTGAACCTACCCATCGTTCAAAACAGCTTCGACGATGAGTATACTCACAAAATAATGATTGGGTTTTGGCATACATATAATATTCCCGAAAAAAGAGTGTTTTAACTAGTCACTAACTGTACACCACGTACTCAAACGTCCTGACAACAATCGTTGTGACAACAAACATCTTGACAGCTACTCAAACGTTCTGAAAGTTACTCAAACGTCCTGACAAAAATCTCAAATTAATACATTTTAAGTACTTGGAGTCTCTTTAAAAAATTAAGGCATTTCCTGAGAAAAATTATCCATTTTTAAGTACATTGTGAAATTTTCAAAAATATTTGCGGCTGTGAGAGGAAATTGCGACAAAAATTGAATAAAAAATGAGCCAAGGAGATCTTCTCCAAACGTTTGATTTTCATAAAACGTATGTTTAAATCTTATTGTATAAACAAAAAACGGTCTTTAAATCGATAAATTTTGTCCTTAAGTTCTCTCAATCATGTATTTTTTGTTTTTACGTAATTTTTTGGTATGTGAAGCAAAATTTCTTTATATGATCGAAGAGTTTGACGATGTTTTCTTGCGGCAAAAAACTAGAAAGGGCTGATGTCAATCCAGCTTCTTCAACATAACTTTTCAAATTTTAAAAAATTTTTGGTTTCAGTGCGAAATTTCACGGATAGTCATTAATTCAGAAATACCAAAAAAAAATCATGTTTGCTGACTGATTTAAATTTCAACCAATCAGAATTCGACCTAACTATAATTTTCTGTGAAAATAAAATTCATTCTCGACATCTGCATGAAATTTTACGTTTAGTGAGGTATATTTTAATGATCGACCTTGAATTTTGAAGTATCCAGGAGTCCTGGACCGAATATAAATCACCTAGATATTATGTACGAATTTTGGACGTTTTTTGATAAAGTATCAAAAAAACATAAAGATGCACTAATATTCTCTAATAGTCCTTCACATATGGATTATAGGTTCTACGTAGAATTTTTTAAAAATTCTTTTAATAGGACCAGAAGTTCGGGAAAATTGCACTTCTAGGCTTGATAACCGGTAAATTATCAGTTTATTGCTAAAAACACGGGTTTCAGGTCATTGCGTAATATTTTTATACTCACCACTGGACGCGGACTTGTCGATTTAGTCCAAATCACTATCAACTTACATGATGTTTATTATTTCATTTTAAACCATTTTTCCTAGGGAATTCTACCTAGTTATATCGTCTGAAGTTAACTGATTGCCAATCATGACTTAATGATGAGGAATTGGCTGCTCAGTTTTTACTATAACAATATTTCGAACTTGGGTGTCAAAAACGATTTTTCGAAATCACTAAGAAATGATAAGGACATAAAAAAAACGAAATAAAATTATTAAAAATTTTATAAAAAATTTAAAAGTAGTAATTTTGTACAATAAGATCTATACCATTCCAGGCATTTTCCAGCTCCATCCAAGAATAAGGTCGTCCATAAATTGACAATGTTCCAAAAGGATCTTTTTCAAGAATATTTCCATCTGAATCTTTTTCGACAAAGAAATCAAAAAATAAAACTTGATTCTGAACGGTATCAAAGACATCGAAAGATACAGTATCTAAATTTTTCATTGCATCTTTTCTGTAGGAAAATGTAGAAAATTTTTTGTCTTGAGCTGAAATTGTCTGAAATTTTCCGGGAACCACTTCTGAACCCGTCCAACGATTAAACCATGTTGGCTCATTTGTATATTTGGAGTTTATTTCTAACTCGAAATCGAAATCTTCACCCTTTTGAGTACCAGTAAATGTTATATTGAGTTCTATGTCATCAAAAATATTTTCAAAACTTTCGGGGTAGTTATAATTAACCATAAGACCTGTCGCTTTAATCGGGGATGAACTTTTTATTATTTGTGATTTTCATTTTGAATTCATTTGAATATAACCAATTTTCGGCATTTCAATTAAAGCTGGTTAGTGGTGGTTTCAAAGCTTTAAAGAAATTTTTTTTAATGATATTATCATTTTATATACATATATTTTATTTATGCAACGTTTCGTTAATCCATCTTCAAGCTAATAATAAACTTGTAAGTACAGAAAGTAATTCATTACACAATCTAAGAGTTGTAGAATTTTCTAATAAAATATTAACTGTGGGCAAACTTGAGCTTAATTTTAACGCCCACTTCAAAATTGAGTGAAGTTTTTTCTGATTAATTCAAAAATTGATCTAAAGAATTAGTGTTTGAAATCATTTTTAAAAAAAAAATCAAGAAAAATTTAGAACTTTCAAAAAATTGAATATCTTTTGATTTAACTGTCACACTGGTGTTAACCATGATATTAAAAACTTTGGGCCTTATGACCCGTAAGAAACGATGAATGAAATTAAAACATATAAATCGAATTCAAAAATAAATATTTTTAAGTAAAATTTTTAAGGGGGTAGTGTCCGGCAAAAAAGTTTGGCTGAAGAAAATGTATATAACTAAATCGATCAAAAAAGGTTGGTCGGGGTCTCGCACGCTATCGGTGTCTAGCGCCCTTTAACGGCAATATTGTAAATAGCCTCGATATCGCTCTGGATAAAATAAAAAGAGAACCACTTGGAATTGAACTTAAAAATAAATGCAAATGAATACTCAGACTACGTTCTTGGTAATTTGCTATAACAAAAATCAGATCGATTGATTTTAACATGATCAAACATAAAAATATATTTATTTTTATATTTTTTGACCAAAACAATCCATTTTTATTATAAATATAACAAGAAATCAAAAATTCAGACAATTTTGAATCCAACAGTTTTTTTGGCGCAAATTATCACGTTGGGCAGTGAATGCGAGTTTTAATAAAGTGTCGGAAAATAGTAAAATGTACAAATTTAATAATTGGTGGATGTATAGTCAATTGCTTTAATTGTATTTTCTTTGTATCCTGGTACTACAGAATTTGGAACTTGATTCGCTTATAAAACTTCTTGGATTTAAACTTCGGCATTTTTTCCAAAAGTTGATTTCCATTATGCATAACTATTTTTCAACCTTATATATAGTATTCAGAATCCCTACTACTCCTAAACAAATAAATAGTTGCAAAATTGTGATTTTATTAGTGAGTATTAATAAACGAAAGGCCAGAGTTTCATACACAAATGATTGATGTCTAATATTGTCAACCTTTGATAAGTGTGTTCTGTGATATGCCATAATTATTTGCTACCATTATAGACACCTACTGTGCCGGATGTGTTGATCTTAATTAATATTTTTGCGATAAAAACCTTTTCATTATATTTTTTAGCAATTTGTAATTCAAACTTAAACTAGTGAATTCATATATTACTCAAAATAAGCCTTCTATGTGTGAGCTTAAAACTGCAGAAATAATTACGCAACGCCAAGAGTTTGCGCATAACTTTGTTCTAGTCCCTTAACAGAAATTTCGCCAGATAATATTGAAGAAGAGATTTCAAGGATTTAACGACTTCTATCAAAGAAATTTCTATGTCAAACAAAAAAATTTATGCAAAAGATTGGATAGAAAAACACGTTTTGGGTATAACTTTCGTTTAATATCAAACAAAAAAAATTCCGGATAATATTAAAGATTTTATTCTGCAGTCACTCGTTTAAAAACTACGAAATCGGATGTAAGATAAAGAGTTTTATGCATTTGAAAAGTTCCACTTTCGCGCCTCTTGTGGCTGAACTTACTCTCATATGACTGCGAAAACTCGACCAAAATTTGTTTACGGGTCGGTTTAGTATATAATCAAATTTTCAGCCAAACTTTTTGCTGGACACTCTCCCCCTTAATTATCAGGTTTGACGCTGATTGGTTCAACAATTTTTGATCACTTAACTCTCAACTTCAATTTGGTGGTATTTTTGTACCAATCAGAATGCTTTTTATTTTTAAACCTTTCATTTCCGGTATACTGAAATTGTTTACTCAACTGATAAATTTTCTTAAGTATTTTTATAAACACGATTAAAACTTCATTATATGACTTTTAAGTTATCAAAACTCTCCTGGTTTTTAAACTCAGGAAAAATTCTTCGACAGCGTATTTAAGTAAAAACAATCAATTGTGTATGATTTTAAACTAATTAAATTAGCCGATATTTTCTGGAATCTAATTTGCTCAAGATCGAAAAAAACAAATCAAAATTATAAGCTGATCCCAAGCTTTAAAATAAGCACTGGTCCCAAATATGCTATGATATAACTGGGAGGTTGCTTTATGATATCATAGGAGCAGGCGGAGCATCAACTTCGGGTTGAAAATCGGGTTCACCAGCAGCTCGACGTTCATCGATAACTTTTTGTTTACATTCCACGTTGTTTCATTAGGCACTTCGTATGTCAAGGGGTAAGACAAGTACTTAAAAATACTTATAACTCAAACCAAATTCAAAGATGGATCAAGGCCAGTAGAAATGACAAATAAAATAAATATTATTTTCGAATGGGTTAAATATATAAAACTTTGCAATAATTTTTTGGAAGTCACTGGCAACTTTGTCGAAATTTTAAATTATTTCGAAAATTGCCCATCATTGACTTCGAAATTTTTGATTTTCGACTAAACAATAATTAAAATTCAACTTTCAATCACATAATGTCATGATTAGTGTACTGATATTCATTCTCAAAATCAAGTTGTTATGTTTGACAGGGTTGCAAGTGACTTTAAACAAATTTATGTCTAAAGTTTCTTAAAAAATTTAATTTCCAAAAAATTCTTGGTTTTTTTTGTCCAGGGCAAGGAAGGAACAGCAAAAATTGACCAACCAAGATTTCATTTATTTCAAAACACTTTTTAGTTTTTTGTGCTGAAACTAACTAAAAAAATTCTGAAAAAAATTATGTCTTGTTTGAAAAAATCGGCATTATTTGGAAACTTGGAAAAAAAATTTTGCTTTTATTATTATAATTTAATTGATGATTTATAAAGGTTAAATTTTCGTGATAATTTATTCGAAATTTCAACCTGAACGATAAGCGATTTGAAGAACTATTTTTGAATTTTTTACGGGTTGGCAAAGAATGTTAAATATTATTTTAAAAATATTCTTAGCTCAAAATATTATTTATTTGGAATTTTTTATAACAAACAATTGAAATAATAATAATAGTATGTAATTTATTTCATGGTTATTTCAGTACTGTAATCACCACGATCAATTGAGTCTGGCTCCACACGTATTTATCTAAGACCTTTAATTTATGGAATTTTTTGACCAATTTAACGAACAGGAAATGATTGGACAATATTTTGAATTTCAAAAAAAATAGATATTTATTGTAAGTTTTCCAAAAAGGTTTCAGAAATGATTCTATTCTGACAAATTCTTCCGATTGTTACCTTAATATGTGTGATCATATCGAGGATTATGCCTAAGTATGATATTTCTGCAAATATAAGCAAAAAATATAGTGAAACGCAAAAATATCATACACAGGCATAATCTTAGATATAACTTATAATTAAAAATAACTTATATCATATAAGTTATCAAAGAACTCAATCTAATGGGTCATTTCCAAAACGTGATATAAAAAAGTGAGGTCACCCTATCTATTTTTTACAGGCAGGTTTGTTGAGAAAACATTATAAATTCAAAAATATTAACGAGAAATTGATTTGATGCATTGTATGACAGAAAATTGATTTTTTTCTCTTTTTCAGATACAATATTCTGTGTAATATTCTCGATTCTCTTAGTAAAATTTGATCTGCTCTGAATAAGAATTTACTTATTCTCGCAATCACTATTTAATGCAGATCTACTGCTCGCCATTATTAGATTGATAAGGGTAAAAATTAAAATATCAAAAAATGGGCAAGAATCTTAATTATAATATTGCACTACTTTCATTTAGAGTAACTTTTTCTTGTGAGTATTATTTTTTGTAATTTGAGATTATCCTATCTCTAGAATTTAAAATAAATAAATTTTTTTTGCAAGAAAATCCGATATCCAGGATTATATCATATCCTAGAACAAGTTATTCGATACTAATAATTTTCTTTTGCTTGCAATCAATTTTTTATGTCCTGGATGACCGGATGCGAATAAAATACCGAATTTGAGACCGTGATTGAAAATAACTACCACAACCACAATTTCCTCAAGCGGTAATCTAAAGGGTATCATTAAATAAATAAATCGTTTCAAACCTTGTTTCTGGCAATGATCAACAAAGTTTTTTAAATTTATTGATAGGATCAAGCCATGTAGTACAATGTTTTCCATAGTCAAGTAAAAAAAAACTGATTGTCTCAAACTTGAACTTTCTTTGTTTTTTGGAATTTTTTTTTGAAAATAACTTACCTTAACATCTTGTGTTGTGATATATTGAACCAAATCGGCTGGGAGACCAGCATGCATTTCGGTTAATTGGACAAGAATAGGGGTCATTTATTTTCTTAAATTTTTGCCTCATCAGATCTTAAATTTAATGTATTGTCAAGCAAAATGTTCCTGTTAAATTTGAATTGTGTGTGACGATAGTTTGAGTTTCTCACATAAGTTTTTCGATCAAGCTTTTTGGTAGAGAAATTTTCGCTGATTTTTTCAACTTTAAATTCTTCTTAATTTTTGATTTTTCCAACTAAAAAATGATTTCAAATTTTTTTCAATTGTCAGAATTTATATCTTTTGGAAATTTGTAACACACAATACTGCCTTCAAATTCTTACAATTAAACCGCAGCATATCATTTCCCCTTAATATGGTTAAAAAAAATTGACCCCGTTTCTGAAAGTGCATGGGTTAAAAGGTAGCCTTTGTTCCAGTACGGACTTGATGTTCCGATTTCCATCCAGGGTAGAAATTGAGAAATGCGACTCCAGGATGAAACGTTTGGAACGTCTGTTGAATCTTGGCCTGGAGTTTGACCCCTTTTTGAGTTTTTTCTTGATTTATTTTCCCTGAACACAATGAGATTTTGAGAAGGTCGTGTCCGCGCATAAATTTTGCGGAATATTTGATAAAATAGTGAGCTAGGCTCAAAAACGAAATAGTTTCTCGGGAGGAGTCGCCAAGGGGAGAATCTGAAAATAATATATAATGGTCCCTCAGTTCATACAAGATTGATGTTATTCTCTACAATTTAAAAAATTTGAAAAATATCATAAAATTTCAAATTTTGGGAAATTTTTGATGTATCTATTACCGTACTTGCTGGGGATTTTATGCTATTTTTGAATGCAAAATTTTCATATAATTCAGCTCTTCAAAACAACTTATCTGATTTAATTCTCAGAAAGCTCAAACTGAGCACAAAATTCTAGTGTATATTAAAAAAAACATCTGAATCGGACTTTTTTTCAACCATTTTTCAAATTAATTTTTTCTAATAACTCGTTTTCAAATGCGGAATTTAATAAAAATGTTGACTGAAAAAGTAGTATTAACCCCCAAGCAAGTACCTTAATAAATATGACGTCATTCATGACACACTCAGAAAAATAAATAAAAGTATATAAAATTAAGTATATAAAACTAATACGCCTTCGTCGATATCAGCTTTGTCGGCGATACGGGCAAAGGGAGAAATATAGCTCAAAATCGTAAATTTTGTATGTTTTTTTGCTGAAATTGTCAAATTCGGAAAAATTTGGCCAAAATGTGGAACATTTCAGCATAAAGGGAATGATCTACAATGTTTTTTTCATTTTAGCTCTGATTTTTAATTTCACAAACATGAAATTGCTTAAAGCCATTTTTAAGTATCAACTGATAATAGTTTATGTGCACCTCCTTGTAATGGGGACCCCATTATGGGGTCCTTTCTTAAATTTTTAACTGTTGATTTGGACGAAAAATAACTTAAACTCATTCCTTGCATCGCAGCCATTAAAAAATGATCCATAAATTTCTGCAGCATAATACGTTTCAAATCCACTATATTCATCATAAGATTTATCCGCGAGATAATTTGGATAGGCGAGAAAAATTGGCGAGTTTTCCAAATAATGATTTTTGCTTTGAGTAGCTTTTTCAAAAGTTGGAACTGAATTTCCCATGTGGGCGTTTACTGGGTCATTTAGAACTGGGCGGACTTCGTTTAGTTCTCCAGACAGATTGTTAGTCCAAGAGTATAAGTATTGACCATTGATTGGATCTCGATAGGCAGAAATTTCACGAGATCGCTAAATATGTAAGAAATGATATTTTTCGATAGTACCACATTGTTCTACTACTTTCGATTTATTATCATTTTCGAGATTAAACAGAAACAAGTTTTCAAATGTGAAGTAGACTATTTTGTGATCCAAAATTCAGAAATGAGATTTTTTGAGGTCAAAAGACCTGAATAATGAGTAAAATGGAAGTTTTTTTTCCTTCCGGTAGATGATTTTTTGATATGTTCAAGGAAACGATGAATAAAAATCAACCATGCGCAAAAAATTATATAAAATTTCAAGAGAAAAGGATCAAAAAACAAATCGTTTTCGAAAGCCCCTAATTTCAAGCTTAAATAATGAATAGCAAAATGCTGGTCTTTGGAATACGGGACAAAATTATTTCCAAAAATTTTAATGGGGAAATTTCTGCGCATAAACTTGGACTGCTACAAAAATTAATTAAATTTGAGGTGGGCGAATTTGGCCGAGAAAATTAACAACAAGTATCTTCAAAATTCGCGGCTTTGCGAAAAATTCTTCCCCTTGATGACACCAAAGTAATAAAATGATCCCCAAATTATCATTCTTTTCAATCAAAGAAAAAGTGTCATATTTTTCCCACAAATTTATGAATCATATTTTAGAAAATTTTCAATTAAATGAGGATTTCAGACTCGTGATTAATATTCAGAGCAAGATTGCAAGAAAACTAGATTTTTGTCGTAATTCAGCGTTCACAAAAAGTTTACTTAAAAAAAATTTGAAAAAAATTCGAAACTTCCTATTAACCTTCCGTGAGTTATACACAGTTTTTTAAAACAATCAAAACTTTTTTTATATTTTTATAAAGCTATAAATTTTTAAGAAATTGTGCGAGTCGCACAGTGCGACCCAATTCAATTATAAAAAAGGTCGTGAATTTTGAAATTTTTAAAAAATTCTAGAACAAGATATTTAATAAAAAATATGTTGATTGGCTTACTCGAATTTTTCATATATTTGTTTCAGACCTGACCGGTGACATCCTATGTCTTACCTTTTCAAAACAGGTGTCACATGTATCTGGGTCATCAATTGTCGTTCCAATATTAGTTCCATCGAAAATAAAAACTTGTTCTAGTGATTTTGTTTCTGGAAGATATGTATAAGTATATCCATACCAATATGCAACAGATGCCATTTTTGGATAACCAGAAAATGAGGATGCTCTGAATAAAATTAATTATTTGCATCACCGACCCTCACAGTACATTTGATTCAGAGCAATTTATTGGTTTAATCTGACCGATGAAATCGGCCTATTCCGCAATCCAGGGTTTTGATTGGGTGCTAATATCTTGCGTTGTTTGTACAATTCAAATATTTAGGCTCTGTTCTCTGAGGGTCGGTAATCCATAAAGGTTGAATAAATATATTTTTTCTATAAATAAGGCGGCCATTTCCGTGTGTAAAGGCTCAAACAAAAAATCACAATCATCTTATTCGCTTTTTTTAAACCATTTCTTTCTTTATTTATGTTTTTTGGTTTGACAATATATTGTCAGCCTCTTCAAATATATTATATGAAAAAAAACAGATAAAATATTAAATCGTGCGTTTATAATCTCTGAAGGGCAAGGGTCAATCGGGGGCAAACAACACACAAATTTTCCCCCCCGAATCTTAATTTTCAGGAATACATTTAGGGGGCAGTTTTTCACGATAATTCGGGGGAATTTGGAAAGTTGTTATTCATTTTGCCCCCGAACTTTACAAAATAAATGCCTTTTTACAAAAATTGGGGGGAATGTTAAATTGTGGTTTTGACCCCGAATTCTTCAAAAAAAAGGCACTTTTTTGGAATATATCGAGGCAGGATGTCTTCTTAGATGCCAACAATGGTATAAATTAAAGAACATTTTTGTTTGCTTCGATCAGATAAGATAACAGTTTCCTAAAAATGGAGCCAGGTTCCATATTTGATAAAATTTTAGCTCATACAAAACAATGTGTAGCACAGGTATCAACTGCAGCTTTGATCAGTCGGATCCAAAATGTGACATTTCAGCAATTAAGCCTTCACAAAAAAATCAGAATTTCTGAGTTTTGCTGCAAACCGTGCGTTATCTTGAGAAAAAATATCCTTTTTTTTCATATTCTACGGCTCTACTAAATGTTGCCATATGAAGATTTTTCAACTCGTTACGAAACGCCTGAATAACAAAAAACTTCCCTACCGTGTACACAGGGCACGAGTTAACCTGACCCTTAAATCTAATACTTTCAACATAGGTTAAATTTAAAAATTATTATTTATTGAAAAAAATCCCACTGTGTTACACTGGACACGAGTTCACCTAACTCTAAATCTAAACTTTTTCAATTTTTATTGATTTCGAGATTATATTATAGAGTAAATACATATAGTTTCACTTTATTTGTATATTAATTTCGACGTTTTAAAGTCATCTTTCAGTACAGTGTATAAATCAAATGATAATTTTACATACACGTACTGAAAGATGACTTAAAACGTCGAAATAAATATACAATAAAGAAAAACTATATGTTCTCAATCTAATACTTTCAGCATAGGGTTAAAATTAATGGTTATTTCATTGAAAATTAATTAATTTTGAATGCCCCCGAATTCTTCGAAAATAACAAGTTTTTTGGATTATTCGGGGTCAAATTAATTTCTTCCATTTTTGTATCCTCCCGAATTTTTCACAATTTGTTTGCCCCCGAACATTTTCAAATTCGGGGGCAAACAATCCCCCCAAATTGTCCTGCCACCGGGCAAGGCTGTAAAAACTAATGATCCTCAACCAAATTTTCGATCCCATTCCTATCGCCAACTGAATTTTTCATCCCTATCCTACTGAACTTTTGCTGGCGACCCACAGAATTAACTCATTATAAATTTAAATTTTGGAAAAGTCAATTTTCGACAAAAATTTCTAGAATTATGAAGTTTTCTGGCGTGCCTTAAGAAAATGGATACTCTTTCTATCGAATTATTTGAGAAATTTAGTGCGCAGAACTAGAAACCTTATATATTGAAACAATTTTCGAAAATTAGGCGGATTATTTTACGGATAATTGGAAGGCGGAATCCGTTTGTCAACGAGCTAAAAAAGTTATCAGACCAGAAAAATAATTTTTTTTTTTAAATTTCACATAAAATTCTCGTCAGATTTTTTCCAAGAAGCATTGAACATGCTAGGAAGGTTCAACTTTTACCTGTAAATTTTCTTTTTTTCTTCGTCAGAAGCATCGTTGGGGTCACAACTACACCAAGAGTCACAAGGGCAACCGTTGAAGCATTTTTCGTGACAAGGGCATCTATCCTGACAATTTTCCAATTCAAAATAGCACTCTCTTCGGCAATCTGGTTTGAAAAATGAACAAAAATCGATGTTTGATTTTGATAAAATTTGTCTTATTTGACATTTCCAACGTTTAAAAATATTTATCATTATCAAAAAATAAACTATTTTGCAAGTATCAAGTTCAACTTGACAGTTATAAATATTAAAAAAAATTTTCCAAAAATCTTGTGAAATCATACCACTTTTATAAAGATTGGATAAGCTTTTGACACAATAGAAATCCAGATCATTGTTTCGATATAATTACAATTAACTTTATACTGTCAAGATCGCAAGTTGAAAATTATTTCATTCCCCTTATTAATCACGTGCTTCTTTAAGCAACCCAATTAGATGAACGATTTTGTGCGAAATTGCCGGAAAACTTGCGCGCCTGGTATTAGCTGTCTCTTCGACGTTGTTCCTTGTTCTTACTTCTATTTGACAAATCTTTCGTATCAAAAATGAGCCCACGGAGTGTATGGTACGTCAAAAATTATAAAAACAAGTTGTATTCTTAAGTTTTTTTAAATGATTTAAAATATCTTTAGTTAAATGATCATATCGAGAACAAATTAAAATGTATTGACCGTTTTTGTCAAAATCGAGTTAAAATTAAAATTTCATCTTGAAATTCGTCCATAACTCTAATTTCAATCAAAATAAGTGAGATTAATTCGGTTATAGGTTTTTGTCAAAGTCATACATGACATTAAAAATCCTTCAATTACGTAATAATTAAAACAGGTGAAGCCGAAACTTCGTTGGAAATTTTAAAAAATATTTTCGAAAATATCCAAAACTCCGAAACGATCAGTTAAAAAAAATTCAGAAAAATGGCATTTTTATCTCCTGTCCATATCATCGCTACAATTCACGTAGCATTGCAGTTCTCTTTCTATACAAGAATTGACACATAATTCTGCTTGATCCCAGCTATCACAAGCAGGATTTATTGTAAATGGATTTAAATTCATGAAATTTTTTATAATAATTTCTTTAAATTTGACTGTATTTTTTCACTTATACTTGTTATTGAAAGGTCAGCGCAATATAATTTTGATAAAATATCAAATAGAATCAATAAATATCAGGTCGGCTTGAATCAAAAAATAACTCGGGGGAATAAATCAGATTAGAATAGCAATGTTTTATAATCACTAAAATTTTTATTTATATCATTAAAAGTCATGTCGGCTTAACGCAAAGTACTGAATTGCAGGTGAAAATAATTCAGGAAGGCAATGTCGCCGGCTCTTTATCGCTGAATTTGTCAAAATAGCGAAAAAATCCATACGCAATTTAAAGATTTAAAGCTTAATTTCTGCCAGTGCCAATATCGCCATAATTGCGTGGGCGTGCAATGTTTTTATGACAAATAACTTCGAGTGCGCCAGGAATTACATTGTTTAGTAAGCCTAAATATTCTAGATCATATTTTTTATATTTTTATTTGATTGAAATCCGTGGATTCCGATCGGCTTCACGTTTTCATTTTCGAACAAAAAATTATATTTCTGTCCCAATATTGCCGTTTAAAAATACTGGTGATATAAGGCCCCCTGTAAATAATTATAAAATTTCATAGGAAGGCCTGATATCGGTTAATTGTAGATCATCATAAAAACATAGGCAAGATCATGATAGATCCAATATCTGCAAACAGAGACTCCTGGTTTTACATATCAGCTTTATTTTTGGCTTACAAAATCTTGCTTTTTACTTAGCAATGTTTCGAATTTGAACATCGCGGCCTAAGAATAATTCAATAAAGTCAAGTAAAGTTCAAACATCTTTTTTTCATGTTTGATTCACGATATACCCGAATTAATAATTTCAAATAATATTATCTACGACGTCTCGGATAAATTGTCCCTTGAATATAGCAAAACCATTAAATTTTGATAATATTGAATTGATTTCACCGTATTTCGACGATTATAAATACTGAAAATAAATATTTAAACAAGAAAAAAAATTATAATTAACCACTTTATCGCAACAGGAAGTTAAGACGCACTCTCGCATTTTTATAATTGTATCGAGTATTGATATTACCGTGAAACTAAATCGTATAAAATTTACGTATTTCGAACAATTTATTTCGAACATACAATAATAAAAAAATATTTTTCTATGTTAATCTCTTTAACACAATTATAGTGAAATAGGATTGTTTTTGACTTGCATCTTATTTTTGAGTCATGTTTATCGTGTTTGATAAAAACTGAAATTCCCTCACTGAGGATTGTCTGACCGGTAGTTTTTACACAAAATAAGGATATTTCGTGATAAATTTGCAGAGATTTTTCTAAGGAGAAGTTTTTACATTGAAGCGAGCTACAGAAAATACCTCGGCAAATTTATAAAGAAAAATTCTTATTTTTTGTAAAAAGTACAGGACAGAAAATCCGCAAATTTTATTTGTTGGGAATTTCTTATATTTCATCAAACATAGTTAATATAAAGTTTAAATTATGTGCAAATTTTAAAACGATCCCAAATCACAATACATGTGTAAAAGGTATATCTTGAATTGTTGAATTTGTTTGGTTCGTTTCCAAAAAATTGCTTTATAAATTAAAAAAATTAAATAAAAAAAAGCTTTAAATCGCCTGCAGAACAATATGACCATAAGAAACTCGAATTTCTTCCCAAAAAAGCACACAGTAACCCATATTATCATGTCGGTCAGTTTGCTTGCTAGCTTTCACAGTTATCATAGAAATAATTTCAGCGGTTTGATCTTCAAATCTTTCAAAATGATCTTTGAATCAAATCGACTTATTTTAGTTATATATTTGTATTTTTCATACAGTTCAGTATTGTTTTATGTTTTTGTCGCAAGATTGATCATCAAATTTTTGGACTCTGTGTTTCAATTTTTGGTAACTTATTTTGAATTTACATCATCAAATCAACAAAATTAAAATTTCAATGTTTAATCTTAAGAATAAGAAGTGAAAACGTGATGTTTTAGTTAACTTTAAATTATAAATATTTAACGACGTTTCGGATTTTTAACTAATAAATTTTCACGTAAGTTCTATTTTCAATCAAACAATAACTAATTAGATAATTCGTTGGAATCGTCAGATTTAATTTCTCTCCCGTGTTTTGCTGCAGTAATTAAAAAAACAAATTTGAATTTTTCGTCCTTGTAATTGAGTTGACTACATCTCAAATTCGAGTTTCAAACAAATAATGCGATATAGCTTGTGAAAGAATGCATCATCAATAGGGCTCGGACAAGAAGTACCTGGAGACAAATTAAAACCAATATTTACACTTTAATTGTCTTAAAAAAAAAACCTTCTTTAGTGAATCAGTGCTAAATAATGTTCCACATAGCAAAAAATTTTATGAGACAGCTAGTTTGAAAAAAGGTTTTAACCTAAAAATTTCGGCTCTCATTTATTTATTGATATTGAAGTTACAACGAAATAAATAACCGTAAAATTTGCCACATAATAAAATGATATCAAAACGAGGTGTTTCTAAGCTTTTGAAAATATTGGTGAAGAAATCTTACAGAAATGACTTGTTTTGACTTTTTAACCCGAAATTCGTATAAAGGGAAGTTATGGACATTTTTTTATTCCTTTAACCCTTGGAAGCTCCGCACCACTTACGTGGTGCTGAGAAATTTTAATCCGCTGAAATAGGATGAAAGAAGAGTCTTGGAAATTTTTCCATCAAACCCAACATAGAGTTTGCCACGAGGAATTCAAAAATGTCAGTTAAAATTTTTTAAGACTTCTCGTTTAATAATTATTTTATCTTATTTTTTTCGACAATTTCTCTCAAAAAACTCTGAAATGCGTTCTGCTCAAACAGTTTAAACGATAGATAAAATCTGAGGAACTAAGTTTTTAGGAAAGTTTTTTGAGTATCTTTCAAAAAAATCTACACCATCGGAACTCTTTTTATTTTTTCGTGAGTGATTTTTTCAATTTTTGAAAAAAATTCGAAAAAAAGTATGCTTCGATTTTTTCGAAAGTTAGTTCAAATGAAAGCTACAGCAACACTGATCAGAAAGTTGGCTTACGTCGAGAAAATATTTTGAAGTCTTAGCGGTTAAATTATAACAAACGTTGATTTATAATTTTATTTTGTCTTCATAGTAATACAAACCTTCGAGTTCTTCTTCTGTAAAATAAGGCATTTTTTGTCATCGAATAAGGAAATCGACAAAAAACTATCTTTTATAACCGAGATTTTAACGCTCTTTAGCGGCTGAAAACTGATCTAGAACGAAAATTTGCTAAAAAAAATCAAACAGATGCTTGATTATCTCACACCACGCTTAGCGATCAGCTGGTCCGATCGGCGATACTTCCATTGGATTCCAGCTTGTGCTAATGAGCTCGAAATTTTTATTTAAATTAAGGATACATTATTTCATTCTCAAAAAATGATTTTTGACAGCGCAAACTGTTTTGCGGTTTTTGATCAATCGCGCTAAAATCGTCTTTTTATGAGGAACGAAAAGTAAGATTAAAAATAAAAAAGAAATTTGTGAAAACCAAGGTCAGAATCAGTGAGAATAGACAAATAAATGATTATGTTAATCCTTATGTTTTCGATGGCAAGTAAGTATTTAAACCCAAATTTAAGCTGCTCGGTTTCGACAAAATTTTTTCAAAAAATTAACAAATCGGATAAAGTATTTTTTTAATTCGAGTCTTTTGTTCTCAAATGAGACAATTTTTCTCTGAAATGTGGTTTTTTGGTGATAAGCGGAAACATTTTGTTCATTCTCAAAAAATATTTTGTTACAAACTGGAACTTTTTTCGCGTTTTTTGATCACTCGCGCTGCTAATAGTCTATTTATGAGAAAACGGGAAGATAGATTAAAAATCGAAAAAAAAATTGTGACAGCCAAGGTCTTAATGAGTGCGAATAGTGAAAAAAATGTTTTTGGAAATATTCCTGTTTTCAATGCGACGTGAGTGATCAAAGCCCAATCTTTGCTGCTCAGTTTCGCCCGATTTGAATAGAAATTTCAAAATCTGATTGATTACCTCGCTCAGTTAGGCTATCTTTACAAAAATAAAATAGTTCACGGCTTTTTATGAAATTTAGTTTATCCGTAATGAGAGCTCAAAGTCGCCCCACTTAAGTGGTGCAGGAGCCTCTGCCGAAAAAAACAATTTGGAGCTTCCAAGGGTTAAGTCGTCCGAAATCACCCAAAAGATTGACTGATGGCGTCGACGAACTAGATAGGAATCATGCCAATTGCATGTTGAACCAGTGTACATATTTCTAACGACTATTTGGAACCATTTATTAAATCGGTTGTAATTTGCCTAGGTTGAGATATTGGGACTCAAGAATATCTGACAACCGGCCTTCAAAGATAGAGGTTTGTAAGGTATCATTATTCCTGAAAACGGTGGAAAGACAAGCCGGGGCTCGAACCCGGGGCTTTATCATCAACGACGTCATGATCCTAGCCTGTTAACCAACTACACTACGTTGCCCGACATTTCTAGACGGATTTTTCGCATATGGCGCGAATAAGTCGCTCGACTAATCGCTCCTTACACCTCCCTAAGATTCGACTGGGAATTCGGAAATTACAATATATTATTATTTTAGAGGTCGTTAACCCTCAGAGGCTAGAACTTGAAGTGTGGATGATTACAGAGTACACAGGTTTTATAATCGAAGCGGATTACTACATTTTTAGCTTCGTGACTCCCGTTTTGGGTTGTACACGTTTTTCGACTGCACTGTATAAAGAATTGGTTACCGGTTTCACAATTTTAAGGTCTGCTTCTTTTTTTTACCAGTTCTAGAGTTCCAATACTATCCCACAATTAGCCCTTTCAGGTTAACCACTCTAGAATCCAGACTACTGGATCAAGGTTTCTAGCTTGAAGGTGCCACTATTGTCTTTCATTGTAAGGTATCATTATTCCTAAAAAAAGTGGAAAGACAAGCCGGGGCTCGAACCCGGGGCTGTATTATCAACGACGTCATAATTCTAGCGTGTTAACCACCTACACTACGTTGCCCGACATTTCTGGTCGGATATTTTGCATATGGCGCGAATAAGTCGCTCGACTTATCGCTCGACCTTATCTCTCCTTACAGGTATCGATATAGTTAGTTTGTATCCACGCTGGTCCATCCCTTAATGATAAGAAATTTCGTTTTCTGAAAAAGAGCCCTTATAAAAAAAGTTGCTACTCATATTTAATTGTACAGCTTGTATAATAATATTGTACAATAAAACAAGATTGATAATTTGTGTTTTGAGCACATCATGTCAAATTTACGTTATTTTTTCAATTAAAGTTATATTTAAATTATATCATTGACGATGAAATTATTTTTATCATCCAATGCTTATTATCAAAGTAACCAACAGTAAAAGGTCAGATGTAATTTTCCAGAGGTAAAACTTCGTCGTAATATTTGTTATATCCCTTTATCACTTTTTGGTTAGAATGCATAGCCACTATTTCTTTTAACGTGTGATTTTAACGTTGTGGCTACGCATTCTAACCAAAAAGTGATAAAGGGATATTAAGGAATACCCAACGGACACTTTATCTCTTTTCCATACTTTGCTTAAGATTTGGAATCATTTTCGCTGCATTTTTAACTTTATAATGGGTTTCATCACAAAAAATAAGAAAGAAAATCGATATAAAAAAATATCCTAAATTTCCTATTTTCGACAGTATTATTTTTATTGCCCTTACTTTATCTTTCTAATTTTCACCCGTTGACTCTTATTTCGTTTGCTTGAGGTCACCCTGAATCCAATCTAGAGAAACGAAAATAAAAAATTATTTTTTCAAATATTTACCTATATTATACTTTCCAATATTATCACGAAAATCGACTCAGTCGAAAAGGGATTTATCTGAGGAACAAAATATGGTAAACACTAAATTTTTGCTCCATTCAAAATTTTACTTTCGGTTTTTGTTAGGAAGAAAGCAGGTGTCGGCACAATCATACCGGATCTGAATTGTTTGACCGGACTGGATCATATCGTTGTTTGAATTTTCATCCAATCCAGTAAAGTTTATTTTTTTGTATCGTTTGATCCGATCTGATCCGGTTAAGTGAAAATAATGGTACTAGCTGATCCGATATGATCCAGTATACAAATTTTTGTATGGGTTGATATATGATGTGGTAAAGTAAATTTTTTTAAATTGGTTGATCCAATACCATCCGGTATAGTGAGAATGTTTGTATCGGCTGATCTGATTCGGTACGATCAAATAAAATAAGACATGAAAAAATCGATACGTATTGATCAAAACCGATACGTATCGGAATAATTTATGCCTATCAGTAACCGATATGGATCGAAAAATGGATATGTTTCGGAAAATTGACACGTATCGAAAAAATGGCGAGGGAACAAAACGCAGGAAAAATCTTTATTCGTCTGTTCAATCATGAAATTTGAACATAACTTTGAAAAATTGCAATGATAACCGCGAGTGCTGCTGAAGAGCATCACATTGACCATATTCGGCCACAAAAAATAAGTTAGTGAATGGAGGGTTAATATAATTAGCAAATTTATGGTAAAATTAAGTTAGTTTATTAATGGTAAATTGAGTTGTATATAAGGTTTATTAGTATCTGGGTATTAAAAAATGATCAACATAAATTAAAGTCCATAATCATGAAAAATGCACACATGCGCCACTAGAAATCAAAATTAAAAACTTGACAAATAATTCAGGATAAAATTTTTAATAAAATATTGTTTGAAACGTTAGCAAGGCTAACGAAGCTGAATCCAAAAAGTCACAAAATTGCTATATTTACGGGTATAGAACAAAATCACAGTAAAGATATTCTAAAATGTTTTTAAGATTCAACAAGTTTGAAAAAAACAAAGATTTTTAATTTTATGGCTGGTGTGTATTTTGTAAACCGTTTTCTATCAAGTAACTATTTGTGAAATTTCTAGAAAACAATTTTTTTGAATTTTGAGTGTAACTGATATGTTTTTTTCGGTATAGTTGGAAATTTACCCTATTGCGATCCGATCTGGGAAAGTTGAAATCTTAGCCCCTACCGATCCGATCCGGTCCAGTTGAGTTGAAATGTTACTCTCTTTGAATCCGATCCGGTCCGGCAAAATTATAATTTCTCCCCCTTCCAATCTGATCCGGTCAGGTTTAATTGAAATTTCACCCCCAGCCATATTTTACCCAAGCTGTATCCTATTACGAGGAAGGTAGATCAAAAATGCCTAGGTAAAAATACAAACGAATTACAAGGTAAAAATACAAAACAAATACAAACGAGAGTGAGACGGGCCAACCAACCAATCAAATCCCTGAATTGAACACACAATTGGTTTGTATTTTTACCTAGGCAATTTTGATCTACCATCCTCGTAATAGGATATGATTCGGTACGATCTCCCTTTGAAGGATTGATAGTGATTTAGGGTCGCTTTTTAACCTGCACCTCAATTTTGAGTCATATTTATTGTTGTTGATGTAATATTAACAAAACCAAAAAATACTATTTTTGGAAAATTTCAATGTACATTTATGGTTCAGCGTAGATCACAAAATAAAAAGGGTTTAAAAAATTTAAGACCTTGCCTCTAATCGAATAGAGTTGTGAATTTCCAAAAAAGGCTTATCGACATTAAATAAAAATTTTCAATTGATCAGAAAAATTTTTAAATGTTTTGAGGAAAATTATCATTTTAAGGCAGGTTATAAAATTTCAATATGACATTAAAATATGATATGTTTACTCAATTCTGACAGAATATATTTGAGTTCAAATAACACCCACTTTCTCTTAGATAGTTTTTTTTTAAAAAGATGCCACCCTTCTCATGACGATTACGGGAAAGCCATAGAAGATATCGAGTATGTTTTTTTGCATTCAACTGCCAACTAAAAAAGCTCAATGGAGAAATTTTTCCTTTTTTATCGGACCACCGGTTCACCGGTAACCGGTTATCTATTATATAAGCATTTTCGGGATAAATTTTAAGAAAAAAAATCGAATCTGGGTTTTTTCTTTCGGGAATTTATCAAAATTATAGTTCAAGCAGTTAATGTGTAGATGATCATGATATAAGAACGAAAAAGCATAGAAATTCAACTTTCTGGCTGATTTTAAGAAAAAAAATTTCTGGGCCCAACGAGATTCGATCCTACCAAAAAATTACTTTCCGGTTTATATCCGGTGAACCGGATGTCAAATCAACTTGATAAAATTTCTATATTGAGCTTGTTTAGTTGGCAGTTGAATACATAAACCATTTCTCGATATCAGCTATGGTTTACCCATAATAGTCATAAAAAGGGTGGCCTCTGTAAAAAAAAACTACCTTAGCTATCCAACAATTTCAAGCGAAAATCCGCTGAAATTAAGTTAATTGAACTAATTTGAACGGCAATAAACTAAATTCGTGAATTGAGTCTTCCGCGTGTTTATGTTTTGAACGTTTTTTTCTTGCATGTTAATTTCAAAGTGAAATTATTTAGTTTCAGTGTTTGGTTTTCATTATTTTTAAATACTCATGTAAAACATCTTGATTAATTCGTTAATCCTTAGTAATCGTATATTAACAATGTTGGATTTTGGCAATGAACTTTCAAATGTGCATGTTATCAGATGACAAAGTGTCAAACCACTTAAGATGGTTCCAAGTTCTAACAAAGCAATTTACTGGAGATTTTGAACTGTTTTCCGAAGCTCGATAAGTTTTTTTTGAAATATTGGAACGAAAAAATAAAAATAAATTATTGTTCCGTGAACACTGTTCAGGATTCNCCTTGCGTAAATATTCATACCTAAGGACAGTCATTTGAACCAACTAGAGTGGGATTCAACACTGCCGTTAGAAATGATCCACATTCCCAAGAATAAGTTATCGCTGGAAACAGAGATATTCGTTATTTAATAAAAAAAAATTAGAAAATGAAGCTAAGTTGTTATGTTGAATTTTTGATCATTTTAATCGATCCTTGCATGCCTTTTGAGCACCGCTCTAAATCTGCAACATCTCCATAGTAAAATCACATCTTTGCGAGTAATTGCATTGTAGCATATTCTCTTTATGACGAAGGTGTTTAGCAGCATCAGACTGCTTCCAGATGAGGTGGACTGTCGTCTATTTAAGGATAACCGTACGAGTTTGAATTAGGAATTAGATATTAATTTAGCCGACAAAGTGCCCATCGTCGTGTAGAGCGTATAAGTATAGAATTACTATAGCCGATTTACCACTATTAGTTTCCTACTTTTACTTTCGACGTATCGGGAAACAACTTTTCCATTAGTTTCTATTTCTTTTCAACGTTACCAAAATATTAAACTCCCGTAGTGTCTTTTGCGCCATCGCGTTGGCGCAAATGGCTTCTGATACGCATATAAAGACGTATCAGTTTGAATGAAAAATTTACAAGAGTGATCGTAACTATTCCTGGATTAAATTGGACGTTCGTGCGTGTTTTCGAAATTTCTGTACTGTATCTTACAGTACTTATTTTTCGCAAAAAAAAAATTGTAATCCATCAAAAAAAGCTTGAGCGCACTTCAGAAAAAATTCCTAACGATTTTTTCTTTTACACTATGTCCCAAAATGATCTCATGCGGGACCAGTAATTTAAGGAATACGGTTGGTAAAGTAGTAACTGTTTTTTTATTCAAAGATGCTGAAAACTCAAATTTGACAGGTAAGTGGTTTCCTTAGGAATCTTTTAAGTTTTTTTTCCTTCACCTTATCAAAACGATTCAACGTGGACCTTCAAATTAGGAAAAAAGGGTTGGTTCAATGTAAACAATAGCTGATCAACATTCCTTGAAATTTTTATGGGCACATTAACCCTAATTCAAGACTTGTATGAAATAATAAGTCTTATATATCAGGTCCATTCATTCCTCAATGAAGTTTTTAGGACCTTCTGTTGTATTTTTGGGAAAAAACGAACAACAGGAAGTTCTTTTTCCACCACCTACGCGGGAAATATTTCGGAAATTTAACTGGCTAAACAATTTTACATTTCAAGGCCGGAAATTGGCACGGTTTCCCAGAAAAACAGGTGTAAAAAATGGGTTCACGCTCCAGTTCCCTTTTTGCGATCTTTTTCTTGGTTGCTCGAAGGTACAGTGGTAGCTAACACTTATAGAGGACAACGGTCACATTCATAAAATGCTAAATAACGCTCGATGACTGTATATGTGTAGCCAAAAAAATGGTTCCATCTTAATATCATTTTGAAAATAAACAAATGAGACAAACGTGTCAAATTTCCCTATGAAAAGATGGACGGGCGGGGTTAACCTTTTTAATCAAGTCTGTATTTTTTCTCGCAAGCAACTCTTTTCCAATTTCGAATTATTCTTATAGTAACAACACTCGGTTACACCACTTAAAAAAAGTCATGCTTTACTCATGATACTTTACATGAATGGAGTATGTTTGATACTGTATAACCTTAGCACGATTTATTTCTCAAAAACGATCTACCCCGTTAAATCACTAAAAAACACATTCTTCAAAAATTTTACAAAAGTTCATGAACCTCAACCCGGCCGACGTAACACTATACCCCTGTGCATCCATACACCGACCCAAAATCTATTGATACAATGTGAGGAAATATGGTGAAAAAGATAAAAGTATTTTTACCCAATTTCCACATTATCTGTTACGATTAAGCCTCACCAAAACGCGTTCCGACTTTCTAACTTTTTTCTGCTGACGCCAAATCCACCCAAAAATAACGAAAATCGGAAAAAACATTGCATCTATCATATAATGCGTTAGTCTGAGGTATTATGTAGGGCATGATGGAAGGAAATTAGTACCAGGCAGCCCAAAGGCGATGGGTGAATTTCCTCAAGGTAGGGGCATTTACTATTCATATTCATATTGTTCCAATTACCTAGATGAAAATCTCTTGCTAGAACAAGGTGTGGGGCAAAGACAGGGAAACTTAAGAGGCACACGACTTTTTATGGTGGGGCCACTCCCTGTACTGCAAAGGAGCGCTTTCAGATTCATTTTTGAACGCGAAGAAAAACGAGACATATTTCATAAGAACCTAAGACCGACTTTAAATTACATCAAATGTCATCGTCCTTTTCTTCATTCTGATCGTGGGCAATTTTTTTACAAAAGCACGTAGCCCACTCGAATTTTATCATTCTCGCCGCACTTGTAAAAGCAAAAAACGTTAGTCGGAAAATAAACTTTCGTTATAATTAGCAAATTATGGTAAAATAAGTTAGTTTATTAAGATGTAAATTGAGTTGTATATAAGGTATCAGTTCAGGGATTAAAAAATGATCACCATAAACTTAAAATCCTAATCATATGAAAATAGCACACATGCGCCACTAGAAATCAAATTAAAAACTTGACAAAAAATTCGGATAAATTTTATAAAATATTGTTTTGAAACGTAGCAAGGTACGAGACTGAATCCAAAAGTCACCAAATTGCTAATACCGGTATAGAACAAAATCACAGTAAAATATTCTAAAATGTTTTTCAGATTAACAGTTGAAAAAAACAAAAGATTCTTAATTTTATGGCTGTGTGTATTTTGTAACCGTTTTCTATCAAGTAACTATTTGTGAAATTTCTAGAAAACAATTTTTTAGAATTTTGGTGTAACTGATATTTTTCGGTATAGTTGGAAATTTACCTATTTGCGATCCCGATCTGGGGACAGTTGAAATCTTAGCCCCTACCGATCCGATCCGGTCCAGTTGAGTTGAAATTTTATCCTCTTGAATCCGAATCGGTCCGGCAAATTAAACAATTTCCCCTTCAATTCTTGATCCGGTAAGGTTAATTGAAATTTTACCCCAGCCATAGTTTTACCCAAGCTATTGATTCGGTACGATCTCCCTTTGAAGGATTGATAGTGATTTAGGGTCGCTTTTTTAACCTGCACCTCAATTTGGAGTATATTTTATTGTTGTTGATTAAATTAACAAAACAAAAAATAAATTTTCGGAAATTTCAATGTACATTTATAAGTTCAGCGTAGATCACAAATAAAAAGGGTTTAAAAAATTTGAGACCTTGCCTCTCAATCGAATAGAGTTGTTAATTTCCAAAAGACGGCTTATCGACATTAAATTAAAAATTTTCAATTTTATCAGAAAATTTTTAATATTTTTGAGGAAATTATCATTTTAATGGCAGGTTATAAATTTCAATATAACATTAAATATGATATTTACTCAATTCTGACAAGAATATATTTGAGGTTCAAATAGAGACCACTTTCTCTTAGATAGTTTTTTTAAAGGATGCCCCTTTCTCATGACGATTACGGGAAAGCCATAGAAAGATATCGAGATGTTTTTTTGCATTCAACTGCCAACTAAAAGCTCAATGGAGAAATTTTTCCTTGTTTTATCGGACAAACGGTCACCGTAACGAGGATCTATTATATAACAGCATTTTCGGTATATTTTAAGAAAAAAATCGAATCTGTTTTTTTTCTTCCGGGAATTTATCAAAATTATAGTTCAGCAGCTACTTGGAGACTAATCTGATATAAGAACGAAAAAGCATAGAAATTCAACTTTCTGGCTGATTTAAGAAAAAAAAATTTATGGGCCCAACGAGATTCCAACCTACCAACAAATTACTTTCCGGTTTATATCCGGTGAACCGGAGGTCAAATCCACTTGATAAAATTTCTATATTGAGCTTGTTTAATTGGCAGTTGAATGCAAAAATCATTTCTCGATATCAGCTATGGTTTTCCCATGATAGTCATGAGAAGGGTGGCCAGGCCACCGTGGCCTCCTTTAAAAAAAACTACCTTAGCTATCCAACAATTTCAAGCGAAAATCCGCTGAAATTAAGTTAATTGAACTAATTTGAACGGCAATAAACTAAATTCGTGAATTGAGTCTTCCGCGTGTTTATGTTTTGAACGTTTTTTTCTTGCATGTTAATTTCAAAGTGAAATTATTTAGTTTCAGTGTTTGGTTTTCATTATTTTTAAATACTCATGTAAAACATCTTGATTAATTCGTTAATCCTTAGTAATCGTATATTAACAATGTTGGATTTTGGCAATGAACTTTCAAATGTGCATGTTATCAGATGACAGAGTGTCAAACCACTTAAGATGGTTCTAAGTTCTAACAAAGCAATTTACTGGAGATTTTGGACTATTTTTCGAAGCTCGATAAGTTTTGTTTAAAATTTTGGAACGTAAAAATAAAAATAAATTATTGTTCCGTGAACCAGGGGTCGGCACAATTGGATCGGAATCGGATCGGTGGACTGTTCAGGATTTTTAAGATGTCAATTTATATTAAAAATTGTAAGTAACTCGTCATACATTTAACAAAAACGATTTTCTCGATCCTCAATTACGCTCTTTAATAAACCAGAAACTTTGTTGATCACCATATGTTGGTAATCATATAAACAGTTGAAGTTTGGGTCGTTCGTTAAACTGAATTAAATGAATTTCATAGAGTTCGAAAAAACTGACGTTTGTCTGGTAGGAAAATATTAAGCAGAAAGAAATATAATAAATATTCAGCTTTTATTTTTATCATTTTGCAGTAATCTTTTCTAATCAGACATTAAACGCACCGCTATTTAAATTATAAAAGCATGTCGATATCATGACAAGCAATATAAAGCCTTATTTCAGTATATAATAGTGGAAGCCTTTTTTCAACATACTTTTCTTGGTCAGTTTTCAACTGAGAATTAAATTTCGCTATTTAAATCCAATTTTTGCACATATTAATTTGATATGCTAATTTTGGTGGAAACATTTATAAAAAAAATTTTAGAGTCGAAATAACACATTAAAATAAGTCTTTATCGATAACTCAGAGCCGAATGACCCTGGAATTTTATTTTTTCTTTATTTATCGAACAAAGAAAGATAATTTTTGCATGCAATCAAGCACCGAGGACTCTCTTTAATAATGGCTTTTTGAAAATATTTATCTGACTGAGGTCTAAAGGGGATTGTGGGTGCTTCCAAAACTGTGCTTCGGAAAAATAAGCCGTTTTTCAAACTCAAATATCTTCTGTGAGAATTGAGTGAACGTTTATTTTTCCAATTGTATATTGTAGTCCGTTAACTTAAAAAGTCAAAAGTTGATTCATTTTTAGAAAATATTATCACATAAACCTTTAAATGCATAAAACCTAATCGCTGGTATTTCTCTCCATTAAAGTATACCGTCATATCCACGTATCCAAAACCGTATCCGACCGTGGTTGAAAATAACTACTGCACCCACAATCCCCTTAAGAGAGATCTCAGCTTCACGTATAAAACTTTTTGATACACCTATTTTGTAGAGAATTTTCTGCCAAGTTTTTTCACTCATAAGATTTTTTGGGTTTTGAGATTTTTTAAATGAAAAGTCGGTTTTTCGAGGGTTGAAATTAAAGGTTAAATAAAGGGTGACGATAATTGAGATTTCTCAAATAACTTTTTGATTGCTCTATTTTGTAGAGAATTTGTCACTGAGTTTTTTAAGTCGTAAGAATCTTTCTGAATTTTGTATTTTTTTTCAAATAAAGTAGGTTTTATAAAATTAATAGTTCTGAGTTTCAACAAGAACTAGAAATTCATAAGTCGTTCCTGAGACTTTAGAGATAAAATTCAAAGAAGGGGCTTCATTTGAACCTTTATCTAGGCTTTGCGGTGAATTTCATGTTCAAATTGAAAATTTTCCATATATATTCAAGGAGGAGTAGGCGTTTGCGCGAGGCTGCCAAATAAGCTGTTTTGACCACTGGAGACAAAATTTCGAAAAAAAGGCTCACATTTGGTGATGTGCATTTATATATTCATTCTAAATTGCAAATATTGATAAAAAGTGATAAGAGATGAATGAGGAGTAGGCTTTTAGTGCTTTTAGGGACGCCTACTGAAATTCATTTTTTAAGCGTAGGTTTGAATATCTGATTCTCTGATTAGTACTGGCAACTTCCTTAAGAGTTGTACTACGTATTTGGAGAAAAAAAATTATTTCTGAAGCCAGGTTTCTCATAAACTTCACTTGAAAATGTGTAAAAAAGAGCCTAATTTTTAACGCCCACTCCCTTTACGGGGTTGTCAAAGCGATCTGTAACGGCTGTTAGAGGAATTACAGAGAAAATTTATAACGTTAAATTAAAATTTTATCTCCTCTTGAAATTTTCTAAAATAAGAATTTTTGGAAATTGTGATTTAAATGTAATAATCGTTTGAAAACGACTTATAAGTAATAACTTATAGTTGTGACAAGTTCATCTGCAAAAATGGTGCAAATTTATTTAATTGCAACCAGAACTCTCTCTCTTATGTCGAAGTCATTCTTTTCACGAGAATTTGTCTTAATTTGTGTTTGTTTTCGGGATATAAAAGAGTGATTCACGCCAACAAAAAAAAGTTTGTGTTTGCTTTTCTTTGATACCATCATTTTTATTGTTTGAGAAAGTAGTGCAGGAATGCAAATGACCTTATTAGCGGTATTTCCATACACCCAATGTGTATTTATTTCTTCGAAAACAAAATACGTCTAGGACTTTGAAAAGGTGCGCAAAAATGAGTTAACTTGGCTCTCTAGAAAGAAATTCAAAAATTTTATCCGGCGGATTTTTTGTATATGTATATATGTTTATCGATTACGGGACTTCCTGGTCGTTTTTTGCTAGATTTTTAGCTAAAAATTTTAAATAATTCGGTGTTTGATGACGACTTATCCAATAACAATATAAGAAACCCGAAACGGAGCACAAATATTTAGTGAATGATAAATAAAAACAATTGGTTCGAATCGGAGCACTTTCAGATTATTTTCGGAGATTACTGAAATTTTTTAATTGTCAGTTTTTGTTCAAAAAATTGGAGACCATGCTATAATTTTCATCATTTTTTCATACTTTATTAATCTCTTGATAGTTGTGCTCAGTTTGAGCTATCTAAAGACTAAATGGGATGAGGCGTTTTCAAACGGCTAACTATCCAAAAAAATTGACTTAAAATCTAGCAAAAAACGACCAGGAAGTCCCGTTATTGATATGTCATAGAAAAAATTAAAATTTTGAGTTTTAACAAAAGTGTTTGATCTTCCAATTATTTCATCTATTTTCAAATTAACTGTGATAGTTTCAGTACAATTATGCCTCAAAGACGATATATTCGAAAACTACCCTTTCGGTAGTTCGTTAGGCCAGAAGGACTTTTGAAGGGAGTTATTTAAAGTTTTAGTTCGTAAATGACAATATCATTGAAATTTCAAGAATGATAGTTCGAAATCTCGAGAACAACTTTTTCAGCAAATTGAAATGATTGCATGTTGAATAACCCGTTGAATATGAGATTTTATGATATTCATGTCATCGTATGACATTTTTAATGATACCACACTATTATTGAATGTAATGTTTCTGATAACGATTTCATAAACTTCAGGGCATCAGTTAATTTTTTCTGTCTTTTTGATTTTTGTGTAAGTAAAGAAGTCATCTCGAGTTTAAAAATCATAAAAGCAACCAAAAAAAGTCTAAATTAAAGCATGCTTATTCTTCCAAAAACAAATAATATTTGTTTTTCTCAATAACGAGTTTACAAATTTGAGCGGTTTCGCCTTTATTTAACAAAACAGTTAAATGAAAATAAATTTCAAGAGTTCAATACGTTTTTTGTATACCAAGTGAGCGAGAATCTTTCATAAATAAAATTGTACGGATATCCTGTTTCAATTCATTCTGTTCGAATTCGAAGCACTACACTCGTTTGTAAAATTCAGTGTTAAATACATATATATTTTGAGATGATGATTGGGAGGCTCTAGGCTGTGATAGGCTGAATTATACACACGAGTGTAGTGCTTCGACTTTTAAAAGAAAGAATTGCAACAGTATATCTGTAATAGTTGGCATGAATTAAACTAGGAAACTTTATTTTTCAATTCATCGAAGAAAAATTTATAATTGAACACAATTGTTTGGCCATTGTTTAACCCTTGGAAGCTCCAAATTGTTTTATTCGGCATAGGCTCCTGCACCACTAAAGTGGGGCGACTTTGAGCCTTCATTACGGATTAACTACATTTTATAAAAAGCCGTGAATGATTTTAATTTGGTAAGGATAGTCCAACTTAGCGAGGTAATCAATAAGATTTTAAAAATTTTATCGAAATCGGCCGAAACGAAGCTGCAAAGATTGGGCTTTGATCACTTACTTCTCATTTAAAACAGGAATATTTTCAAAAACATTTCTTTCAATATTCGCACTCATTAAGACCTTGGCTTTCACAATTTTTTTTGATTTTCAATCTTTATTACCGTTTTCTCATAAATAGACGATTAGCAGCGCGAGTGATCAAAATAAAGTTATAAAACAACGTTTGTTATAATTTAACCGCTAAGACTTTGAAATATTATCTCGGCGTAAGCCAATTTTCTGATCAGTGTTGCCGTAGCTTTCATTTAAACTTACTTTAAACTTACTTAAACTTACTCAAAAATTGAAAAATCACTCACGAAAAAATAAAAAGAGTTCCGATGGTGGATAATTTTTTTTTTGAAAGATACTCAAAAGACTTTCCTAAAAACTCAGTTCCTCAGATTTTATCTATCGTTTAAACTGTTTGATCAGCACGCATTTTAGAGTTTTTTGAGAGAAATTCTCTAAAAAAGTNAAAAAAATTCTCCATAAAATTTCATCATTAAAACATGTTTTTCATGTATTTGTGTTTCTTATTAATTAAATAAATTCTCTTAACCCTTGGAAGCTTCAAATTGTTTTATTCGGCAGAGGCTCAGGCACCACTAAAGTGGGGCGACTTTGAGCCTTCATCACGGATTAACTACATTTTATAA
>SCLH01000957.1:266264-290702 GCA_004367855.1 Oikopleura vanhoeffeni | reverse complement strand
AAACAACTGAGAGGAGAGTGTTGTGGTTTCAGATAGTGGTCAATCGAAAGACGTAGATAGAGCATGATTGCCATAGCATGTCGAATTTGGATTTCAGAGTAGCAGGGTCTCTGAAAATCCTAAAAAACCCCAACGACTGGGCGTGTCTGCGTAGGAGGCAAGGGTCGCGAGCGGAGAGAGCGAGAGCGAGTGTGGGTATAAAGCAACTACGAAGAGATGAAGTTCCAATAAGCATTCTTTATTGTCAATGGGCCTCGAGTTCGTGGGATATACGGTGCGTTGTAATACAGTTAAAATAAGATCGCAGATAGAATCTGTGCGGCTGGGTGATGAAGACGTTAATGTCGGGTGAGTGAGAGTAAAGCTGGTGTATAGAAGAGACCGTCGGTGGCGGTTCATGCGGATGTAGAGTAAGTGAGGGGGTGTGGATGGGCGAGCAGTGGGAGATTGTTGTGGGTTACTCAGGATGGGGGGGCAATGGTGCGATGGTCGGTGACTGGGTCTGGCCAGCCATGTGGCAGTCGGGTGGGAGAAGGTGTGCTGTGGCAGGGTCAAGTGATCAAGAGAGTCGTCGGCGAATAATAGTGCGTTGTTCGTTTCAATTTTGGAATCTGTGGTCTAAATGGCTGGGTTTTTTCGGTTGTTTGTTGGTAGTGGACTCTGCTGGGGTGACGGCAGGTTGCCGAGTGGAAAGGGGGGGAACAAATTGTCATGAGTCATAATCCAATGGGGTGTATCAATCGGAGTGGAAGCGATCAGAAAGCAGGGGACCTGAGAAAATGTGGTGTTTCAAAAATTTGTAAAAAAAGGAGAAAGATGTCTTGCTAAAAATAGTGTAGTTCGTTTCTGCCTCTTAGATTGGGTGCGGTTTATGTGAGCGACGAGGTCCAGGGGAAGTTGATGCCTGTTATCGGGCGTCGCGACCCAGTAGAGAGCCTGCTACGACCTCAAACTTGGACGGTCGATAAAAGGTGAAGAATAGGAGCATGTTTGAGTTGGGATGTGGTGAGTAGGTGTGTGTTGGTCCGGTACATGCATGGTGAAACTTTGGTACGAGTTCTTTGGACATTAGAATGTTATGTAAATATGTAAGAGGCAGAAAATCGGTCGCTGGATGTTTGTGTCAGGCCAGGGAGAGGCTTTGGGGGGGAACGATACAAAGATCTGAAACCTGCATCACGCGGTTCTAGAACAAAAATACAAGCTCGAAAATCGAGTGTTTTATTCTAAGGAATTAGCCTGGAGGTTTGTAACGTCAGTTGGGATGAAATAATTAGGAAGGTGTTAGTAAGCGTCACCGGGGGGCGTTAACAAGCTTCAAGGTAATTCCTAAGAATTGGGTTTGAATAGGTTCTAACCCATTGGGGGGTTTTTTATTTAAAACTATGTTAAGTATCAAATTTGAGGCTTCTTTTAGTTTGAAGTGAGAAAGTTATTAGTTGTTCTAGTACGAGTCTGAAGTTTAATGTGATAAACCATGATGAGATAGCAAAATTGGGCGTGCGATTGGGGGGGCGTGTGTAGTAGAAATTATTCAAAATGATAAAAAAATATGTATTTTTGTAGCGAAAATGCCATCACTGGCAATTCCTTCAGCGATCAGCAAGTCACTATGTGTTTGTCTTCTTAATTTACTCAATCAATCAGGCAGTTAGTCTAGCGAATCCTGCTTATCATATTAGAACAGGGAATGTACGCAAAGCTTGAATCGGTGCGAATTCGACGAGTGGGAAGCGGATGCGGATCCAATCGTGTTTGAAAAGCGACCGGATTGCAATCATTATTTTTCAAAAAAGGCGTGAACGCCGAGTCGAGGATCGCAGCTGGGTGTGTTCTAAAAGCTGGACCGGACGCAGAATGCCCGAATGCCAGGTAGGATTTTGTGTGACCACGGAGCGGCATCTGATCGGGAAACCCTCCAATTACCGATTTTTTTAGTTCGTGAACCCCACAATTATTGAATTGTGTTAAAGAGATGTCCGGTTGTGTAGCTGGGTACAGGAACGACGGAGCTGATCCTGAGAAACTAAGCTTGCCCTTTTTCTCGCCTTTGACATGTCAATAATGCATCCTGCATAAAGTAAATGTAATTATGACTGTCGATTAAATTTTGCATCGGTAATGAATGAAACACGATTTTGAACAACAAGAGTATTGTCAATCGTGTTTCGGGTGGATAAAACCCAAATATCGGACAAGAACTGTGTAGTGACGAATGGTGGATTAAAACACAGTATCTGATTAATCCCACTACTCAATTTTGCAATATGATATCCCCACCAAAGGCATAAGAGCCACTCTGTTTTAGCTTGCACTTTATAAGCCACTATATGGAAATAAGTTGTAGAGTTAGGGGAATTCTATTGTTGCTGAAAATCATTGAGATACAAGGATAGACTCAAATTTTTTCATTAATTATGAATTAAGAGCAATTAAAATTAGTTTATCACGTTTCTTTCCGCTGTTGAAAGTAAGTGAATTGTAACTCGCAAACTCGTTTTCCACAGATACCATCACAGATTGTGTAATTGATGAGATTGCCTAGTCAAATAAGAATTAAGTGAAGAGCCGTCTATGTTCCTAACGCTGGTCTGCCGATTTCAAAGATAGCCGTTATATCGGGTTTGTGCTATGACACGAGTCATTCTCAACCTCTGAAAATGATAGATAATTAGTGTTACCTAGTCTCGTAAGTTTCTCGCCCTTCGTCTCTCATTCATGACAATGTTTTTCTGGTTTCAAACAAAGATAAAAAAAGTTACATACGAGAAATTATTTAATTTTTAAAAGGAAGTGGTCAAGTCGGTATTCGTAAATACCTAAGCTATTAAGACCTTGGTGTTTTAATAATTAAAGTTGTGGAGATGAAAGGCTGATAAGAAGAAGATTTAAGAGAAATCCGAAAGAAAAGTCAGGATAAAATATATTCTCGAACGCGCTCATCCGAGAAAAGCATTTTCTAATCATTTTCTCGAGAAATTAATGTGCTTAACGTCTATGGGGCGATTTGAACTCCTTGAACTCTCAATTTCGATCTATTTTTTGTCTTTTCCGGTCTTTTCAAAATATGAAAAGCCGGCACGCCACTTTTATGGCTCTATGAGTCTAGGGGTTAACTGTGTGTTTTCTTTATGAAGACACGTTTGAAAAATAATATCAGGATCCCATTAAAAACACGTTATAACCTCACATGTAGTCACAAATTATTTGAATTTCCGGAAACTATTTTCGAGGTTAACAATGTAAGGAAATCAACTTTTCATGAAAACCGATCCCGATCCGATGCAATTTGTTCTTGAGCAAACCGATCCGATCCGAAAAAACATTTGAGGCGACCGATACGATCCAAAAAAATTTGAGGCAACCGATCTGATTCCGATCCGATCCTAAAACAATTTGAGGCGACCGATCCGATCCCGATCTTATCCGAAAAACATTTCAGATGTGCCGACCCCTGATCTAGAAAACATCATTGGCATCATAGAAATTTTCCTAAATGATAACATTGTGGCTAAGCGTTGTGGCTACACGTTGTGGCTACGCAATCTCACCAAAAAGTGATGAAGGGATATAAGAACAGTACTGAAATAAATCACAGAATAGTTTTATATTGGAGTTCCATATTACAGTAGCCCTCATCTCTCTTATAATACCCCACCAATCTTAAACTCAGTAACTATTAAATACATTGGCTTATCTTTAATTCAAATTTTTTTAGACACTTAAAATCAAGCACTAATAACCATTTTAAAAAGTCGATATTCAATTATCAGAAGAAGCAGACATAATACAATTAGCAATTATTGTATTAAGTTCCATACGATTATAAACCCTTGTTCAGTATGCTATATCGACGAATATACTCTATATATTAAGAAATTAAAGAAAGCTGTCAGAGAATTGACCTTTACCAAGAATTTTTTCAAAGAACTATCCAAAAAACCTTTTATCTTCGTTAATTATCTATATATATACAGTAAATGTAATACATATTATGTATATCTTAGTGAGATGATAATATGTTTGTTCTCAAAAATCGTTTTTGAGTTGTGTTCCTGTCAATTGTTTTGGAAAATTACATTTAATTAAAACCGAATTTTTTTGATGAGATAAAGAAAAAAAATAGTTTAATTATCTCGTGCGCAACAGTGTTTTGAAACACAGAGACCAAACATATTATGAATAAGTATCAGTTTTGCCAGTGAGATATCGAAACATACCCCTGAAAGTTACATTTCTTTTTAAATTTAGGAATTTTGGTGTCTCTTTGAAATTTTCTAATCAGACTGGTGATGTATTATGTAGATGCAAAATTTTGTTATATATGCAGCTCAAACACCACTTAGACCAACTACGAATCAAATACGACCAATCTCTCGAATATGTACAAAAAGCTTGATTTTGATGATGTTTAGTTTGGCGAGTTCCAGCAAATTGTATAAAAACCTGAATTCTCAAGATATGATTAGTTCGAATATAAAACTATACGAAAAAATCGAGTTGAACATAACATTTGCATTTATCTCAACATCTTTTTTTGTGGTTCTCTTTGAATTCTTGAATATACCTGTTGAGAAAATTTCATTCAGGATTTTTTCCGTGTTCATTAATTTTTTGACGTTAATTTTCACGGAAATATACCAAAATTTTTGCATATTCGAATAATTAATTTCGAATTTTGAAAATCATAATGACTGGGAACAATATGATGCTTACTTCATACAAACTATGTGGCAGAAAATAACGGTGCCTCCTGGTCATTTTTTGCCATTGTTCGGCCAAAATTTTAATGTTAATCGGGGATTGCAATTGAGTGATTCAATTTAGTTCTTGGATAGCGAAAATTGAGCACAAATATCCAGTAAATAATAAAATAAAATTGGTCCGAATCGGTTCATTCTCAATGTTTTCCTGAGAATACTGAAATTATTTATTTATCAGTTTTAGACGAATATAATCTTGAAGAACGACCTGGTCCGTTTCAATTATAAAATTTTTCGATTTCTATCAAATTAAAAATAGAGTTGAAGCCAGTTTCTCTGTAAAACTGGGTTTTGTATTGTCAATATTTTGTTTACTTAACCCTCACCTACACGAGATGTCCTACCCCTCACCTGCACGAGAGTGTTTCAGAAAACACACATAGACTATGTGACATAAATAGGGTGCGCAGCGGTTAAAATTATAAGTTTTAAATTAAAATGATTTTTATTTTACAAAGTGTTCCGTCAACGCATTTTTTTTCGTCAAAATGACCAAAAATTTTTCGAGAATTTTTGAACTTTTTATTTTTCAAAATAATTTTTATTCATAAAATAGCAAATTTCTATGTGAGTACGATCCTTGCACAAGAAAACTAAAAAATTAAGCTGATTATGCTCAAAAACGAAATCAGTGCTGAAAATGAGGGTTTTTGAAACTCACTTTCTGACCACTGCATGACCCAAAAAAAAAATTTTATGCTCGGAATCGTCTTCTTCGGTGGGAATTACCCCGAATAGCAAATAAATATTTATCAACAGTTTTATATTGTTCCAGTACTGTTTTAACTGCATTAAACAAAAAATTGCATCCAAATAATGCATTTTCGGTCTTATGAGAAATTTCTAGAACTCACCAAAATTCTTGAAATTAAAAATAAGGGGAACTATCGGGGGTCTGTTCCGACACTCCGCCAGCCAAAATGACACTTCCCCCAAAATATTTTTGGTCTCTGTGTTCTGAAACACGCTCGTGCAGGTGGGGATTAAGAAATTTACCCTTTGTTTTTGAAGAAATAAAACTAGAACTGAAGATACAAAATTCTAAAAATTTATTAATAACATTGTACAAGATTTTTGAGTAAGACAATTGAGCTTCATTTTATTTTGTTAATATTTTTCCCAGACTTACCATTCTTGTAGACAGATATTTCTCAACTGACCTTTTTTGACATCTGAAATTAAATACGGTATTAACAATAATATTTTTCAGTGACTTTTCACTCAATTGAAAAAATCGAAACGTTCATTCATAAATGATATCTTTTAGTGCATAAAGTCAATTTGAGCATCACGAAAACCATTGAGAAAGACAAAGCTTAATAAAAAATTATTTGGAATGTATAAGGTTAGTACGTTAACGTTCGGAAGAGGCTATGTTCAAGAGGGCACTGGTCGCTGATTATTTGAAAAATTTTGGGCATTGAAATTGCTCCGAACTGTTTTGTAATGATAGCAGACTGTACTACCAAGCAAATTATTCAAAAAAATTAAAAAAAACTTCGCGTTTTTCGATTATTTTAAAGTATTTTTTTGTCAATAAATTTCAAAATAACACATTTGTGCTCGAGATTTTACATTCTTTGGAAGAAACATTTTAAAGAATTTGACCAGAAAAGTATTCAAAAACGTTAACTCGCTGTTGTTATTGTCTTTTATTTGGCTTGGAATTTCCAACACAAATTCAATTATACTTCAAGGGTACGGTGGTTCCTACATTTTCTGCAGTTATTATGCCATACAAACGCATCAAATCGATTGTTATTCATCTAAAAAAACAAATGAACCCAAAAAATGTAAAACAAATTTCGAAATTTTTGGATTTTTCAAATTTTTCTACGTAGTTTTATCTACTAAATTGATAAACTTTTAAACTTATGTGAAACTTTGCAATATGATTGGCAGTTTTGGAGTCAGTAACAGTAGAACTTTAATTTGAGCTCATTTTCGATTTCATCTCACAAAAATTCACTACCGGTCTACTCAACTGCCGAATTTTAGTTCAACGCACTGAAATAAAAAATTAAAAAACTAGGATTTGTTTGGCTTTGTATTATCTTACTTTCAAAATAATAAAAAATGCAAAAAAAAATCAAAACCAGGGAGGAGATAGGTTAACAATGACGAAAATGGTTAAAATCGGCGGTTTTATGGGGTTCTAGGAAATGTGTGACGAAATTGAGAAAAATTTTAAAATAAAATCTTTAATCCCTAGACTCATAGAGTATTGATATCCCTCAGAGGCATGAGAGTCATATTATGGAAAAGGTTTAGGTGTTAGGCAATTAATTGTTGTGAAATCATTGAGATAAAGGATAGACTCGAATTTTTAATTAATTATATTAAGACAATCAAAAAATTAATCACTTCATTTCCACTGTGGAAAAGTGAAGTTAACTCGAACTGTTTTCTACAGAAAACCATACGATTTTTATAATGAGATGCTAGTAAAATAAAATTAAGTGAAACATTATGTTCCTTAACCTGGTCTCCGATTCAAAATACCTTATCGGGTTCGTCTATGAAACGATAATTCTCACCTGTGAAATGATGAAATTAGTGGTAAACAATATGTCTGCGCCNTTTCAATTCATTCACCATATGACTCAGATTTTTAACAAGAACAGTTGATTTCACGACAACTTGAGATTCCTCTGTAACAGAATCATTTCTAAACATTTCCTCATCTGATAAAACCGAAATTTCATCCTCATCCATATTATCGTTATGGATTTTTTTTTCTTTCAAGTCGAATTCACTTGATAGACTGGATAATTTTCTTTTGAAAGGGTTCGCAAGAGTTTTTGAGGGATTGGCCGGACATTCTTTACGAATTGCTTCAACAGAAAGTTTTCGTCTGTCAATTGCCGTAAATCCAGTTTTAATGTGTTTGGCTGCCATTATGTGACTTTGGTGATGGGGGACTATACCGGATGGTTTATCTGCAAAAGCACACAATTTCGTCAGGATTGGCTGACCTCTATCAGGGTTTGATTCCATGTCCAAAATACTTTTTTTTGTGAATCTACTGTTATTTTCAAAAACTTTATCAAATTGGTGATCATGGCCTTTGATATTTATTGTGACCCCATTTCTGAGGTCAGCTAAGGCTGTGATGAGGTCATCATTCTGGTCAACTTGAAGTTCATTTTTGTCAAAGTCAATATTTGGAATTTGAGCTTCAATTTTAGTGGTTAATTCTTGCACAATTTTTCCAAGGGTATCTCTGAGATTTGCATCTTGTATTTCGACAATATTTGCAACATTTAATCCAATCGCTCCAACAGCATTTCGTACATGATTCAGTTTGTTAAGGGCCTCAGAGACCCTAAGTTCATTAAAGCTGACTCTGGTGTCAAGCCACAAACTTGTGTCTATAGTTGACTCAATAAATAATTTACATTCATTTTCAGAGACTTTAAACGAAGGACTTGCGCTTAAATTTTGAAATTTATTTATTATTGCCAGTTGAAAACTTGCGTCGTCAGTTGCGATCTTATTTTTATTTCTTTCTGCAAACTCACGAATTTCAGCCAATTGTTTAGTAGATGAAATTGATTCATTTTTTTGGAAGGTAAATTTGGCTCTTTCTCGCCCAGCTTCAATTTTTTTCTGAAACGTTGATTCGTCAAGTGTAAATCTAGTAGGATCCACAGCAAGTCGTATTTTTAAATGAATAAATTTGAAGTCTTTACCGGTCAAATTAGTTCTCCACGCCTGATTGTACGGAACATTTGTTGATTCCCAAATATCTCTCTGTTCTACATCACTTTCCAGAACTTTGTATGATTCTCTCTGAACATCTCCGATCTCACGTGACTGGTATTTGACGAAACATTTTTTACTGGCGGCATTTTTTTCTTCAGTTTTGTTAGTGTGAAGAAGCTGCTTTGTACGAAGGCCATTTGTGAAAGTCATCATGAAGTTTATAGCATTGTCAAAATTATCTTTTTTGCTATTTACAAAAATCCAGTTGACAAAATCCGTGTCATTTTGATTTTCAGAATTCACTCTGGCTAGATGAAGTGTAACAAAATTAAATTCCCTGAAAATGTAGACAAAACTGTCTATCGGGGCTACTTCAGATGCCCAACAAAACCAGAAAGACATAAAATTCAATTTGGCATTGTTACCTTTGAAAAGTATGGATTTTTCACAGACAATATCATTGTGTTGAGAGTTAATTTCAACATCCGATTTATCAATACCTAAATAGATACATCTGTACTGTAGATCTTCGACCGAAATAGTTGGTCTGATTTCCATTTGTAAAATCCAGTGAGGTGTATTATTTAAGGTGTTAGGATCAAGATTGACAATGTTATCTTGACTGTTTTCGATATTTGCGTATTTAGCGGTACCGGATTTTGTTATGTTCCAGAGTTTTTTTTGAGCTGACAGTCGATTTTGAGCATAATTACGGTTACGCTCAAAGTCATTTGTAAAAGTCGGTTTCTGGGTTTTAACTGGAGTAGACCTTTGTATAGGATTTTTCTGTTGGTGGGTATATTCGAAGGTCATTTGTTGATTTTCACCCGAGTCGTTTTGAGAAGGTTCGGAATTTCTGTTCGAACGATAATTTGGATCGAAATTTTTCCCTATATTTTGCTGGTTAAATTCTTGCATACAAGGATAGACGATGAATTTATTTTGATGATATATGTTTATTTGTGTATTTTTTTTCATCGAAAAATTATATGGTTTTTGAAGGTCATGCATAGAACAGAATGGGATGGATAGAAGCAGTACAAGTAGAAATGTGATTTTACTGACATGCATGTAAATATCTTCTTTATTATCTTTACCTTTATAACCGCCTCGAAAATTTCGCGAATTTCCTCTGGAACCTCCTCTGGGTTGCCGATTTTGTGAGAATCCTCGACCATCACCATTATTGGTACCTCGGTTATTTTGGCCATTACCGCGACCACCCCGGTTAACAAAACCACCGCGGTTACCACGACCACCTCGACCACCACGATCATATCCACCTCGACCACCACGACCTCTTTCTCGAAAGTTATCATCATTGAATTCGTTATTTTGGCCATGAAATTGACCACGATCTAAATATAAATTTAAGAATTCAAATTTAATTAAACTTTTAACTTTTTCGAAATAGCTAATTACGTAGGTTGTAATTAATGATAAGGAGGAAAAGTACCTTGGTTTTGCGATGTGACAGATTGATGTTGTTGCGAGTTTTGACCTTGGTTTTGATTTTGACGTTGATCGTCCATTGTGTTTTATGGAGAAATTGTTTTCTAAAAAAATTACAGGGTTATTTAAGGTCACAATTTTTTCACCAAGCCAGTATAAATAGCAAAAAGGGACACGACTACTTTTTTTTAATATTGATAAAAATTTGAAAGTCCTGAAAAACTCGATAATTTTGAAAATTTGCCATGAACTTTCGTCTTTCAGACCAGTTTTGATATAAATTGTATGGTTTAAAAAATGATTGGGGAGACGACTGAAAATGCATTCGTATGATTTTGATAATATTAATTCAAAAAGTTTAAGAAAATTGAAAAAATCTTGAAAAATTTCAAGAGGTTCAAAAACCTTTGAAATTTGCCATGAACTTTTGTCTTTCACAGCAATATTTTTGTGTATTATGCCATGCCAAATATAACTGAGAGGTCGGAAGAGAACGTATTTATATAACTTTGACATTATTTTGAGCTCAAAAAATATTAATTTTCTAATTATTTTGAATAATAATTTTTTCGTCTTTTTTATTATATGTTTTATGAAATGCCATGTGTTACTTTTTTCAACAAACTGTGATATTTTGAAAACACAGAAGATTTCAATTATTTTGGGATAAAAATTCTGGAAATTACTCAAGATTGTTGAGTTTTTTGATGTTTTTTCAAAAATTTTCCATAAACTTTTGTCTTTCAAAGCAATTTTAATAACTTTTGACCTTATTTCGGAATTTAATGGACATTTATTTATTTTAAAATTTTGGTTAACTAAGCAACCATTAATCGGGGGTTTATATAAACATGATGGAAAATACTTGGGGGAGGGGGTGAGAGGTTTATTTAAGTCACTTATAAGAAAGTGGATTATTAAAATTTTGAAAATTTGCACGATGGGGTAATTGGTTAGGGATATTATTAGTTTTATACTTAAAAGAGTGTTCATTTCTCTAGTATTTCTCTTACTTAGGTTTTTTGAAGGTAAAATATCGAAGTAAATGAACACAAGACAGCTTTCAAATGGTCTAACTTTTGAATATTGTATATTCTGCGGTTAGCGTTATTCTAATTCGTTAATTTTCTCTGTTTTTGGAACTGAGAAAAAGGTTGACCATTAAGCGTTTAATGTTTTTGAGATGTTTTAGTTTTATTTGGCCTTTGGCCGTGCGCGAAATGTCCCGCGGCCCCCGTCTGAAAGTACAGGGGTGGGATAAGACTGATAGAGTGCTTCAAAAGCAGATTTTCCCTTGCCGGTTGGTCAAAGGAGATCTGGGATGAGCCTATCTAGATTATTAAGATTCAGAATCCAGCCCGTTTGGTGCAAGATTAGAAAATGTGAATAACCTACGCAATTTATTAAAATCAGATAGAGACTCTGAATTTTCTTCCTAGAGAAATGAAAAAATATCCAAAAATTTCGCCCTTTTTTTTGTTAATTATCTCTGTAACTTACTTTAAGATCCGTAGCTTGTGAAGCTTGAAAATCTCTTTTAATTTTTATAGATGTGCTCCGTGCGAACAAAACCAATTGTAACAAGGTTGACTTTGAGATGTGTAATCGTTAGACGAAGGCTGGATCTACAAACAAGTATCATCAGAATTTTTACAACTGCCCTAGATTTGTTCTGAGGCGTGATTGAAAGGTACCAGATTACGACACCTACCCCCTTAAAGTTTTTTTGGAGCAATCAGCCAAAAAAGTAAGATTTAATAACTTGTGAACGGATCATCCAAAATAATTTAATAATACAGATTAAAATGTAGATTTTTGAACTTCTTGGAGCAAACCCTTTTCAGGATTTTGCTAATTTTATTTGAGAGCGCTAATTTTCGTCGTTGAGACATTTTAAACTTTTCAAAAACCTCAAATGAGGTTTTGGAGGTCCAACGGTTAAATCCCTGAATTTGTGAAATTAATCATCAAACGCCATCTTGTTAATATTCCAAAATCTCAGTTAACTCGAAAAATTAAATTTTCAAATATCCCTTTATGACCTTTTGCTTAATCTAAGAGATGTGGGCTGAAAAGAGAGAAAGCCGGGCCTCATTAAGTGGCTAGATGGGGGTCCATGAGGAGTGTAGGATTGGCTCCCTCAACCCACATCTCTTAGATTAAGCAAAAGGTCATAAAGGGATATGGCGTCATTCATGACTCCCTGGGAGTTATTTGAAATTATTACCGAAATCGTCCCCATAATTTTGATGATATAGGCACTGTAGGAAATTTAACTAAAAACCGTGATATGGTGTAGGTTTTTCCGGTCATATCCCTTTATCACTTTTTGGTTAGAATGCGTAGCCACAACGTTAAAATCACACGTTAAAAGAAGTAGTGGCTACGCATTCTAACCAAAAAGTGATAAAGGGATATAGGAAATTCGGCAATATTAAGCCGGCGATGTAATGGACCGTGCTGTATCCTAAACAATGTTCAATAAACATGTGTAATTTTCGGTAGAAAAACTTTTTTATAAAAATTGTGATATTAGATGTTTAATAGTTATTTTTTTTGCAGGGTTTTTTCGATATATTATCACATACAAGATGCGATTTCGGCAAATTTCGCGATATTGACACATCCGGCGTGATTGGCAAAGATGGTGTTTCAGCAAAAAATCGTGAAGTTGCGTAGGTTTTCTTTTCGATTCCGGCAGATATTGGGCCAGCGATATAAACTGAGAAGTAAATGTTTTTTATTTTATTTGAATTCATTTATGGTCCATAAATTACCATTTATGGTCCATAAACTATGGAATAAACCGAACCGTCAAAAATCGTTCTTGATTTAAAACCTACGATGTGAACCTACATGTGATATCAAAAGTAAATTCTAAGAACTTCGAAAAAAAATAGCATAAACGTCGAAAAATTTCAAAGCAGTCGAAAAAAAAAGTTTTTCTTGCTTTTCGGAATAAATGCGTGACTGCGTTATTTTATTTAACTTATGATTTATTTCAAAATTTAGGCAATTAAATAACAGGTTTCTCAGTAAATGTATCCTGAATCACCAAAAAGGCTTAATTGGCGACGACTACTCCCTCGAATAGTTTATTTTTGTTTATCAATTATTCCTGAAATTTTATGACGATTTCATTTTATCAGTCAGGTGCGTAGATCCCGCGGTTTTACCGCGAGCATCCTGTATCTCAAATCAACACAAAATTAAATCTTGTGTTATCTCGCATAATAATCGCATCCTGATTTAACGTATTAGCTCCTGCTTTCGAAAAAGGACACAACATTTTGTATATGAAAATGAATTCTTATTTGAACATTAAACCTTTGTTATGGTAAGCATAAGCTATTGTAATGTTTCTGAAGTTTGCAATTCATCAACAGAAGAAAAAATATTGAAAATAGAATGAACGAGGAAATAGAGTCAAATTCAGTGGATATGCAGATACAGAGGAAAGCAATATCGCCGAAAGTTTTCCGGCAAAAAATTGGCACATTCGGCGACATGGAAACAGAAAAAATTTTTGTTGGAAAACGATAAACGCGTAGGAGTTGAAGAGGAAATTATTTGTCGAAAAATGACAAATTTTTTTGGGAGTTACACATAAGTTTGACTGTATCGAATTATCAGAATGCGTAAAATCAATAATTGCGAAAAAAGAGATTAAGTTGCACGTAAATAAGTGAATTCAGGCAGTAACCGACGCGTTTCACTGTTTTTTGAACATCTGTCGTTTGATGATAAAGGGTCGTACAGTTTCAAATTTCAGTGTATTTGAGATGATATTAAATGATATTTAAGATAATTGTCCGAATTTTTCAAAAAAGGTCCGAAAGGTTGATGTTGAGCTTTTCACATTGAAATCATTCAGCGAGCAGATATCAGAATTTTTTAATTTTTGTAGGCTCACTAATAATGGGGCTATCCTTTCCAATTTTGATCATTTATTAAAATTTCTTCACAATCAATTAAGTGGTTGGTTGTTAATACTTAGTAATTATTGATACTTATGATACTTGATAATACTTAGTAATAAAGCTAAAATGTGAGTTTTCATAAGCGGATTGGCGCAAAATTACGCAAATGTCGACCAAAAAGCATTGTTATAACTTTTCTTAAACAAAAATCTTGCACAGGAAAATGAAATCTTAAGTTACGCATGGCTTGTTCAGAAACAAGCTCCAAACTGCCGTGACATATTCAAGTAAAAAGCCTTCTACCGAGGTTCGTGAAAACACTTCGATAGCAAAATATCTTCAAAATGTTCAAAAGTGTTTTCCTGAACACGTCTGAAAAAAAGGACAATCAATATGCCTTTTTGTTACATTTGTTTTCTATTGTTGGTTGAAAATCATCCTAATAAAATTCTTTCTTGACCCAAAACCATTAACGACCATCTCCTTAAAGGAGTCGGTGCTATTTGACAGATTTGCACTTTTTCAATTTTCGTTCTCTTGAAGGTTAACTTTTTGCAACTTTTTAATTTCAAATAAAATTATTTAAAATTAAAGGTGCCATATTTAAGTTAACTTTGTCCAACCCAATTTTTTCAGACCTTTACTTTTAACTTTATCAATCGCTATTCAAAATTACACTCAAAAATCCAGAGATTTAAGTTGAAGGTGCCGAAATGGAGGAAGAATAATTATTTTCATCGTATTGATCATTAACCAAAAAAACGAACCACAGAATTAAATTAATTTTATTTGGTTTCATACGCTTTCTACGTCAAAATCGAAAATTAAATAGTTGAAAAAAAAGGAAATTTTGGCACTTCGAAACAATTTTTTTTATCAGATGAACATAATAAATTAAATTTGGCTTATGGGGGTAGCAGCGATGTCGCAGACTGGCGTCAATTTAATTTACGAAAATAATTAGTTGGTTTATTTTTTTGTGTTTTTATCGTTAGCTGAACCAAACTAAATGTGTATCAGCTCATTGAAATCATTTTTTATCTATTTAAGGAACGATTTGAGTTTAAACTATCATTTTATAATTCGTAAAATTTTTGAAAAAATTCAAAGCATTATGAAAATTTTAAACAATTTTCATCTAAAATTTTTTCTGATTAATTTTTTTAAATCTGGTAAGAAAAACAAAAAAATAGCCACTTTAGCTTTTTTTATGCATGCTTACATATTATATGACTGCTGTTTGAAAAATCATGAAATGTTTATTTGTCATTTTGTTGTTGACTTTTCAGAAATATTATAAAAATTTTCCGCAAATCCAGTTCAACAATTAATATTGTTGGTTTTTTGAAATCTCCTTCAAAAATAAAGCCAGATCACATGTGAAATTTTATAGTATCTATTGGATTTCCGTATTTCAATCGATTGAAAGGTCAAGCGAATATTGTTTCTTCACGACTGATAACATTTACAACAATTGCTTGTGACACCGGTTTGTGCCATTTGGACACGCCATTATAATGAATTTTTTTATTTAAATTATATAAATTGCGGGTGTGATAGGCTACCTTTACTTTTATAGGCAGCATTTTTTATCTTTTAAACTCAATTAAGGCAATTTTTTTCCTAAAAAGCTGTTTTTCCTATTTTTCATGGACAAAAAACTTTTTATGTTGGAAGAAATTTCTTTGGTAAGTATTCATCATACTAATTAGTGCAATTACACCCGAAATGTTCTAAAGTTAATATAATAGTCAGCCTTTTCAATAAACATCCCACATCGAGTCAAGTTGGAAATGGAGTTGTAGTGAAAAGTGGTTTCTGATATTTTTACAGATACTTAAGAATGTTGAGGAATTAATAATAATAACGTTTGCAAGAATGAACACTTTTATTGAAGATAAAAAATATTTAAAAAAATTTTCACATTTTTTCTACTTTTAGAAATCACTTCGAAAAAGTGTACCGATATGCCAAACCGCTGCTACCACCTTAACAATTTTTCTAGTTTGAGTGAAATAAAATATATTTATTTTTGATAAACCAGCGTTTCAACCTATTTCTTCAAAACCGCAGTTTTTTGCAAAAATTATGATTAAGAGTATGAACAAGAACGAAAAACAAAACGAGCACATATGTGAAAAAATAAAAAGTGGAATGCGCTATATTTTCAGCCGGTGAATTCAACGAAATAAGTTTGAAAATTTTTGAACAAGAAATAATAAAAATTTTCCAAATATTTTGACTAAAAGTCACAAAACCATGTCATATGATTTTTTAAAGAGCATATAAAAAATATGTGATCACCTACGCTTAAACTTGAAGTCGCCATTTTAAAAAGTGTTTTTCGTTGATTTGAAACAGATAATAAAAAAAAATGGAACAACAAATTGGGCATTTTTTTTTCAAATGTTCGGATGTTATTCGAAAAATTTCTCAAAATTTGACGAATTCGAAAAGTTAAATTCGAACTCAAAATTGTCCAAAAAGTATTATTGCAATAATTGATATCTTTTAATTTTGGCAAAAATTCAGCACAAATGTAAGACGAAAACCTGCATATTTGTAAATTCATGGTCGAAGTTTGTCCAAAATATTTATTTTTATCAACATAATTTCTTCGAAACTGTCATTTCGTATATTTCCTGATTGAGACGCAATCTGTCACCTAAATATTAAAGTGTTAATAATGTTCGAAAAAATATTTAACAAAGTGACTCCTAGTACTGTTTACACGTCGTGTTTGATGATTTACGAGTTTTGTTTTAAAACTGAGCTTACCCTTCAAAATCTTGAGTTTTATTATTTTTGTTCATTTTTTGTAAAAAACCAAAAACATAAATTTGGTGGTTTGATAAAAAAGTCTTATTAAAAATTGTGTAATTTTCAAATTTCTAGCTGATATCCCTTAAACACCTTTTTGTTAATCTAGGATGTGGGGGCTAAAGGAGCCAATCCTTACACTCCTTACCCCTCTCCTAGCCACTCATGAGGCCGCTTTTCAGCCCGCACATCCTAGATTGATAAAAAGGTGTCATAGGGATTTATGTTTCTGAAGGTCACGATGAATTAATGAAAAGATAGACAGTGGTTATCTTTTTTGATATTCTGGGGTTGTTAATTTTCACGAATTACGGTGATTTTTTTCATACAATTAAGGGACTGTGTTTTGGTCGTTCGTATGTATTCTGATAATTTTTAATCCCATTGGTTGTTTTACTTCCGATGATTTCCTCGATTTTAAACCAAACGCATTTTCCGTATTTAAGATGGTCAAGAAAACACTTTTTTATGTTTTGAAACTATCGCTCGGGACCTACTTCCTTTTTTCCTTTTATTTATATCTATAACTTTTTGGAAATCATAACAAGATTTTGAAAAAAAAAGAGGAATCAATTTGAACGAAGGCTTTCTATGAGATCTGCGAAGACTTATCAGTTACACATTCATGTTGGTTTCGAATGTGTAAATTTTCATCCAGTGAAAAGAAACATTTAAGTGAGACATCTAAAATAATATTTAAACTGGTTTTTGCTGATGCTAAAGCCTAATGCTGAAGCCTTATCAAATATTTTTATTCGAAAATAATTTCGTCAGTTTGGAAAGTTTGTTTCTGATTGGACAAGCTATTTGTTAAATTTCCGTTAACGAAGAGTCATATTGTTTCGAACAATTTGTGCTAACTCGGCGATTGAAAAACGAATCAAGGGGGTAGCGTTCGTAACATTTCAACTTTGTACTCCACTTTACCAGAATACAAAACTGCTTTTAAACTTTTGAGAATAACCATGTAGTCGATCTATTCTTTAGGGGGTGGACGTCGTTATCTGATCCCTTCCAATCTCGTCTCAAAATCATTTTGTGGCATTTGTAAAAGCTGAAAAAATGATTGCCACCATAAAATTCCCAGGGTCAACCTCGCCATAATCGATATTAATGTTTCATAAATTAATTCTATAAAGGACTCAAAAAAATACAAGGTCGAACCCCTTTATCTACAAATATGTACAAAAATACTTAATCAGAATAAATTTTAGCTGACTCTAATGACCACCATGCGGCAAGTTCTCGAAGTATTGATAAAATTTCAAAGTACTACTCCTCCTAGAGCTTGCAAACGATTTCACTTAAACTTGACATGAACCACGGAAACAATGATGCTCGTAATTTTGGTGCAACAGTACGACCGCTACCTCCTTAAGTTAAAATTCGGGTGTTCGTGTCTCGTCATAACAAAACCGATGGAACATTGTTTTCCACAAGACGAGAAAGTTCTGATGTCGATGTGTCCTGCAGAAAAATTACATGGATAAGTTTGCCTAATGCATAATGAATTTCAGTATGTATGCTTTTCGGATACATGAAGTCAGAGTTATTTTAACAACATAGCTGGGCTGAATTCTTTTGTTTTTTCGGTATATTATCTATGTAATTTTTTATTAACTTGTTTTTTACGGGTTTGTATATTGTGAACACTGACTTAACCGTTATACGAACACCTGAGCTCGGCAAAATCGTTTGGATAGGGATACAACGTTTGGTTAAGGACACAGTCAGTGAACAGTTATTTTCAAATATTTGTTGCTGTATATCCTTTTCCCAACCTAAGTACTTTAAAAAATGCTTACTTTCCCCATTTCGCGCGTTAGAATTTCACTTATGTTGTCTTAGTGATTGTCTTAGTGATTGCTTAAGTGGTTACACACCAATCAACTTTGGCTGTCCCAATATCAAACACTCTTGCCTATATTCATATTCAAGACAATCACTTGGACAACATTAGTTCGATTTGAACACGGACTAGACTCAGTAAGTATTTTAGAGATAAGAAGCTGAACTAAAGTTGAGAAAAGGATATATCGCCCAATATCGCCGAAATATTGAAAATATCTAAAAAAATGTACATCTTCTATTTCAACGTTTCTTTTCAAATGTATACATTGTATACAAATGTATAATTGAAAGTTGGGTGTGTTGAATCAACACTGTTGATATCACAAACTTTGTCAAAAAAACACTTTCATAATTCTATTGTAGTCAATGCGAAAATAAAATTCCCAGGACATTTTGAATATATTTTAGAAATTTGCATTGGAATTAATTAATATTTTCCGCCTACACATTTCTCTATAGTTGAAGATAGGCATCTTCAAAAAGTCGACTAAAAAAATATCAATGAAAATAGAACACCCCAATCTGATATTGATATCGTTTCTAAGATACATTTTTTGTTTTCTATTGATGTCCAGATTTTTGTGAGTGCTCGTGTTCATAAACCGATCTATTTATTTTTTCAAAAGCCTTTATTTCATTCTGTGAATTAAAGGCATAAATTTCACTCATGTGGAACATCTGGAGCAACCACCTGGTTTTTTTTGTTTAGTTTATTACTCAGATGTTTCTGACAATATTTGCGATCACATGCAGGATAATTTCAAAAAATATGATGAACACAATATTAGACTGTATTTCAGAACTGTCATGAACGTATTTCAGGATTAAAATCAATTATCGAAAATTTGGTTGAATTTAAAAAAAAGTTTAAAAACCAAAAACGAGTTCTTAATAACCTTATTTTTTGCTTTAGATTTTCAAAAATGACAGGCAAAATATTTTCAAAAAATGCTGATTTTTGGAAAATGAAATATTGTTTTTTACCAAAATCTTTTCTGTGTCAATTCCAACACAAAACCTAAAAGGGATCCGAAAATATAAAAAATCAGAGCTTGATGATTCTCTCCATGAAAAAAAAGGCAATGTGATGAGCATTTCGACTTTTTAGCTGTTAAATCAAAGCGTACGTTATTTTATATTTCTTATCGAAAAATGCTTACAAAATAAAATTTCGAAATTAGTTTTTTGATGATTTGGTCGGTAGTACACTTTGTTATCACCCTGGGTCATTTTGGATCATTTGTGATGACCCTTAGGTCTCAAAACACCAGCGATCAGTAACCCCCTTAAGCTAAACATTCTTTAATTTGTTCCCCATTTTTCTTCAAATTCCAGATAAAAAGTAATTTGGGGATAAAATGCAATAATACAAATTTAAAAACGATGAAATACTGCCCCATTTATTATGTTCCCAACACAGTATCCCCTTATCACACTTTTGCGCATATCCCGGCCCTTCTACTTAAAAACACACAACGATTGCTTATTAGGGCCGGTATATGCCCAAAAGTGTTATAAGGCGATATAATATGATGTTTGAACGGAGAACTTGTGACATGGCAAAAAGTTTTTCATAAAATGTTTATTACACATGACATGTTCAAAACTAGAGCACTAGATGTATATAATTCATTTGATTAATGATATACGTGGATTGTCAAGTAAAAATTGATCATTCAATGTTACCAAATTTATTTTACCTTGCAAGATCACAAAAATGTCAAGAGAAAAACTTACTCTATGAATTATGATTCACATATTCACTGTCAAAGTTAGTTTTTGCTCGTTTATTTTAGCAATTTGCTTGAAAATAAAAACGCGTTTATGAAATTGTTTTGATCTTTTTTTTGTATTTTTTTATCTGATCAAAGAATCTTTTTGATTGTCAAGAATTACTCTTAAATAAAATGGGGTTATGAAATGTTTTGGTCTTTTTCTTTTATATTTTTATCTGATCAAAAAACGTAATAATCGTCGGGAATCAATGAATCACTCTTATATAAAGGCGTTACGGAAACTGTCTAGTCTTTTTCTTGAATTTTTTTTTGATCAAAAAATGATCAAAATCGTCAGCAATTTCTCTCAAATAAATTATTTACTTTCATCCCAATAAGGCATATAAGTTATATGATATAACAAATATTTCCAAAGTACTATACAGGTTGAATTTTTGAATTTATCAATCAAATTTCCCACGCTCTGATTGGAAAGACGTTTATCACGAAACCAAATATTTGCCACCTTTGTTGCCTACGTTTCCCTCCTTCCTGATATTTGTATACGGACCAAGTTAGACCGCAAAGCCACTCAAAACCAAAATTCAACCTGTATGAGTCAAATAAAAAATCGACAAAAATTGTATTTGACTCATATAGTATTTTTAGCGTGATATATTTCTCAGTTAAAGCTGCACGATCTGATCTATTTGTCCGATCATGTTATTCCTAATTTGCGAAAATGCCACAAGTTCGCAAACCGGTAACCGACTCACTCCAACCCCGGTAATAAAACTAATGTTCTAACCCTAGCTTCAACTATAACCAAATCTGTTCTCAAACTTTGTGAAAAAAGGGTGAGTTTCTAAAAAACGGAAAAAATTCAATTATATTGTTTAAACGCTGACTTAAAGATTCTGGTCACATTTTTGTTATTAAAAATTGATGCTCAAATTTAATTTCTGAAAGTTACCCTAACCAGTATTTTTATAAATTTAATTCGAATTCGAGCGTCAACATAAAAAAAGGAATTTTGCACCACCAAGTGATGTCGAGGGTGTAAATAAATAATGCCAAATTTTCTCATCTGGTCCAAATGCTGTTTCAACAATATATAACCTAAACTTGTATCAAAATAATGCATTTCCGGTCTGATTATAAAAGTTAAAAAAGCACCAAATTTCCTAAATTTAAAAATATGAGGAACTATCAAAGGACTTTTCCAATATTTCACTGGCTAAAATGGTACGTCTCTCAAAACATTTATGGTCCCTGGGTTTCAAAACACTGTTGCATAGATGGGGGTTACTCCTCATAAAAAAATATATTCACCGACTATAAACGTTTACCAAATGTGACAATATGTTCACTTCGATTGGAAATGTGCACGAAATACATTTCCATCCAAAATGTGTGATTGTTCGAAAATACCGAATTGTCCGAAATTGCTGACCATAAACTTTTAGACGATTTGATTTTACCTTTGTCATCCGTATTACAAAAATTAAAATTTAATTAGAATGTCCGAAATTGAACTTTGTTGACCTTTCCGTCCGAATGATTAATCTCGCGACGAATCCACCGCCTGATACCTCAAAAGACTAAGAACACATAATTTTTAACTTTGAGACTTCCGGAACATCCTGCAACTTTTGCCAAAATTAATTTAAAAATTCAAACTTTCTAAATGACTTCGTCCAAATAAGATCGGAAACGTTTTTAGAAAAATAAGAAGACAGTTTAAATTAATTAATCAGTCTTGAAATCAAAAGTAGGCCCAACAAAACTTTATTTGTGCAAACGGTAGGGGATTTTTTCTCAATAATTATTAATAAAATGATCAGTACTGGTAACCGGGCTTTCTGGTACATATTAGTAAGTTTTTTAGGCAAAATTTTGAAATAATTCGGCTTTTGAAAACGACTAATTTGATTGAGTTTTTACATGGCTAAAACTGAGCAAAAGTATTAAAAAAATTTAAATACAAATCCCAATCAGACCATGGTTACCAATTTGTTTGACAAAAACTTATATTGAAACTATTTCAGTAATCTCAGAAAAACAAAAAAAAATAGTCCGATTTGCACCATTTTTATTAATTTTTTCATTCACTGTATATTTGTGCTTAGTTTAAGCTATCTAGGAACTTAATCGGATAAGTCATTTTAGAAAGCCAAATTTAATAAAAAATTTAGCTGAAAATCATGCTTTCATGTGCAAGGAGGCCCAAAGATCGATATAAAACATTTATTTCCTAAAATTTGAATACGCCAGGGCCAATCTTGATTTTATCACTTTGTTTTTGTGGTTTCGATAATCGTAAAATTTTATAGTCAATAACTTTTAGTTATGTTACAAAAAACAACTTTTTATTTGAAGAATGTGATAGAAAGTTTTTAATGCTCTTTGAAAATTATATTTTGATTGTCTTTTTTGTGCTCTTATGAATTGTGATAATTTTTTCTGTTGCAGGATAAAAGGTAAGAGACTTTTGTTTGAAAGATTATGTTTTGGGTAAAAATATCCCCGCTGAAACTAAAAATTTACTTTTAGACCATTTTGAATATCAATATTGACCGCAGTTTATGAAAGAACAGGAAAATAGGGTCAATGAATAAATTAAAAATTATGTTCAAATTATATCGACTGACTGAAATTAAAAAATATTGCTGCATTAATTCTTAATTATACAGCAAGGTCCGCCGCATCTTAGTGAAAATTCTGGCTTTATGCGCAAACCTTAAGATTTTCAAGAATACAAAAATTTTATCGGGGTTAAAATAAAAGGAGTGCCAATTTTAGTCGAAATTTTTCCCAATTAATTTCCATGAGCAATTCGTATGTATAAATCGAGGCTTTTGGAGACGACAGCATTTTAAAAAATTTTAAAATTTTTTTTTTTTTTTTTGGCGAGAAATAAATTGAAAATGCATATTTCGATTTGGTACATCTCCCTTATCTTCTATTTTAGTCAACGAACGTGACTGGCTGCAATTTTTCAAAAAATCTAGTACGAAATATGACTTGATGAAAATTTTTTTATAGTAACTGATATTTTTTTCGGTGATCGTCCTTTTTTGTATGGTTCCAAATTTTATGAAAATCCCCTTAAAAAAGCTGTGCGGCCCTGCGCGCGATATTGGCATGAGTTTTACAGTAGGTATCAATATCTTAAATTTTGAAAAAAATGACGAAAATAATTCAAAATTTTTGAAAATTACTTTTTTCTGTTTTTCCGCGAGACATAAGTCGGAAACGCATATTTCGATTTGGTATATCTCCCTTACCTTCTATTTTGGTGAACGAACGTGACTGACTGCAATTTTTCGGAAAATCAAGTACGAAATATCCCTTTATCACTTTTTGGTTAGAATGCGTAGCCACTACTCCTTTTAACGTGTGATTTTAACGTTGTGGCTACGCATTCTAACCAAAAGGTGATAAAGGGATATGACTTGATTCAAATTATTTTCTGATAGTAACTGATACTTTTTTCACTGATCGCACTTTTTCTAATAGTTCCAGATTTTATGAAAATCTATTTTTAAAAGGTGTGCGGCCTTGCGCGCGATATTCACATTAGTTTAAAAGTAGGTATCAATAACTTGAATTTCGAAAATTTTGGAAAATATGACGAAATTTTTTTCAAAATTTTTGAAAATATGACGAAAATTTTTTTCAAAATTTCTTAGAAATTTTTTTTCTTGTTTTTTAGCGATAAATAAATCGGAAACACATATTTTCATTTGGTAAATCTCCCTTACCGTCTTGTTTGGTCTACAAACAAGACTGACTGCAATATTTCGAATTTTCAAAAATCAAGTTCGAAATATGACTTGATGAAAATTATTTTCTGATAGTAACTGATACTTTTTTCGCTAAAGGCACTTTTTCGTATGGTTTGAAATAATATGAAATTAAATTTTAAAAAGCTGCATGTCCCTGTGCTCGATATTGGCATGAGTTCTACAGTAGGTGTCCTGATTTTCGGGGAATATATTTTGGTAGTTAGGGGTTAAAAATTATCGAAATTTTTTTCGATCATCAGAGGTGCTAAGTTAGGCCAAAAAAGGTACCCATACAACATTTCACCATTTTCTGGCTCCATCGGTGAGTACGCTAGTTATGGGCATAAATTCAACATAAAATTTCAAAATCTAGATAAGATGTGGCATATCTCTTTATCACTTTTTGGTTAGAATGCGTAGCCAC
>SCLH01000957.1:248321-265845 GCA_004367855.1 Oikopleura vanhoeffeni | reverse complement strand
AAAAAGTCTTAGAATTTTTTTCTGATCACGATGAAAGGTTTAATTTTGTGATTTAAAAAATTTTTGCAAAAAATAAGTACTGTAATACAGTAAAAATTTTCAATAAAAAAACGCACAAACGTCATTTTGTCTTAAAGTTTATCGATAACTTTATAACTGGTCTTGTCATTAATGTTTAAGCGTCGTAAAATGCGATTTAATGGTGAATGGTCACTACTTGCCGGAAATCGAGTCTACGAGTTAAGGAGTTAATTTAAAACTACCTTGATGCTTGAGCTGCGGTTTAAACTGGTAGACTTAGAAACTTGGAGTTCCAATAATTCTTGGTCGATGAGACCATTTGGTCTTAAGGGGTTGTATAGGTGGCTTATTTTCCGTTCTGTACTGTAACTCGAAGTTTTATTTGAAAATAACATATTAACTTTATTCTCTCAACAACCCACCTTAAATCCTGGTATTCGCTCATTTTTGACTTTTCTTCGTGAAAGTAAAAACAAATATTTTTTCTAAGTATGAACTATTTTCATAGAAAAAGAGCAGACGAAATTAATGTTTTTGTTAAGTTTTTTATTGTTAAAATTTAGTTAGGTTGTTTTTGTTGAGATGCAGGTGTAGAACAAGTTGAAATTGAATAATTAGTTGAAAACTAGCAGTGATCCGTATAGTTCCTTGTCGTGGTGGTCTTTGCGCCTGCCTTGTACCGCCGACATGATGGTTCGTTCCCCGGTATGCGCAACTTTTTTTAAGAACCTAAAAGATAACTTTCTTTAAACAAAACGTTTAATTTTGATTCTATAATAGATAAATTCAATTTTTGAAAAAAAAACACATAATGAAAATTATTGATCATTTTTTTTATGAACAATTTTCAGAGTATGCGAAAATTGAAATTTTGAACATAATGAAAATTATTGATCATTTTTTTTTATGAATAATTATCAGAATATGCGGAAATTGAAATTTTGAACATATTTCACATTATGTATTTATACATAAGCAAAATAAAGTATTTTAACATTCCCCACATTAAGTGTTAATATATAATGAATCATAACTAGGGTTAGTACCGGGAGATTTATTTGCAAGACTAAACCCCTCAGCACTAATTCTTTGAGTTTATATGGTTAAACTATCTAAGAAAAAAATGATTCCGACCATGAAATTATTTTTTAGAGCCACCTGTTGGTCACAATGTGAGTATTTAAAATCTACAATTTGGGCTTTGTAAGGCACTTTGAAGTTTGAATTATTATTAATTTTATGTTGGTATAACACGGATCGCGCCACAAAAACATTAAGCTTTACATGACAAAAATTTTCGAAAATTTTTTTCGGTCATTTTGAAGGAATTTTGATGAAAAAATGCGTAGGAGGAACGACTGAAAACTCAAATTGATTTTAGCTAACATTCTTAGCCGCCGAATTTTATTGTCTTTTTCGACGTAAAATTTTATTTGCTATCCGATAAGGATATTCTCAGGATTGAGCAGGCAAGAGCACCAACTTCAGTCGTCAATTTGAAGCATAAAATGCCATTGTACCAAATAAAAAAATTTTGGAAAAATTTTTCTATATTTTCTAAAAATTTTCCTTAAAATTCTGCACCAGTCATCGATCACAAATCGTTAAAAAACTACTTAGCTAAAAGGTCGATTTTACGCCCGGTACTGACCCTTATCATAACTGATGAACATAATAATGAACATAACTGATGAATATAACTGATGAAAATAGTCGATGAACATAATGAATCATCACAGATGATACCAACAAATAATAAACAACCAAAAACAAAAATGAATGATAATACCAATTTATATTTTAAATTTTACTGTAGTTTTTCTGCGTTTTTTTATAGAAAATAGGTATTCTACATGTATGTTTAAGATGTCGACCAAAAATAAAGACAGTCGATGGGCCATTGACGATGGCCCAAGTGGTCAAGGGCCATTCGCCTTTTATGTTGACCAACATCCGTCTCTCAAAATATAGTATTTTTTGCATGTTTTCCGTAATTTTGAATTTAAATTAAAATGAGAAGTTGCTGGAAAATCTGTTCTGATGTGAGAAAAAAGTATTACAAAAATGTTGTTAATTGATGAAAAAGATAGCTTTTCATTTTTTTGTATGCTAATAATTAGCAGCTTCTTATTAAACCATTTGTAAGCGTAAGTTTAACTTTTCGAAATCAATTAGCTTCCGAGTATATCATGTACTGTATACACCGTATAAATATGTTTAAATTTCTCACTAACTTATCTTCCCAAAAATTTTTATCTATTAGATAAATTTAAGATCTGTCTTAGAATGTTTTATCCGTTATTATATGAATTTCAGCCGTTTTTTTATGAAATACCAGTTGAATATCCCTTCTCAACCAAAATCCCCCTGAAAATGAGGGTGCTGCTATAGCGCGAGTTCGAATGATTGCATTTTTTGACATGAAATATTAAAATTATGAAAAAACTTTGACCAAAAAGTTTTCTCATGGTATTGCACTCAAAATTTTCACGAAAAGTGCTTATTCATATCTTCAACTTATAATTGGAAAATTTAAATTTAATTTAATTTTGGGCACTTTTTCAATACTATTGGGAAACATTACTTTTTCTGCACTGAAAGCGCGCGCTTTAAGGGGGGTAAACGACTCTGATTTAGTGAGACCTTGAAGGCATTAAAATTGCGTCAAATTGATATAGGGTGATCATTAAGTGTACTAAGAACCCAATCAACAAAAAACATTTTGCATTTTTTCGATTTTTTTCTATGTATTTTTCAAAAGATGAAGTCAAAAAATAACGTTTGCTCAAATTTTACCAATCAAACTTCAACATATTGACTTGAAGTAAGCCAACATTCTCATCAGTGTTTCACTGGCATACTTCTGAGCCTACTTTCGAAAAAATCGAAGCACTTGTTTTCTGGAAATTGTTTGGAAAATGTCCAAAAAATCATATTTCGAGTGTCAATTGCAAGAAAGCTTGTTATCATCTCTTACATATGTTCTGAGGAGTACTTGATAAAAATTTAAGCTATTTTGCAAATAACTCCTCGGATAAGATAGGTTTTGAAGTCTGAAATTGTGAAAATCGTCAGTTATTTTGCGTTCTAGAATTGTTCAGTCACGAGATCAAAAAAGCTTGCTGTGAAAGTTTCACATACTACCGTTGCGTTATCTGTTAAAATTTGAGCTCAATTTGATATACCGTCTTGGAGGAGATAGATTTTGCAGTTTGGGAAATGTCACCTTTTTACGATACTGTACCTATTGGTGTTATGATTAAAAATAATTTGGTACATATTTGGTATGTATTTTTTTGCAAGATACGGAACAGATCTACAAATTGGCATTTTCGGTTTTCTTTATGAACTGTTAGTTTTCAGTCTATTTCACAGAGAAAATGTCAAATCAGAGTCGTATATCCCCGAGTATTAAGTGCACAAAATTTTGTACTTTTTTACTCTCAACAGAGAAAGTTAGAATTTGGTTGATTCTGAGCACTTGAAGGTCACTCGAAAATACCAGAGAAAATTCAAAATAACCTTTTCCTACTGCTGCATTTTTGGAAGTTGAAACGCTTGCATAACTCGTTGCGAATCATGATTTAATGACAAACCATCATTTGTCGCCAGTTACAACTTGAAAAATTTTAGCTGATAAAGCTGATTCTTATCGTTTTTCAGTGCCAGGTGAGGGAGAAACATGGTAAAAGCAATCTATCTAAACGAATTATTTGATGTTATAGCCTGTTTGAGATCAGTCAATAATCCATAATCAATATTTGTATATTTTGGTTGTTTGTTGTGATAATTATTGACAACTAATTTCAGTTTTTATAAAAAAAACTTCATGATACGTCAAAAAATGATACCAATGAGTTGAGGGGAAGCGTATTTTTGTATTAATTCTTTAAAATGAGTTGCTGTGAGAGTCTCACAGTGAGACCAATAGTAAAATATCGAACTTTTTTCACCAATGACGGCCCACCAAATAAAATGCGTGGTGTTTTATTATACAATAAAACTATTTTAATGAAAATGAATCGGCGAAAGCGAAAACGAGCCAAACTTTTCAATAGACGCTTTTTCCTGATCTAAGTTCCATCATACGTAGTATACCAACTGTTTTTGGTAAATTACGATAGTCAAACATTTAATTTATTACGAAAATGACATTATGGGAATAATTGTACATTAAAAGTTTTTAATCAGTGATATTTTGAGTAAAAATTGCATATTTATACCGGTTTCTAAATAATCTAAGACAGCATCTCCCGGGAATTCGAGTATTTCGTTATTATCAAGCTTATCAATTTTGTTATAACGCTGTATCGCCAGGGCTTATCTTGATTGGGATAAAATTTGAATTTGAGGTTTGCAAAAGGTTGATTAAACTTTATGTAATGATACATAAAGTAATTATTTTGTTTTCTGACGATAAGTCTTCCGTGGTTGTTTATAATACACATACTTTATAATGTACCCTTGACAAGAATGACGGATTAGGGAGAATAGCATAAACCGCGAAAACTTGTAATTAATGTGTTTATTTTCAAAACAAAATGAATTTTTTTCTTCGTATCAAATCATTGTGTTAATAAAACAGTGGTGTACATCAAAGTTCAATCACAAAATGTGAACTGACTTTTTTGGCTTTGGCATTATAACCTTTTTGACATCTACGACGTGATATCAAATACCGGCACATAATGAGGTTGGTGCTTGGAGACAAACTTTGACTTTTTTTAATTTTTTTCTTCAGATTTTTCTGATACTACCGTGTTCGAATAAAAGGCGTTATCTCTCAGCTTACCTCTCAATTTTCAAGATTTTACAAAATTCGCAGACCATATTTAAATAATAGAAGAAATGACCAACCTTCACAAAGACGTTGTGCGACGTTTTGGGCCTAACTGAACTCACCGCGGCATGCTTAAAAACTGTTTCTGACCGGCGATACAATTCACCCTATCTGAAACAAATGTTCGTCATTAAACCTCGGTACTACTCTTTATGTCGCATTTGGCCCACTTGTATCACAAAGGTTATTCTTGTGGATGAGGTTCTCCGACAGGAAATCTTTAATAGTATCAAAGCATCCCCAGACTTTCGAACAATTGCCAACCTTGAGCTTATTAAGAAGACATTTCCACTTTCCCTACACACTGCTCAAAGAGACTTCGGAATCTTTATGAGTGTATGAGACGATCTGGATTAATCTATTTTTTTGGAAACTCAGCTCCTTATATTTGTGCCTTAGGTAAAATTTTCTTGAAAAAGTTTTTCGTTTCTTAATCTTTCGAGAGAAAAATCTTAAACCTCCTGAGGCTTGTTTTTCAATCAACAGATAACCTCGCTGAGCTAAAAATAACCGATAGTCAATCATAAAATCTAATTAAATTTGAATAATTTTGTTTTAAATAAAATGTTTAATTATTGGACTCAAATAAATAGGAAAAATTAGAAAAATCTGAAAAAATGAGACATATTACTCCCTTATTTCATCTTATACTGTAAACAATACCAGTGATTGAAACTCTAGTCCCTCCTTTAATAATTTATTTTATGACTCCGAAAATATAGTCCAAATTGACTTCACTCGTTTATTAAAAAGAAACTCTTTTGCATCTGAAACTTGCATGAATGAATTTTTAACGCATATTTTAAGCATGAAAATTTAGTTTTCGGTATTATCTCTCTCAGAAATGGCATAATTTAATACTCCACCTGTAAGTATTTCTACCAAATATAACCTTTTTCGAAAACTATAAAAATAAAAAGAATTAAGCCAATTTATCTATATTTATTTATTCAAAACAGTTCCTTAAATTGAAGAATAGTTCCTTGAAAAAAATTAATATACTACCCTGTTCAAGTTGATGGAATGGTCCTCCCAAAAATGCGTAGGCGTGTCAGGCAAAAAGATACGAATTTGTGGAAAAACGAAGGCGTGTTATTCCCTGTATTTTATTCCCTATGTAGTTTATATAAAATAAAATAAACTTTTTAACCTGCTTTTGAGTATCGTGCTTTTTTATAAGTAAATGCAATGAATAGTTTGACCTGTCAGTTATTTTTGCTCTACTGTAAAACGATAAATTCAGATCACAGTTTTATGACCCTGTTTCCTTAATTTGATATTTGGTTGAGAAACCGTGAAACTTGAAATGATCCCCTTTAATTAACAGCTAAAATATATGAATAAATTTACTTATCACTTGTTTTCGCGAAATTAAAATGTGATATCTGAATAAAAAGCTTTTTTGTTTTGAGCCGTTTCTCTCGCGTTTAAAATTTATAAGAAAGAATATATAAATTTTTTAACACAACTTTATTTTTTTCATTTATTCCTATCTTGTCATGGAAATGAAAATAAAAACAGTTAAAACTTTCTTATTCTGAATGTAGCTTAACAATTTATTTGGATGATTGGAAATTCTGGCCTTTATCCATGGCCCTGCCTTGATACACTTCCAAAATGACTCCAATTCTATGCACTCCTGCCATACTCTGATGGACAACTTACTTTTTTCTGTTTCGTTTACAATTATTTAATACTGTTATTTTGAATCGATAGAAGTTTTTTTGTTTTTATTATTGAGATGATTTTAAAATAGAATTAAATACACGTCTCTTTACAGGTCATATCCCTAAAGTGATATCCCTTATCCACTTTGCCTTTGTAATGCGTAGCCACGTCGATTTTCCATTGTAATTCTTACTATTGACTTTTTCTATTTCGTTACGCATCTTAGCAAGTTTGCTTGTGTTTAATTTTTTATGAGAATCAAGGAAAACGTCCTGTCTGCACCGTATTCAATGTTTTTTAATTGCTTCTTCTATAAAACTACGTCGAAAATCTTAATATATTTTCAAAATTTTTTAAAAGCTGAAAGCATCGAAAGAATTTTTTCTTATGAAACTATGAATCAAATGTTAATTTATGTCTACAACGAACGGCCACCCATATTTGGCAGTTCAAAAGTGTTTAAAAAATTGTTTGTTATTTAAATTAAGATCCCCTTTGAAAATCATTTTGACTAATATACGAGGAGGTGAAATGTCGACTCAACCGAAACCCCTTTAATACAATTATGAATTAATGTTTGCTTTATTTTCAATCTGAAATTCAAGAGGAGTTATCTACTTGCTGTATCCGGCAATTTTATAGAGATATAGGAAGATTAATTTAATCAAGTAAGCTTGTTTAGTTAGATATAATGAAAAATTTTAAAATTATTTAATTTATGAATTCATCCTGAGTATCTAGCATACAATTTCCGTTTAAAAAACAACAGTTTACGCAAATGATGAAACTCTATTAGTGGAAAAATGAAAAATTTATAAGTCAAAAGTCCGGTTCTTTGAAAAAGCTGATATCCGGAATATATGAGTATAACCTTTACCTGGTAAAATATACTTACTAATATAACGTTTGCCACGCGCCCCTGAGTGAAATCGTGGCCCTATTATTAAAAGTGGTAATAAAGTATCATACTGTACAGACCTATTGGCCTATACTGTACAGGCAAATAGGTCTATACTGTGGAAAGTATACTGTAGGTCTATACTATTGAAAGTGGTAATAAAGTATCATACTGTATAGACTATACAGAATGATACTTTATTACCACTTTCAATAATAAGGTCACGATGTTATTCAGGGGTGCGTGAGAAACGTTATATTGGTATGTAAAACTTTACAAAATACGATTTTTTAAGGATTAAAGGCAGCAATAATAATATATATGCATTACTAGACATTTTATAAAAAAAAGCTAGCTCAAGTTGCTGTGGTTATTGGGAGCAAGGAAATATAAATAATCTGAGTACAGCCTGAGTTTTTCCTTAACTGCGTTTGTGTCAATTTGACCACTAAAACTTAAATTGCATTAAAAAAATTCGCATTAAAATTTTAAAACTTGCTAAAATTTTATAATTAAACGCAGGGAGCTGGATTAAAAAAACGCAGTAAATCACGTGACAAAATTGAGTCATCTTCTATCTCAAATCGAGGAGAAATTTAAGACGCCTGTCTACCAGTCCGAATAAAAGAAACGCAGTAAACGAGAAAACTCAGGCTGTATACTTTATAATCTTATCTATAATATAGACATAAAACAGTGCTTTTCGAAACGATCAATGAAACAAGGTTAACTACAAGCACTAACGCACCAATACGAGGAGGAGTCTTGATATACAAGATGGGCTTAAATGTACTGAGAAATGAGGGCAAAGATATGTATACTGGTGAAAAATCGACAGTCAAAATGTTTCTTGTAAACTGTTGGCGGGTTAATATCAATCAAAACTTTAGATGACCTTATATACACGCAAAAAATGACGAGAGACCAGTTGTTTAGAAAAAAAATTTGACAGGTTTTTTGTACGTTGGACGATTTGAAATAAGGAATTTTAAAAATAAAATATCGGTTTTAATGTGTTCAAACTATCTTGTAGAGAATTTTTTTCTGGTCATTTTAAGACGTAGGATTTTTTTTTTATGTAAAATTTTCAGAAAAAAATCGATTTTGAGGTCAATTTTTCGTGATTTTACAGGTAGTATGTGATTCAGTTCTAGCGAAGCCGTTTAAAGTGCTAGAAGGCTGATTTTTTGGCCAGTGAAAATTAAGCGTTTTTCGGTTACCCGTTTTTTTGATTGAGGGTCGGCGACCAATATTTGACCTCTAATGAGCGGTCAAAGTTCAAGGTCAATCTTAAGTTCATCGTAGACTTGTAAGTACTCTCAAAAGAATCGGGAGGGTCGACTTTCTGATGAACGTATTAGCAACTATGGGTCAATAATATACTGAAAGGTCGCCAGAGAGCAAAAACTGGCAAAAAGGCATTGATCAGTTTTTGCTCTCTAGCGACCTTTCAGTACATTATTGACCCATAGTTGCTGATACGTTCATCAAAAAGTCGACCCTTCCGATTCTTTTGGGAGTACTTTTAAGTCTATACGATGAACTTGAGATTGACCTTGAACTTTGACCGGTCATTAGACGTCAAATATTGGTCGCCGACCCTCAATCAAAAAAAACGGGTAACCGAAAACGCTTAATTTTCACTTGCCAAAAAATCAGCCTTTTAGCACTTTATACGGCTTCGCTAGAACTGGATCACATAACATACAAACGTTTATATCCCTTTATCACTTTTTGGTTAGAATGCGTAGCGACAAAGTTAAACTCACACGTTAAAAGGAGTAGTGGCTACACATTCTAACCAAAAAGTGATACAGGGATATGTTGCTGATTAAACAAAAAATATAAAAATGAACCTTCCCCAAGGCTATCATCTGTTTTATATGAAACCACTGAACAAAGTTGTATTGTTCTATATTACAGGATAAGATTATTTTTATTTCTTGCATCTGAAATCCGAGCACAAACTTTGAGCGACTGGATGAAAAAAATTTTCGCGGCCGTTCAAAAAAAGGGAACAGATCCTGTTTAAAACTTCCTAGAAGATGATGTTGTCTCATTTGTTGAAAATAAACTGATACCTTTCGGACAAAATGATGTTTTTGGAGAAAATGGTGATTTTGATCCAATTCAGAAAAAGGTTATTGAGCCAGTATCAGACTATGTTGAAGAGAGAGTTACTCTGAGAGTTACTCCAGAAGTGACATTGGTTGCATCCTCAATAAAATCATGGGTTAAAAATTTGTTTGGTTGAAAGTTTCTGATGATAAAAGCAGTTATAAGTTATAAATCACGTTTGTTTCTTGAACGCAAGTCAAATTGAACATAGTGGTAGTGAAGAAATAATAAAAAAATAAACGTCTTGCAAGAAAATCTGTTATCAAATTGGTTGGTAAAAAAGTGCGCGAAATTCTGAAATTTGAATTTAAAATAAACGAACTCACAGCCCTAAACAGGGATCGGCACAATCATACCGAATCGGATTTGGCAGAAAATTTCATCAGATCGTGATATTTCTACATGGGCTTCAATTTTGGGAAAACATTTTTTTTTAAAGAAAAAATTATTAACAAAACATTTTCTAACAAAAACACATTTTTTAACCTAAAATATTTTCCAACAAAAAAACATATTTCAACAACAAAAAATATCACACAAAAAGCAATTTTTAACAAAAAACATTTTTAAACCCTGACTCCGGACTATTTTTAAAAACACCTGTAGATTAAATGCCAGAAATTGCAAGTTGTTTCTGAATGATTCATTTTATTGGAACATTTTTTTCTGAAACTAATGCATTTTCAGTTTTTGTCCTGACGGCTCTAAGTAAACTTTTATTTCTTTGAAAGTAATTTCGATAAATTGAATCGGTTAGGTTATTTCTTCGGAAAACACCTGTAGATAAAGGACCAAAAATTGCAGGTTATTTCTGAGAATGCCACTTTTTAAAAAATTAAATACAGTACTTACTCTGTTATAGTTACCCCTGAACTATTGAAAAAAGGTGATAAAAACAAATAAAAGGTAACTTTTAAGAGTGATTTCTCGAGATAAGTTTAACAGATAATTACTCATTTTTTTTCATTTAAGAATTCTCTTTTTTTTAACTCGTATTTTTTTTTTATTTTTAAAAATAGACATAACTTAAATTTCCTTATTAAGGGAGTACTGGTCGCATAAAGAGACCCGGACATGAAATATCCCGTAGATTATCTTTAAAATGTTTATTTCTGAAAATATAGACAAAAATAAGTTGATAAAAAGTCTTTTTATTTTCATTTGTTATATAAAAGATGTTTTTATTGCGATTTGAACATATTTTTCTATAATATTTTTTCCAAAATTTGAGATTTTGGAGAATTTTCATCGCTGTTTTAGAAAAAATGAGACACAAAAATGAAAATTGTGAACTTTGGGGCTCTGGGCATCTTCGGGGCTCTTCAGTGTGTTATTACTTTAACTTTCAAGTTTCTGCCGAAAAAATTTAGAAAAACTGATTTGACGCCAATTATGACTCAAAAACTGTAACTCAAATATTTTATTTCAGGTAAAAACATATGTTCCTGGTATCTGTATTTAGCGTGGATCAGACTACCGCGTCGTTGAACGAAATAACTATTTTTACTTATTTATTTGCAGCCATGGTAAGACCGTCTACAATATCCTACTTTTTTCCGTAGAAAATTGCTGAACATTGCAACATGTATATAATTTGAACTATCACAGGTATGCAGGATTTCTATAGAATATAATAAGCATGATTATGATCCCATTTCCATACGCAATTTTTCTGTGTTTAAAAATGTATTAAAATTATCAAAAAAAAATTTTCTAATATTGAAACTTATCTTGCATTTAAAACAAAGTTGAAATTGAGGAATGGCACGTCAAATAAAAACGTGCGTACAAAAGTGACAAATTTTTTTTAAAATGTATTTATCCCCTTGTTTTTTTACGGTTCAATAATAATTCATAATTGAAATAACCCGAACATAACGTGAGAAGATAATCTTTAAATCATTGATGATTCTTTAGCCAAATATAGGAATTGTTTCAAATAATTAAGAGGTAACATGCTCACGTTCTGTCCAGTTCAAGCAATAAATTATTATTGTACATCTTAAAACAAGGAAGAAGAAACATTTAAAGAAACATAACTTTGACATTTTTGTGAGCAGGTTTCTGGTTGGACATGCCATTCGTCACGTTCGGTTTCTTTTACGATGCAAGACTTTTGTTTCAATATCAAAAAAAGGTAAAATGAAGAACAAATATTTGTAATTTTCTGACAATTGGCCATTGAAAACCCTAAAAATCCGAAGGTCATCCCTTAAAACGTGAAAAACCCACGAAGTGGTCTGTTTAACGATGACTAATCTTTGAATAAAGTTGTAAAGTTATTGAAAAAATTAACCGTATTTCTAATCTCTTATTGTGAAAACCATGTCATAACAAATTGTTATTGAAAATATTCTTACATACGTTTTTAATCACTTGCAATTGACTTGTGCAAAACATCTTACGTCATGAAATAGTATTATGATTACATGTTATCGCCATTTAAACAGTTAACATAATCAAAACAGTAGAAATTATTTTTTTGTTATGATTAATATTATGCCATTTTTCACTTGTTTAGACATGACTCGTCTCTTGTGGTTGAAAAAGATAAATTTATTTTTTCAACTGATGAAATCTGCCAGCTTTGGTCACGAAAATATTCAAGATTATAATTTGAGCATATTCGTCTTATTTTAAGACGTTCTGGGTGTTAATTATTGTACAGGAACAAGTCTTCTAACGCCGACCGAATATCACAAAATTGGCCAATATCGCAAGAAAAAACCTACGCAATTTCATAATTTTTAGCTGAGATAATTCCAGTGCCTAAATCGCCGTAGGTGCCAATACAGTCAATTTGTTTGAGCGCTTTTAGTTAATGTATTGAGCCTTCGCGGTCAGGGGGGAAATATCACCTGCCAAATATATCGTCTTATTTGCCGAAATCGCGAAAAGCTCACGCTATGAGTACTATGAATAAAGTCATATTTCGAAAATTTTCTAAATATACTTTTTAATAATTGTATTTGCTTGCCTCTGATGGAGTACCGAATTATACAAATTTCGATATTTTACTTTATTCGAAAGTTTTTGTGTAAACTTCTGAACAACATTTTTTTCATTATCAAAAATGATTCAAAATGAATAAATCGATAACGTTACCACAAATAACTTAAGTATTTTAAAATAAATTTAAACTATTGTATAACTCCTTTGAAATTGAAAAATAAAATTATGTTTTTACTTCCCAGGCCTAGTACATTTTTAGTTTTGAACTAAAAATTAATTCCCAATATGGCTTCCAGGCCCTTCACCGACAAAGTCTTACGATTAAATAAATGCGGATTCCGAGCATTTGGTATGCCGGATCTGCCAAAATTTGACCAATGAAATTGTCCTAGGACTTTGATTAGTTGCTTGTATTCCGCGTTGTTTGTACTATTTAAATAGTCATAATCTGTCAACTGAGAGCCCTTGATCCATATCGCCGAATTTTTCAAAGTAAAACTTCGGCGACATAAGAAAAATTCTCAAAAAGTTAAAGTAATATAATACATTCATTTACAAAAATTAGAAAGTAATAAATCATTATTAAATAATTGCTGGCAATCTTGTCTATGAAATAATTGCTTTGTTTAATTCAAATAAAACCTTCAAATCAATGCTTTGAAAATGCATGGATTTTCTCTGCCGGTCCCGCCCCGATCCCTAGTCGCATTTTTACGCGATTCCCGGTCCCTATCCAAAGAGTTATTTATGAACCTTTTATTTGATTCCGATCCCGTCATAGTTCCGAGTCGAGATTTGAAAGTGCCCATCCGTGTCACGGATTCCGTGATCTCTTTTTGTCAAATATATTTAAACAAATTTTTTAACCGCTGAAAATTTGAAAGAAGTCCAAACTCCATCGTTTTTATTTAAAATGGGGTCCCATTAGTAATTTTTAATTTATTCCAATCAAGCTGTCCACAATGCTGAAAATATACATAAATGTATAACCTCAAACCATTGATTCTGCATAAAATATTTGCGAAAATTTAGGAAGTCACTCTTCACTCATTCCGCAGAAATTATTTTCGAACTGAATATGTCCTGGTATAAACTCGAGATCACATTTTTTGAAAATATTGAGCTAATCATCAACATTTTTGCAAACGTTTAAAATCCTTGATTTTTGGTCAGCTTTGTGGTTTTTGTGAATCAGAATTAAAATGCTTGAGAGTCACTCTTGAGAGTGTTTAACAATTTAGAATTACGGAACGAGGTCACAATAATTTTAAGACCAACCACTAGCTCGAATTTGAACTTTTATTTTCAGGAAGAGAAGTGTCTGCGATTAAATTTATTAGTACAAATATAATCGATTTTCTTCATTAATATTCAAACAAAAAGTAGCCAAATTCTAGACTTGCAAAATATTTACTTTAACTTAAAGTATTTTGTACGTAAATTCTATATAAAATTGCTTGGTGCAGGGGGCGCATATCGCTGAATAAAACGCGTAGGTTTTTTCCGACGATTTGAGCAAGATTTGTCTATATTGGGGCGGCAATATGCGCCCCAATGTAACAAACAACAAAATACTTCAAGTTAAAGTAAACAATTTGCAAGTCTAGAATTTGGCTTCTTTTTCTTATAATTTATATAACAATTATCGTCAATGACGTCAATTTCATGGTTAAATTTCCAAAAATTTTTTTTTCAATTTCAATTTGATTGCGACTGGTGAAGAATTGAATTTCACGCCTTTTGGTGAATAATTTTTTCAGACCGATTGTGAAACCTTTTTTTCAAATCAAGCAAAAATAATCAAGATATGACATCATTTCGTTCGCCTACACGTTTTATATTTTCTATCAAATGAATCATTTCTGTTCCTATGTCTTCGAGTGTGCCAATATTGCCAATATCGCCGTAATGTTTTGGCAAAAACTTTCGGCGATATTTGGTCCTCCCTGTAATGAATTCAAATGAAATTCGAAAACGTTTGCAGCTGATATGAGAATATATACAGTATTTTATTTAATTGCGAAATGAAAATTGTCATTTCGGTAATTACGGCCAATAAAAAATGGTCTCTAGGTGAATTATATTTTCAAACCCTTGACATCAGCTAAAGCTTGGCTTTCAAAAAAAACGACCTAGTTCCAATTTTTAATCGGCCGTGATTACCTCAACGACAATTTTTATTTCGCAAAGAAAAAAATCACATACACATAATCACATGTACTGTAATTTAGTTTAATGTTCAAAATTTGAAAACTATCATGAATAAATCGAATATTTTTAATTATTTTATTATAACTTCGGCAGAATTTTTTTTCGATTCTGGGGGTGGTCGAGGCAAATAACATATTTTTGAATCGGCTCTCCTGAACAAACTGAGAATGAAAAAAAGGTTCATTTCAAGATGGATTTCTAAAAAAGAGTTCAGTGGGTCATTCTTAGAAAACCAAAGAAAAATTGACCGCACAAATGAGCTGTACGGGCAATAAAAAATAGCCAAAATCAATTCTCAAAAAGTTATGTTTGGCTTTGTCTATAAATCGATGATGATGTTTTTTTTTCAATAATCTTAAATTCTCATTATCTAAAGATTATCGAAGGCGGATTTGAAATTTCGTCCCAGTTGCCTCAAAAACGCAAAAATCTACACTTTCACTCAAACATAATGAACTCATTCATGCTACATAAAATTTTTCTGGAATTTTTGCTCAGTCACGAAAAATGCTATATAAAAAAATTCTCAAGTGCATATTTTGAATTAACTTTTAGTTTGTCTATAAATCGCGATATAATCTTGCCTCAAAAATCGAGCAAATATCACGCGAGTTTCTTTGCACCAAGTTCCTTTGTTACTTTAATTTTCTCGCAAATAAAATTAACCGACATACTCGACAATTAAAAATTAAAATAAATGCAAATAAATTTTCTGTTTTTGGCGCGTTTTTACTGCGTTAATTTCATTTTGCATAAAGATTTACTTTCATAATGAATACAATTCACGCTGTTCTGTGCAATAATGCTTGATAAGCATTATTATTAGCAGCCCTATGACTGCCCATTGACTAGTTTATCTAGCTCTTAGGCCCCAAATATACTCCATATAAAATGGACAATTGTTCATATTAAGCACACTACTGCCAGAGTTTCTCAGGTCAATATTAGACTTTTCAATGAGGAAAGCGGTTGGATTTATGATTTACTTATTTACTAATCCATATGCTTCCGAGGACGTCGATCAATTTAAAACGTGAAACTGCTTGCTTTGGTCTCATTGGGTCAGAGTCAAGCGTCAACATTAACATGTTTTGACGGTTTCAAGAAATTATTCGCTGAAAGGTGTTTCCAAACAATAAAGAACGACTATAATATCCCTGTTTTGCAAACAAAGGAGGTGGCAATGAATATTTGCGACAATCTTGGAGCAAACTTGCCCACAACACTACAAACTTTGACATTGGCCTTTATTGAACAGAGCCCAAGGTAGATATGGGTTGATGCACCAATATCAACTATAAATTCATATTATTGGGATAGCGATGAACCAAGTCTTACAGAGGATAATAATGGTTGTGTCGTATTCAAACCGGAGTATTCCAAGCTTATACCCGAAGTTTACATGACTGTACCATGTGACATTCGAGAGACTGTACATGTCTTGTAAGTGAAAGACAAAGAACTTGAAGTTGAGACTTGGTCTCCATGGGCGGTCTGGTCCTTAAGTTGTTCAGCTACATGCAGAACTGGACGATTGTTCATATAAAAAAGACTTTTGCCAGGGTTTCTCAGGTTATTAGTAGACTTTTCAATGGTGATTGTGGTGTCCCGAAACGAACCCCGCAAAAAAAAATTTCTCGGAAGAGGTTAAGCCATCGAGAAATTAATTTTTTGAACAGACAAAATTTGATTTTGTCTCCCTGGAGAAGTTAAGCCATAAGGAGGCCAATGAAAATTAAGTCAAAGGAATGCCGAGTGATGCTGAAAACATATGGTAAATAATTTGTAAATTATTGATGTTTAAGGGAGTGGGTGTCGCAAATTTGAGCCTCTTCCAAGGTCATTTCTCGCCAAACTAGCGAAAGTGATATTCCAAAAACATTTGTTACTAACAGAATCAACCTTAGCGGTAATTCTAAACTTAACAGTAATCTGATACAATCCCACCGACGCCGACACCTACGCTTTTAAAAAGCTTTCTGAAGAGACACGCAGTTAGTGCGTACTCCTTCAATTTTCATCATTTTTTATTTTTTTTTGTGTCAGGCTCCGGAGAAGCCTTACGAATAATGCAAAGCGCTTTTGTTTTAAAATTTTGCTTTCGGCGGACAAAAACGCAAAAAAACTAAAAATTAAAACTTTGAAATGATCAGTTTGGGAGGCTCAGGCAAAAGCTATCTCCTCAACCAGTTTGAGAGATATAGTTTCGACTCATAGTGCATCTGAAAGCACAAGACTTGTTCAACAATAAACTAGAGAGTTTTTTTCGAAATTTTGCTTTGGCGTCTCTTGGGGGCCATGGCAACTTTTCATTTTGTGCCTTAATTTTTGACAAAATTTAGAAACCAGAAAAAATGCTTCAAAATAATTTTTTCCGTAAATACAAACACTTTTAAGGATTTTGGTGCAATTTTTAACTCGGTAGCGTCGAAAGAAACCAATTAGCGCACTTTCAATTTAAATTATAAATAAATAAATAATTTTTGTTTTCGTTTTTTTTGCTGTTTTGGGCGCCGAAAGCAAAATTTTAAAACAAAAGCAATTTTGCATTATTTGTTAGGCTTCTCCGGAGCCTCACGCAAAAAAATAATAAAAATGATGAAAATTGAAGGAGTAGGTACGAACTGCGTGTCTTTTTAAGAAGCTTTTTGAAAGCGTAGGTGTCGGCGTAGGTGACATTGTATCAAATTACTGTTTAATTCAAAATTACCGCGAAGGTTGGTTCTGTTAGAAACAAATGTTTTTGGAATATCACCTCTGCTAGTTTGGCGAGAAATGGCCTCGGAAGAGGCTCAAATTTGCGACACCCACTCCCT
>SCLH01000957.1:220588-239875 GCA_004367855.1 Oikopleura vanhoeffeni | reverse complement strand
AAAAAAAACCATTAATGTAGTTAACTGAAAAATTGGTTAAATTTTTCCAAAAATATTTAATGAAAAAAAGCGATGACGCACCACCTGCCCAATTTGAGCAGCTCAGATTTGACTCAAATTATTACTTTAGTTTGCGTCCACAAGGACAGCTTAGATTTTGCCATATTATCCTTAGCTTTTCGTGTTAGATTTTCCTTATTTATTAAAATTGTTCTAAAAATTTTAAAAATAACGGTGAAGAGCTGAAAACATAAGCAAAAGTTCCGAGGGTCATTTCTTAATAATAAAAAAATATTATTGAGAAAAATAGTGAAGACCTTTTTTTTGCTCTTAGGTCAAAATTTTTTTAAAAAGAGGTGTTTTATAGATAATTGTATGAAAAACAGCTATTTTATAGACAAATTTGCCATATTTTCCTTTAGGTTTTGCCATATTGTCTTAAGTTTAGGCCATATTGTCCTAAGGTTTTGCCATATTGTACTTAGGTTTTGCCATATTGTCATAAGGTTTTGCCATATTGTTCTTAGGTTTTGCCATATTGTCCTTATATTAGTGCCATATTGTCCTGATATTAAGCCATATTCTCCTAAGGTTTTGCCTTAATTTCGATTGCTTCAATCGATTGCTTCAATTTGGAAATCAGTAATAGCCAAATTGAAATTTGAGCCGCTGGTCCGTCAATGTGTTATGTGATAATGACAAGAAAAATATTCATTTTTTTGATAGAAAACATTTTAGACTTTTGATTTTTAGAGAATGTTGCTGTGATTTTTGACACCAATTTTTTTTTGTGATGAAATCACATATTATCTAGCGACTCAAATTTTTTTTCTTTTGTCGGGGATTCAGGGAAAAAAAATTTCCAAATATTTTTTTTTAATTTTCGAAAAATGCCGATTTTGAAAAAATGGTGCATAATTTTTCCCTAAAATTTTTTTTGAGTCAGATTCAGCCCAAAACCTACAAGTGCTCCGAAAAGAAATTAAATCGGAGCTGGTCGATTTTTGCTGTTCCTACCTTATAGTAGTAGAGCATATGTTTTTTATTCCTTTGTTAATCTCTATAAGCGATAACAGGGGATCCGATATCACCAAATTTGACGTTATCGCCGGAAAAACCTACTCAATGTTGCAATTTTTCAAAAAATTACTTTCAGCTCCAATATCCCTTCAACAACTTTTTGTTAATCTAGGATGTGCGGGTTGAAAAGCGGCCCCATGAGTGATCAGGAGGGGTCTAGGGAGTGTCAGGATTGGCTCCGTCAGCCCGCACATCCTAAATTAACAAAAGGTTGTTAAAGGGATATCGCCAAATGTGCTTATATCGCCAAAAATGCCCAATATCGACAAATTTGCCGTTATCGCCCAAAAAACCTACAGAATTTCATGTTTTTAAGTTGAAATACTTCCAGTTCTAATATCGCCGGAATTTTATCAGATCTTTATAACAACTTACTGCACATTCATATAAGTTTCGGATGTGTAACTTTTGAACCGAAAGAGGACATAGATTTTGATTGAGTCCCAAAAATAGGGTCGAAATATTGTTATTTGGTGATTCTGAAGCCAAATCCGAGAATATTTATAAAATGCTCTGAGATGACTTGCTCATATTCTGTCCGGTTAATTAAAGTCATTAATTATTGTTGTACCTTGAAAACCAGGGAGAAGATAGATTTTGAAAAAATAATTCCATCAGTCTGTAACCACGTTTCGGATTCGACGATTTGACGTTTCGGATTTGTTCAAATACATCAGAGAGAAGTATTATTTCGTTCAAAGATTTGTAGTTTTGCGACAATTGGGCATTGAAAACCTCGTTTTTCGCCATTAAAGGTAACGACGACCCCCTTACGGACTTAAAAGTAACGACAAAGCAATATTTATTTAAATTCACACGTTTGATAATTTTATACAAAAAAATATCAAGCATTGAAAAGCTTAAAATATTTAAGAACGTAATTACAAAAATTGACATATCGAACATCTTTATTTTTCGCGTTAAAAAACTCCTTCAAAACAAGGGTAAAGCTTTAATTAAGTGTTGCTTAGAATTGAACATTTTCATAATAATATCTTGAGCTATTTTAGAAAGCCACAATCCCGCTAAAAATGCACAAAACAATGCTTTAAAACGTGTTTAAACATAAAACGGGGTAAAAATATAATTAATATGTCATTAAAATATATCAGTATTTTCTATTTCTTCTAAAAACCCGAAATATTTTAACGGAATTCTTGGTCAATCACATCTTTCTATCGAAAGCAAACCACGCCGTCGTCACAAGTTTATTTGACATGTGATAAAAGAAAAAACTGAATTTCTTTAATAAACATGTTTAATAAGCCTTCTGAAAACACTGAAAGTATGTCTCCTTTTTTAATCATGCTCAAATTGTTCTTGATGACAGACTTCTGAGGAGCAATATCAACAATCATCTCGACCCAAAATGTCTTCGAAAAAAATTTTTTGACGGACAAATTTCATATTATTTAATTTTCGTCAACTTTTTTTTACGTTAATTCACAAAATTGTGAAAAACTAGCCCTTAATTATTGTTGGTATCGCTCTTTTCGAGTCTTACAAAAAAATGACATAAATTGAAGCGGAAGATACGTTTGAAGGATATTTTTTGAAGGCGTAATACGTTCATAATGAGGTTCTTGTTTGAGCGTGGATTGAACTGTATCAAATTACAATTTATCTTGAAATGATTTTGTAGACTTGTTTTACAAGTGTTGCAGTACCACTTATGCGAGTTTACACGGGAACCGCGCAGAAAATCTCAAAAAAGAGCCTATTTTTAAATATAAGAATCAGCAACAGTCACGCCCTTAAGGAGGTGAAGGGGGCTACCCGGCGGCGCCGCGGCGTGCATTGCAGGTCAAAAAAAAAGAAAGAAGTCAAATGTCGTTTTGAAGGAGTACTCCTTATAAAAAGAGGTCCTCAATTCCAGGATCTGATAAAACTTGATCACAATATTATTTTGGAATGAAAAAAACTAAGATTAAAAAGTAGATCTTCAAAACTCAGGAAAATATATGCTTAGGGCATGCTGCATATTGTATGCTTTTGAAGTTAAAAGATCACATTATTTTGAAGCTCGTTTTTTATCGGTCAAGCAATCAGTAATCTCGAATTACATCGCAGGATGTTAGATTTTTGTTCACATATCGATAACGGGGCCCTCTGGTCATTTTTGCCACTTCAGTCGCCATCATTTTAATACGATTTGGCTCTTCAAACGTCTTATCTGATGAGGTTTTCGATAGATCAAATTTAGCACATATATTTAGTTAATAATAAAATAATAATGAATTTGTCAAAATCAAACCATTTTAAGATTTTTTTTGAGATAACTGAAATTTTTAGTTATCAGTTTTTGTGAAAAAATTGAAACAATGGCCTGATTCGGACCTTTTTTCAATTTTTTTTAAATAATTGTGCTCAGTTTGAGCTATTTAAGAACTCAATCAGATTCGTTGTTTTCAAAAGCCGAATTATATACAAATTTTGCTTAATAACTGGCGAAAAACCACCAATAATTGATAAAACATAATCTTTCACTATAAGGTTACTATATAAAACTCTACCTAAAATCGTCTTTGTTCATGATAGATGCCCCTAATGGTTGCTTTTCGGAATCATCAGTTCAAAATTATACAGTGTTTGTTTTAACCGTTTTTTCTAAATTTGAGAATTTTTAGTGATTCAAAAAGTCTTCTCATAAAAAAATACGAGTTTTGATAGTGACAGCTCTCCGAAAACCACGAAAAATTAATGAAAACTTTTATTGAGAAAATACACGTTCAAGAACTTTTACCAAAATTTCTTGTTTAATTATAATCGATCCTATAAACCGATTATTTGCAATAGAGTTTAGAAATAAATGATTGTTAGTTTTCTAAAGCATATACAGTAGATTAGAAACTAGACCAAAAGCCTGAAGAATAGTGATTGTATTATGGTCACGAAAGTACCCAAAATCCGAAATATATTATTTGAGTCACTTTGAGATTGATTCAAAATCCGCAGTGTGTTTTGATAATACCTTTTGGTTGATTTTAATCTGATTAAAAAAGTTTAAAAATTCAAATTTTTTGAAGTGAATTTGAACTCTTTCACTGTGCACTTCAATAGCTATAGTTGAATGGTTGGCAGAATTTTGCCATCTAAAATTTAAACATTCAAAGCCAATTAAATCTTTCAATAACTGCTCAGTTTTTATGTTTAAATATGGTGCCACAAACTCGGCAGGCAGGACTCGAAATAACTTTCAAGAATAATAATTAACTTATTTTTAAGCTTAACCGTCATGAATATTTTCAAGCCAACTTTAAACAATTTTTATCTATTTTCGAAAAGATTTAAATACCATTAAAATAATTGAATTTGTGAAAATTTCAAAACATGGTTCGCATTTTCGTCAATTTTCTTCCGTTTTTTGTTTGGAAATCTGTTGTTAAAACATCCGAAATAGCAACTTTTAATTTTACATAGATGCCTTCAGATTTTCAAACCGGTTTTTAAAAAATCATAAAAACTTTTATTCGTTATTTTTTGCTATTTTTTTGAAATATGTCGGATATTTTCCGCGAATCTAATCCAAAATTTGTATTAAGTGGGTTTCGAATTCATAATAAAAATAAATCACAATTTTGATTTCTGCCATCAATATGGTTTTTGTATCTCAACCGATTGGAGGGTTTCGTTTAATTCTTGATTTCAAAAAAAAAATTTCTGTTTAAAATTTTTCATAAAATTTATGGTATTATCGGCGCCATAGCGCACCATCTGATATTTCTTCATCACACTTTGGTTAATCGATGCTGTAGGAAGATTTTTCTAGTATAAATTATACTGGAAAAATTTTCCAACAGCATTTATTAACCATAGTCTTATAAATGGATATGATAGTCAGAACATTTTTCACGACTAAAAGTTTATTGAAGGTGAATCACTTTATTTTCATCTTGTAGATACGAAAAAAATCTTATTTGGACTAATCCGGAACTTCAAGTTTTGTGGGTCAGATTCTATCTGAAAGTTATCGAAATATTTCTCTAAACTTTGATATTGAAACGTTTTCAGTGAAATACAGGTTCAAATAAGTTAATAACCCGGTTATCGTAGTCATGGTTTATAAATTGATAATCTTTGATGATTTTATGATGGTTAAATTCTGGACAACTTTAACATTTAATAATCAGGGGCGTAGCAGTCGAAAAGTTGTTCTTTTGTACACCTTTTGAGAGAAATTTAAAAAGGTTCAGAACTTTACAGATAAAACATTTGGTTCATAATGGTCCCAACAGTGCGGCACGTTCTTGAACGCCTGACATATTTTTCAAATTAAAGCTCCTTCTACAGCTCGTAAATTATTTTGAACATCACATGAACTACCAAAACCGTATTGCTCATGATGGAAGCAGATTTTCAATTTCGGTCCAGTTGTTCCTAGAACTCCCAACTACCGCCGCATTTCACGATTTTCGTTTAATAAATCGTTTCTTCTTTTTAGTTGAATTTCAGAATGCAGTATAAATTTCAATAAAGAAGGAAAAATATTTTTCGGTTATTAGGTAACCTATTTTTAGTTTTTCTGTTTAGCTCAAAAAGTCGGCTTTTTGTGAACCGGAAGTGAAATTCCCAATGAAATGTAGTCAAATCAAATTAAAAATAATATAAAATTGAAGCTTGAGTGATGCGAAGAATAAAGTCTGCTTATACTACTAAGTCCAAACTAAACGAATGCGACTGACAAAAACGCGTAGGCGTGTAAGGCAAACAGTTACGAATTTGTAGAAAAACGTAGGCGTGCTATTCGTTTTACTTTCTGCTATATGTACTAGATATTTTCAGTTTTTGTGCTTTTTTGATGTTTGCTAAGAAGGTAACTCAGTCAACCTCTCGAAAAATAATATTGTAATTTTTTTGGAAATTTATTATATTCTGTAACTCATATTATGCTTTTTGAGTAGTTTCTAGCTATTTGCATCTATTTTTAGACCTCAAAGTAACCTTAAATGATTTCTACCGCTAGCCTCTTTAAATCTGAAAGCTGAATAAAGGGAAAGTAATTTTCTTTATGTTTTATAGAAAAATTGGATATAAATCTGTTTGTGGGACGTTTTTCTACGTTAAATAAGTATTTGATATAATAAGAATAAATAATATTGTTTTTTACGAAAATTAAAATAACTAAAATAATTCAAATTCGGTCTCAATAAGCAACGTCTCTAGCGGAAGAATTTATCATGTGAAATTTCGGATTTCTTTCATGTATAATTCACAGAGCTTGAAATCAGTCACGTGTTTTAGCCCGGGTTTGGAACCCTTGTTCAAAATTTCTGAAAATAATTATGGCACAAACATATAACTATTTTTTCCAATTTGGTTAGAGAAGCAAAAATCCTAAATTCTGCGTATAATTTTCACCGCCAAAATTCTGCGAATTTCAAGCTAGTTAAAGTTAAAAAGATTTAATCCATCATTAAACGTTCAATAAAGAAGAGAAAAAATAATAAAAGCAGCAAAATAATTAATAGTTGTTTTTATGTCACCACTAAAAACTGTGCAGTTATTGTTTGGGAGCAAATCGGCACCAAGTTCATGTTGGCAAATGTATGGTTGTTTGTGGGAACATTTATTATCATTCCATCCTGGTACAAAATTGACGTCTTCAAATTCAAAAAGTTTCTTGATTGGGTTATCACGACCTGAAATAGTTTATAATTTGATATCAAGTCCCCGCAGCGGGGACCCCGCTCTCTAACTGATAAAGTAACAAATCCGTTTTCAAAATATGTTGATAGTTGTGAGAGTCCATAATGTAAGAATTTCCAAAAAAGTTATCAAAAACTTACCCTTTTATATTATCTCAAAAATTTTCGTAGAATTATTATGGTTGTGAGATAAAAACCAAACGAAAAAACTAAACTTTAATTCAATAGTACTAGTTTTTTCACACAAAAATGATATAAAACTGCTTTCTGTATTTGATTCGTGTTATGATCAAAACTTTTTCCATTTAATCTGCGAACAAAAAAACTCTATTTCTAAAACTGACGTCCTCAGAATTTTGAAATACTGATAGTTATTTGGCTAGAATAATTAAATATCGACTTTTCTAGCAGTTTGAAGTCATTTTTGGAGGACGAGAGTAGCAGGAATCACTCAAAAATATTATCTTACGTGAGTGATAACACACCGATCAAATTTAGCGGTCCCAATATCAAGCACCCTTGCCTATAATCATACTCAAGACAATCCCTAAGATAACATTAGTGAGATTTGAACACGCGCTATAGAGATTGTAAAAGTTTTTGACATGGAGTTCCGTTGGTAAAAGGATATGTGTATAAAAAAATTATTTAAATTATTTTTTTATTATCAGAAAGATACGGTATCTTAGATACCTCAAAGTTGACGAAATTGCATCTCAGATATTTAATTTTGAAATTTATGGTACAAACAAAAATGCCTGAATATTTTTGATCATCGTATAATAAATTTTATTGATTTTATTAAACCAGAAGCTCAGTCAAATGAAAATTTTAGAAATTTACGAAAACTATCAATTTTTTTGTTATATATATAGCCAAATTACTTTTTAGTTAAATAACTATCTTACGAGGTTTCTAGGCATAAAGATAGGGATTTGCCCTTATTGGTACACAACGTCCTTGGCGGTGTACTTTTTTAAGTTTGTAAGTGTACCAGTTGAGGAGCGAGGACTGTAGTCTTAAATTCTTAAAAGAATTGGACTTATCAGCTTCTGATAAGAGAATTACCCCGTTTTTATTAAACATATACTCAACGGGTGCCTTTGATTGGCGGTCCAAACAAAATAGAAGGAAACGATGACTGAAAGTTTGCGACAAACGTCCCTGAGCCACGAGTTGATTGTAGAGCAAAAATTCGTTAACGAAAAATATCTTCTATGTTTAATTGTACAAACAAGAATAATTTTCGATTCTTTGAAAATTTAATATTGAATAAACTACAATATAAACATGAAGGTACATTTTTAAAAGTATGTGATATCAACACCTAAATTTCGATCGTTTCCTTTTTCTTTTTAATCATAGAGGTTTACACACCGACAAAAAATTCATGACGAAAAAAATGAAAACTAAATTCTTATAAAAAAAACCAGTGTTAATTGTCTAGTACACCAGATATATTGAATTTCCGTGCAGTTAAGTGACAGTTATATTTTTGAACTCAAAAATTAATTCAAAGTTTTGTAGTTTTGTTGTAACCGATCCGTCTCAACTCAAAAAATACTCTTTCTTATGTTTTATCTCTCAAAACTTTTTCCATAGAACTTATTTTGCATTTTTAATATTTAACAATGAGAACCAATAAAATATTTTTGTAAAGTACATTTTTCCGCTTTATTTAGTTAAGTCTCACCTAAATCTCTTATTTCGATACACCATTCGTTTCCTCCATAGTTATCAGGAGTTAACGCAAAAAAGTTTTTGTAAGCAATTTCTTCTCCATCAGATTGTTTGAATTCATCAACCTCCTCAAAATGTCTGTATCCAATCCAAATTGCTGAGTGATCTCGTGCCTAATTTTTTTGTTTATGAATATTTGATCCAAAAAATTGTTAAAAAAGTTTGTATGTTAATTTTCGGAGAACTTATGCAAAAATGACTCATATATACCGCTCTTATAGGATTGAGCTGAAACTTGTAAAAAATCTACATCTTTGAAAATGATAAAACAACTCTAGAAATTAGATAATACTTTTTTAAATTATTATTAATAATTGATCATTGAATAAGTTTTTGAGAGAGTGCGAAAAATTCAAACTGAAATAAGAAAATATAAGCTATTTTTTTGAATAAAAAAAATTATGGGCTAAGCTAAGGGAGCAAGTATGACTAGCTGATAATGTTTTTTGGAAATCTTAAAAGTCCTGAAATTAGCAAAGATAAAAATTCAAAAAGTGATGTCCCGTTTTCCCAGGATCTGTATTTTTCGAAAAAAATTTCGCCTATCAGTGAGCTGGAGATTTTCCGTGAACTAATTTTAAAAATTCCAAGCCAAATGATAAACAATGTCAAAAAGGGTTTCTCGTTTTTGAAGACTTTCCCGATAAAGTTTGGAATTTTTTTTGCATTTATTATTGTAATTTATGATTTTTAAAACGTTTGAAAAATTCACTGTTGTCGGGCCAACCTTATAATGGGCCAAGGCTTATAAATTAAAAAATACAACATCAGGTTTTTTCCTCAAACATGTCTTGAATTTTTAATGCTTATTTTGAAAAATTTGAATGACTAAAGCCTTTCTAAAAAACATCCCCAAAAATTCTTAAACATGAATATTTCGGGTCACGTGACCTGACTCTCGTCTAGTTTATAAATACTAACATGTTTTTCGTAGGCACCGTCTTTCAAATAAGCCAAATGAGACCCCATTTCTTGACAGGCACATTCAGCTTTACCCCACGATTTCGGTTTAGCAAAAAATTTGTAACAATCATTATTCTCGTCTTGAGTCCATCCAGTTGGACATTCTAGATTGAAGATTAGTTTTCAAAAGACTCAAATAATTTAGATTGCACTTAAAATAATATGACCTGATCTCGAAGCCTATTTGAATTAAACTGATTGTATTCGATTATTTTTTTATTCAGGTTGGCAATTGGCTGGGAGCAACTCGCGCTATACATTCATAGCATTAAAAACTTTAAAAGTTCAAATTGAGAATTTTATATAATAATTATGTTAAACGTCGTACTTTTCGTCTATTAAGGGGGTTCCCAACAGCATGAAACGACTTAAAATAAATTCGATTTTGAAATGTTGTAAAATAAGTTTTGGACATTCTATAAAATAAAAAAAATTTTAACCAATTTAATAGTGGTAATCTGTTGGCCGTGGGATATCTAGAAATCGTTTAATCAACGGTTCAATAATTTTTCCACCTGTACTTTTAGCTAAATTGAACACTAACTAGGGCGCGCGGGCACCCTTACTGATATTTCTCTTTGTTTTGAACAAACAAATTATCTGTTCTTCTCAGTCAATCAGAATTGTTTGTTGATTCAATAATTTACAAAAACCGGAATTGATGTACTTTTTAAACAACAAAAATAACAATCTAAAGATGACCCTAATTTTTTCAAAATTTTGATCATTTTTCTCAACATTTAAAAGTTGCGCGCCTCTAGAATGAAAGTTAAAGTCCCTTTTAAAAGATTTGCTTTTACACCAGTTTACTTACACGATTTGTTCGAGATATAGAAATGCAACAAAAAATTAAATGAAAACTCAAGGTGCTGTAAATTTTATGGCGACACTTGTCAAAATCACAGTTTTTGAGAAAATTCTAGAGTTCGTAGTTGTTAACTGCAACTTTACATAATCTCAAGAATTTTAAACTTTTTTTTTGTGTTTTTTGATGGCGCTGAAAATTTTTCTAGATATGAAATTATCAGTTTTTAATCCGGTTTACTGCTAAAATGCCATTAAGTATAAATTTCAAAATCATATGACTTGCCGCCGAGGTTTCGATCATTTCAGCTAAACTAGATAAAAGTTTGTACCTCCCACCTTATTTCTGTGAAAGACATTCGAAAACACCTTTCATACCGTTGGGAACCCCTTAAACCGAATGTATTTGAATTTTAAAAAAATGCGAAAACTTACGAAACTTGAAAAAAAAGCTTTATGACACCTGAAGTAGTTGAAGTAGTATTAGTTGTACTGTATAAATTTAACTTATACAGCATGATGAATACTGCATAACCAGTAAGATTTGGTAGGAAGGGCACAATTTTATTTTGGTTGACAATGAAAATTTATATATTTTGGAAGTTTATTATTTTTTAAAAACCACTTGAACCCTGACCAAAAATTAGAGGCTGATGTTAAAACTGCTTATTTTTTAAAAGGTTGAAATTTGAAATTTCTTCAAAAAATGTAAAGCAAAACTTGAAGCTTTATGATGAGCAAAATTTTGTTCGAAAAATTCTGATTAAGAAACATCGGGATATAATTTTACTCTATTCTTATTTCTGACTTTTTTTAATTCATAAACTAAAAGTGCTTTGATTTCATACGAATAAATAAGCGGGAATTTTGAGTAACTTCGATATTTTCTAGTGCGAATTACTGCTCCAAAATTTTTCTGTTAAACAAAGCTGCTGAGGCAAAGATTAACGTTAGTCGAAATTTTTATTTCGAATCTGACAAAAATTTTCTAACGAAAAATCAATTATTTATAAAATTTTGCCGAAAAACAAAAATTGAGTAAAAATGTTTTCCCCTATTTCAAAGCTTGAATTAACCATTTTCTCGTAGACAGTCGACACATGGTGCTTCACATAATGGATATGCAAGCGTTGAACAGTCAGTGTCATCCCATCCTGGAGCAAATTGAACACCGAGTAGAAAGCCAGCGTTTGTCAACTGGCCGCAGTTTTGAGTATTCTGCCAATTATCAGGTTGACCCCTGTACCAATTTGAATAAGAAACATCGTCAAATAAGCCCGAATCACTATTTCTTTCCAAATTTAGCCATAACGGCCCGTCGGAAAGTCCACGAAACTTAAAAGTGATAAATTATCTTGATATAATGATGCGGTGTAAGGTTATAATCGCAAATTTTTTTGTTGCTAAACATTTTCAAATATTGTTTGTATTGAAGCCCGTTAAAAAGTGGACTTTCTAATTAATTAAACATTTGTAAAAATCGCCAGCAATTTATCAAAAATTTAAATACTGTGGTTAAATTGTCTAACGTTTGGTTTTGAAATTTTAAGTCAAATGACGAGCAATTTTATGAACGGATTTTAATTTTAAAAGAAAACCTGATGATTGTTCAAATCGCACAATTTAAATTGAATTCAAAAACGTTAAATAAAAAACCTTTGGCAGTTCCTGCCCAAGCGTAGTCGTCTCAAAGTTTGAAATCCACTTAGAGGATTTAAAACTAAAAAAAATTAAAAGGTACATGTATATTCATAAAACGGAATTTATTTGAGTTATTTTCTCAGAAAAAAACGAAAATAATTGGTTTTTTTAGAGATTAACATTTTCAAATGGTTGTTTGGTTTCAGAATGAATACGGGATTGATCTGCACTGACTATTCAGTTGTACATACATATAAGTTTCAAATGTTTACCTTGAAAACCCAAGGAGAAGATACATTTAAAAAAAAACGTCAGTTTTGTAAGCACGTTTCTGATTGGACGAGCCATCTGTCACTTTAGATATTTTTGTAGGATATGCGATTTTTGTTCAAATATATACCAGTATATACCGGTATATATCAGAAAAAAGTAATATTTTGTCCAACGATTTCTACTTTTCCGTCAATTGGCCATTGAAAACTTCGTTTTCTGCCTTAAAATGGGACGACCACCCCCTTAACAGCTATATTTTTATTAATTATATTAAAAATATATTTGAAAAGCATGATGTAACAAGAATTTGGCAATACTATATACACAATACATCTAGTGGTCTGAAGGTGAGAAACAAGTTCTCTCATTTTCAGCACTAACTTCTGTTTTGAGCATAATAAGCTCAATTTTTTGTTTTCTTAGGGCAACTTATAAAAATTTGCTATGTTATGAAACAAGTACGTCGTAGTATTAACTGTTATCCGAAAAAGTAAAAAAAATTAACATTTAGGCTCTGGCCAAATCTTTTCCTGCAAGTTATTTACAGGCTCTTGAAATTTCAAATAAAGCTCAATGAAACAAATTTCATGACATCAAAGCTATACGGTCAATTTTACTTACCACAATATCTTCCCATGCTGAACTTTTTGGTACACCGAGTGTTCCACCTGTCGCTATGCAAGCTTCTTTCGCATCACTATGCGAGCTTAGTTCTGGAAGAACTTTAATGCATTTATCTACACCGTCGAAAGTCCAGCCTTCATCACAGTTCAATCTCCACCAATCAAGTGCTAAAAATTCTCCATTGATATTGTTACTTATTTTTTTGTTAAAAATAAATATTTTTGTTAATTTTTCGAATCAAATACGACTCAGGACGGTCTTGGGTCTTTTTTCCCGCATTTTAAGTTTTGGTTTTTTTAGGAGCTAGTTTGACTTCAAATCAATCAGATCATGTTTAAGCAATAAGTATTTGAAAATGCATTCAATGTGAAAAAAAGAAAAAATTATAAAATTTCAGATTTATTTGAATTCTAGATGATTATATTTCTTTCTCTTGTATTCCCAAAAGTTAAGGTTTTTCTGAAAAACCGTCTTCTAGAAAATGCTGTAAACCACTTTTTTCAATGCGGGAAAAAAGACACCCGACCCTCAGAACATTGAAAAATCATACGCGGTCATTCGTTGGTGAGATACGCTTTGAAAGAAAATTAAAATTTCGTCAAAAGCCAGTTAAACTTCAATTCATTGCTGCTAATTTCTTGAAAAAAGTGAAAATTCATTGTTTATGCAAGGGTAATTGACAGATATTTTTTTTATTTTGTTATCATAAGCAGGCTTCCAAAAGGGAAAGGGAAAGAAGGGATAAACCGAGGGGGATAGGGATGGAAAATTCAGAGCCATAGAGGGAAAGCGATGGAAAGTCCCATCCCCCTTTTATCCCGTTTTACCCACAACCCCCATAATCTATCCCTTCATCCCTATCCCGTTTTTTTCCCGTTTTGGGGAATAAAACGGAATAGGGATGGAAAAATCGGCGGGAATGCATCCCTTTTGGAAGCCTGATCATAAGTGTTCAGGTTCCAAACTTCAGACCATGCATTTTTGATGCGGAATTTTTACAAACAATCATTTATTTTGAATTATATTTAAAGAAGGGGGGACCAGAGGGGTGCATTTTGACATTTTCACTTTTTCAAATTTTTTTCTCTTGCTAGAAAGTTTTTTCCATTTCAAAATTTTCGGATAAACACTTTTTCGACCGGAAGTTGCCACTTTTGAGCTAACTTCGTTGAATCAGATTTTTTTCAGACCAATTTATTTTACTTTAAAAATCGTCTTTTGAAAATACACAAAAAAAACGCGTTGGCAATCAAAGGTCTTAATTAAAGTAAAAGGTTTTTTTTTATTAATTAAAAGCCGTGAAAAACGATCTCGGAATAAGTTAAAATTTCATCAATTTGTTTTTATACGATTTCTATGTCAAAATTGAACATTCATATTTTTTAAAAAGGCGAAAAAATCCGAAACTTTAGCACATCAAAAAAAATTTCAAGAGTATAATTAAATAAATTTTACGTAGTTGATGTGTCGACTAACCAATTTGGCAAGTTTCGGTGCAAGAAAATGTATTTTTTTCTGAATTAAAAAGGGCTTTGATGGCTTTCTGCCGAACCATAGTTTTGCTTCAAAAGTTATGTTTTACAGTATAAACAAGAGTGAAGAAACTAAACGAGGACATATTTGAATTAAGTGAATAGTGCCATTCTCCATATTTTCAGCTTGTGATTCTAGGAATATAAGATTGAAAATTTTTGAACAGGAAATGAGGAAAATTTTCATAATATTTCCAATTTTTTTTCACCAAAAATCACAAAACCATGTCATATAATTTTTTAAATAGCAAATAAAGAATATGTGATTATGTACTCGAAAAGTTAAAGTGACCATTTTGAAGAGTGTTTTCGTCGATTTAAAAAAAATATTGGAAAAACATTTCAACAAAAAATTAGGCATTTTTTCATAATGTTCGGAACTTTTTTTCAAAAATTTCTCATTATTTGTCGAATTCAATAAGTTTAAAACGAACTCAAAATTTTCTAAAACAATAATAATTCGAAAATTCTTTAGTTACAAAAGTTGACTGGCTCATGAACCATTACTTTGATGGTATATTGAAAATAATATTGAAACCCAGTAAAAATTTTCATTAAAAGCCCATATCCGTATCTGTCAAAATGCACCGACTCCCTTAGGGCCTTAACTATAATTCAGAATTTAAACTAACTTCCAGTATCATCTTGGCTATTTAAGTATAATTTAAACTGTATGATAATCATACACATAAACTTGTACCGTGTTAAACACAATGTGTTATTCCCACTCTAGCTCGGAATCCTGCTCCCGGATCAAACGCAAATATTAATTATTTTAAATGAAGTTTAATTATTCTATCTTATGTGCTCACCTGTGACGGCAACTGTTAGCGCTCCGAACGGAAACAATTTCATGGCTTGATATCTAAAAACTTTGACGATTAATGCTATAAATAGAAAACTTCTCGGGGAAATTGCAGGTTTGCGACATTTGAAGTGTTGGCGTATTTTTTCAAATAAATATTAAAAAAACTTTATTCTTAGGGAGTTTTAATTAGATTTTCATCTCAATCATATATATAATATACATGTATACTAAAATAAATTCAATCATATATAATAATATACATGTATACTAAATATAAATATGCTAACTAGTGAGAGAATCAGTTAAATAAAAATAAATAATTTTGAATAAAAATGTTATTCTGTACTAATTAAAACAATATTTTTGTGAAAATAATATAAATAAATATTCTAGGGATTTACAGCACAATATTTATGATCAATTCAGTAAAACATGAAGTTAGATTTCAAATTGCTACAGAGTACCAAATTAACATTGTATTTAATAAGAAAATTTCGAAAATTGTATCTTCAATCTGTTTCACAGTTTTCATATATAACTTATATAATATAAGGATTCTGACTGAGATGAAAATCTAAAATTAATACAGACTCATAAGAGATATCATAAGGTTTTATTAAACGAAAATATATTTGCAAAATAACATCCTATGCAGGCCCTGCATTGCAGGGGACGGGCCATTTCACTGAAAGATTTTCCACAAAAATTTCGGCGAGATTGGCACATTCGGCGATATGGTGACAGAATTAAATTGTTTTCTTCAAAAATTAATTAAAAACGTAGGTGTTCAAAACGAAGTCATATGTTGATTTATTTTCAATTTCAAAAAGGAGTTTTACAATAGGTTCGAATAAATTTATTCACCAAATTAAATAAAATTAAGTTCACCCCCCAACGCAATCAAATAAAAACTTGAAAAAAAAAATTTGGGTGATTCAATCTTGAAAATAGCGTCATTCATGACGCCCACAAATGCAATCTCTTAAAAATTCGGCGATATTGGCACATTTGGCGATATTGCCACAAGAAGTATTTTAGTAGAAAATCATGAAATTCCGTAGGTTTTTTTTGGCGACTTCGGAAATCTCGGCCCTCCTTTTTATAAATGAATATATTATTTGCGTTATACCACGGTATACCGGTGGATGATAAAAAAACTAGTCAAGCCCAATTGAGTTCGATAAAATAAGATCTCTATCTCTTGTTGATAAAAATATATGTTCATCCTTACCCTTTCTGAATTCAATGAAGTAAAAAACCCAGCTCATTATTGAGCCAGCTCATAACACTCATTTTTGTTCAACAATAATCACAAAAATAACATAAATTTTAATTTAAATTCAGTTTAGATTATTATTGAAATCGCGTTGACTACTACGCCAAACAAATTATAAGGAGAATTAAAACCATAACTACAGATATCAACATAAATTTATGTCATCGTAGCAGAAAAATAACTTAATTATACTCGTACACTTTGAAACCTATCCCTTATATTTTTTCATCATGTAACTTAGATAATAAATTTCAATGGTTTTGCTCGTATGCCTACATCGGCCATACCTGTGAAATGCTCAAAGTAAGGGCTCAAGAACATATCCCTTCATCACATTTCGGTTAGAATGCGTAGCCACAACGTTAAAATTACACTTTTAAATGAGTAGTGGCTACGCATTCTAACCAAAAAGGGATATACAGCCTAGTCGATCCTTAGGAATCGTAGAACAGATTTCCAAATGTGAAACTTATAACAAAAAGAAAAAAAGAGTTCATGGCTGAATACCAAAAACTCCTTTTACCCTTTAAACTTACTGAATTACAAAAAGAAATTGAGTTTTATAACTCACACTTCTCAATCGTGAAAAGAAACTTCGGGAATATTTATGATCGACTTCGGTCTGAGGCATACAGTTTGCATACAGTATGCCGCATACTACATACGTATGTTAAGACCTAAGTTAAACATCCAAACAAATACCCAGAACTATTTTGAGCTTTTTTGACAGTCGGGCTTTAATTTTTTTTTATTTGCGCCCATGCTAAAGTTTTTTGCAATTTCTAGACATCGTCTTGTTTCTGACTCTGTGTGTTACCAAGAAAAAACTCTGTATGTTTAATTTTGCTTGATAATGATATACGAAAACGTATGCAACAATAAAAATGAATAAATTTAAACATCATTATAACAATTTAATCACTTTATTTCAGAGCAAACTATGAATGTGGCAGATTTGTCAGTCAAAATTTCTTGCGAGATAGTTAATTATGAATAAATTTTAATTAATCAGTTTCTTCAAAGCAAGTGCAGCGGTGAAATCCATCACAAAAAATGACTGATTTCAATTTCGGGAAAAATAAAAAGCAATCTCAAATTGAGCGTAAATAAATTTTGTCTTAAGTTTATGGTACCCTTAAATTCGTTCGAGAAAACTTCCAATTTATTTATTTTTCATTGAGAAATATAGCCAAATTTAAAACTGTTTTTTATTTTTCACAGGGTTGCTGGTGTTTTAGTATGAAAAATGATTTCCAAAGTTATTCATTTTCAAATTTTCACAGTAAAATATTAACAGTGAAATATTGACGGTTAAATATATGTATTAATGCCCCTTAACTGACAGATCGTTATTACTTTGAAAATGCGGAATCCGAGCATTTGATTGGTTGATCTCTTCCATATCTGCCCAATGAAATTGGCTAATTCGACAATCCAGGGTTTTTGATTGGATGTTATTGATGGGTTTGTTTGTATAATTCAAATAGTCACGATTCCTTTACTGAGTGTCCTTAATCCATACCAATTTTTGCGTTTTTACTTCATGATGTGAGTTATATCATATCCTTGATATTTCAAAAAGTGTCTTCTCTGCAAAGATCAGTCTTCAAGATCATATTATTAAATGAGCATGTTTAGTAAAAACTATTTATTGATAAGCTTCGATTTATTATAATCATTTTCAAATCACGTTTTTTTTCAATGAGAGAATAAAAAGAATCTTTCGCAGAATTGCAGTAAAAGTTTGGCAATAGTAGGCCTCGAAATTAGGTAATTAGTAGTCTACTATTCGACTTGTTCGTATTGATCATTAACACGGGTAATACAATTACAAATCAAATTTGATTTTTTAAATTTAAGTTGTTTGTTGAGTGTTGGTTAAGTTGGGTTATCATTGATTTGTAGTTGTACCCATGTGTTTAAGCTTTTGGTGTTCCCGAGAGATTCACGCTTAACCAATCAGAGCGCGACTTGTTAGTTAATTAGGGCGTTTCAATCTTCCCGGGAACACCCCAAAGCTAAAACACATCGGTATTACCCGTGTTAATGATCCATACGAGCAAGTCGAATAGTAGGCTACTAATTACCCAATTTCGGGGCCTACTATTGCCAAACTTTTACTGCAATTCTGCGAAGATTCTTTTTTATTCTCTCACTCAAAAAAACCGTGATTTGAAAATGATTATAATAAATCGAAAGCTTATCAATAAATAGTTTTTACTAAACATGCTCATATATTATATCTCGAAAAACCAAGAATAATATAATTAAATATGGTAAATATTTATTGTATCATATTTTGACTATCAAGTAGTCCTGAGTGCTAGTGAAACAGTATTCAACAGTTGTGCACATCATTTGAAAACAACAAAAATAAGTATATTCTAGAAATTTTTATATAACACATAGGGTGGACGCAGTATTTTGACAAAGTGGGCACCTATATAAGTTTGTATAATATTTTGTCAAAATACTTGCATGTGTTATTAAAAAAATTTCTACAATATACTTATTTTTGTTGCTTACAAATTTTGTGCACAACTGTTTAGTTCTGTTTAACTAGCACTGATGATGACTTCTTGATAGTCGAAATATATATTTACAATAAATAAACAACCAAAAGTCAACCAAAACACAATTATAACATTAGTTTTAATACTAAAAAATTGAATTTACGCTTAAGTAGGAACGGTAAAAATTGACCAGCTCAAATTTTATTTATTTTTGGAACACTTTTAGTTACTGTCTTAATCTGACTCATAAGAAATATATGTCCGTTTTGAAAGAATAAGCAGTGAAAATTTCAGCAGAAAAATCGATGCCTAATTTCAAACCAAACAATAAGGTATTTTGGAAACGGTTTTTCGTTTTCGAGCACTTTCCTGGTGAAATTTTAAAAAA
>SCLH01000957.1:204637-220578 GCA_004367855.1 Oikopleura vanhoeffeni | reverse complement strand
AGCCAAATGATAACAATGTCAAAAAGGGTTTCTCGTTTTGAAGACTTTCCCGATAAAGTTTGAAATTTTTTTTGCAGAGTTATTTTAATTTATGATTTTCAAAACGTTTAAGAATTTTTCTGTTGTCGGGCCAACCTTATAAATTTAAAATACAAACATCAGGTTTTTCCCCAAACATGTCTTAAATTTTTTTATGCTTATTTTCAAAAATTGGAATGACTAAAGCCTTCTAAAAAACATCCCCAAAAATTTTCTAACATGAATATTTCGGGTCACGTGACCTGACTCTCGTCTAGTTTATAAATACTAACATGTTTTTCGTAGGCACCGTCTTTCAAATAAGCCAAATGAGACCCCATTTCTTGACAGGCACATTCAGCTTTACCCCGATTTCGGTTTAGCAAAATTTGTAACAATCATATTCTCTCTTGAGTCCATCCAGTTGGACATTCTAGATTGAAGATTAGTTTTCAAAAGACTCAAATAATTTAGATTGCACTTAAAAAATATGACCTGATCTCGAAGCCGATTTGAATTAAACTGATTTTATTCGATTATTTTTTAATTCAGGTTGGCGATTGGCTGGGAGCAACTCGCGCTATATGTATGCCTATACATTTATACTAAATTTATAGCATTATAAACTTAAAAGTTCAAATTGAGAATTTTATATAATAATTATGTTAACGTCGATTTTCTCGTCTATTAAGGGGGTTCCCAACATGAAACGACTCAAATTAAATTCAATTTTGAAATTTGTAAAATAATTTTTTGGAAATTCTATAAAATAAATTATAACCAATTCAAAGTGTTAATCTGTTGGCAGTGAGATAACTAGAAATCGTTTAATCAACAGTTCAATAATTTTTCCACCTGTACTTTTAGCTAAATTGAACACTACTAGGCGCGCGGGCACTCTTACTGAAGTTTCTCTTTGTTTTGAACAGCAAATTATCTGTTCTTTTCACCAATCAGAATTGTTTGTTGATTCAATAATTAAAAAAACGGAATTGATTTATCTTTTGAAACAAAAAAATAAATCTAAATGACCCTTTTTTTTCAAAATTTTTATCATTTTTTCAAACTCAAAGTTGCGCGCCTCTAGAATGAAAGTGAGAGTCCTTTAAAATGATTTGCTTTTACACCAATTTACTTACACGATTTGTTCGAGATATAGAAATGCAACAAAAAATTAAATGAAAACTTAAGGTGCTGTAAATTTATGGCGACACTTGTCGAAATCACAGTTTTTGAGAAAATTCTAGAGTTCGTAGTTGTTAACTGCAACTTTTCATAATCTCAAGAATTTTCAATTTTTTTTCGTGTTTTTTGAAGGCGCTGAAATTTTTCTAGATTTGAAATTATCAGTTTTTAATTCGTTTACTGGTGAAATGCCATTAAGTATAAATTAAAAATCATATGACTTGCAGCCGCGGTTTCGATCATTTCAGCCATACTAGCTAAAAGTTTGTACCTCCCACCTTATTTCTGTGAAAGAATTCGAAAACAGTTCAACCGTTGGAACCCTTAACCTTTAACGACTGTATTTGAATTTAAAAGATGCGAAAACTTACGAAACTTGAAAAAAAGCTTTATGAAACCTGAAGTAGTTGAGTGGTATTAGTTATACTGTATAGTTTAACTTATACAGCATGATTTATACTGCATAACCATAAGATTTGGTAGAAGGGCACAATTTTATTTTGATTGCAATGAAAATTTATATATTTTGGAAGTTTATTATTTTTTAAAAAATACTTGAACCCTGACAAAAATAAAAAGCTGATGTTAAAAACTGCTTATTTTTTAATAAAGTTGAAATTTGAAATTTCTTCAAAAATGTAAAGCAAAACTGGAAGCTTTATGATGAGCAAAATTTTGTTCGAAAAATTCTGATTAAGAAAAATCGGGATATAATTTTACTTTATTCTTATTTCTGATTTTTTTTATACATAAACTAAAAGTGCTTTGATTTCATACGAATAAATAAGCGGGACTTTTGAGTAACTTCGATATTTTCTAGTGCGAATTACTGCTCCACAAATTTTTCTGTTAAACAAGCTGCTAAGGCAAAAGATTAACGTTAGTTGAAATTTTTACTTCGAATCTGACAAAAAATAAACTAACGAAAAATCATTATTTATAAAATTTTGCCGAAAACGAAAATTGAGTAAAAATGTTTTCCCCTATTTCAAAGCTTGAATTAACCATTTTCTCGTAGACAGTCGACACATGGTGCTTCCATAATGGATATGCAAGCGTTGAACAGTCAGTGTCATCCCATCCTGGAGCAAATTGAACACCAAGTAGAAAGCCAGCGTTTGTCAACTGCCGCAGTTTTTGAGTATTCTGCCAATTATCAGGTTGACCCCTGTACCAATTTGAATAAAGAACATCGTCAAATAAGCCGAATCACTATTTCTTTCCAAATTTAGCCATAACGGCCCGTCGGAAAGTCCACGAAACTTAAAAGTGATAAATTATCTTGATATAATGATGCGGTGTAAGGTTATAATCGCAAATTTTTTTGTTGCTAAACATTTTCAAATTGTTTATATTGAAGCCCGTTAAAAGTGGACTTTCTAATTAATTAAACATTTGTAAAAATCGCCAGCAATTTATCAAAATTAAATACTGTGGTTAAATTGTCTAACGTTTGGTTTTGAAATTTTAAGTCAAATGACGAGCAATTTTATGAACGGATTTTAATTTTAAAAAGAAACCTGATGATTGTTCAAATCGCACATTTAAATTGAATTCAAAACGTTAAATAAAAAACCTTTGGCAGTTCCTGCCCAAGCGTAGTCGTCTCAAAGTTTGAAAATCCACTTAGAGGATTTAAAACTAAAAAAATTAAAAGGTACATGTATATTCATAAAACGGAATTTATTTGAGTTATTTTCTCGGAAAAAACGAAAATAATTGGTTTTTTTAGGGATTAACATTTTCAAATGGTTGTTGGTTTCAGAATGAATACGGGATTGATCTGCACTGACTATTCAGTTGTACATACATATAAGTTTCAAATGTTTACCTTGAAAACCCAAGGAGAAGATACATTTAAAAAAAAACGTCAGTTTTGTAAGCACGTTTCTGATTGGACGAGCCATCTGTCACTTTAGATATTTTTGTAGGATATCGATTTTTGTTCAAATATATACCAGTATATACCGGTAATAATATCAGAAAAAGTAATATTTTGTCACCGATTTCTACTTTTCCGTCAATTGGCCATTGAAAACTTCGTTTTCTGCCTTAAATGGGACGACCACCCCCTTAACAGCTATTTTTTATTAATTATATTAAAAATATATTTGAAAAGCATGATGTAACAAGAATTTGGCAATACTATATACACAATACATCTAGTGGTCTGAAGGTGAGAAACAAGTTCTCTCATTTTCAGCACTAACTTCTGTTTTGAGCATAATAAGCTCATTTTTTGTTTTCTTAGGGCAACTTATAAAAATTTGCTATGTTATGAACACAGTACGTCGTAGTATTAACTGTTATCCGAAAAAGTAAAAAAAATTAACATTTAGGCTCTGGCCAAATCTTTTCCTGCAAGTTTATTACAGGCTCTTGAAATTTCAAATAAAGCTCAATGAAACAAATTTCATGACATCAAAGCTATACGGTCAATTTTACTTACCACAATATCTTCCCATGCTGAACTTTTTGGTACCGCGAGTGTTCCACACTGTCACTATGCAAGCTTCTTTCGCATCACTATGCGAGCTTAGTTCTGGAAGAACTTTAATGCATTTATCTACACCGGGAAAGTCGCCCTTCATCACAGTTCAATCTCCACCAATCAAGTGCTAAAATTCTCCATGATATTGTTACTTATTTTTTTGTTAAAAATAAATATTTTGTTAATTTTTCGAATCAAATACGACTCAGGACGGTCTTGGGTCTTTTTCTCGCGATTTTAAGTTTTGGTTTTTTTAGGAGCTAGTTTGACTTCAAATCAATCAGATCATGTTTAAGCAATAAGTATTTGAAAATGCATTCAATGTGAAAAAAAGAAAAAATTATAAAATTTCAGATTTATTTGAATTCTAGATGATTATATTTCTTTCTCTTGTATTCCAAAAGTTAAGGTTTTTCTGAAAAACCGTCTTCTAGAAAATGCTGTAAACCACTTTTTTCAATGCGGGAAAAAAGACACCCGACCCTCAGAACATTGAAAAATCATACGCGGTCATTCGTTGGTGAGATACGCTTTGAAAGAAAATAAAAATTTCGTCAAAAGCCAGTTAAACTTCAATTCATTGCTGCTAATTTCTTGAAAAGTGAAAATTCATTGTTTATGCAAGGGTAATTGACAGATATTTTTTTTATTTTGTTATCATAAGCAGGCTTCCAAAAGGGAAAGGGAAAGAAGGGATAAACCGAGGGGGATAGGGATGGAAAATTCAGAGCCATAGAGGGAAGCGATGGAAAAGTCCCATCCCCCTTTTATCCCGTTTTACCCCCAACCCCCATAATCTATCCCTTCATCCCTATCCGTTTTTCTCCGTTTGGGGAATAAAACGGAATAGGGATGGAAAAATCGGCGGAATGCATCCCTTTTGGAAGCCTGATCATAAGTGTTCAGGTTCCAAACTTCAGACCATGCATTTTTGATGCGGAATTTTTACAAACAATCATTTATTTTGAATTATATTTAAAGAAGGGGGACCAGAGGGGTGCATTTTACATTTCCACTTTTTCAAATTTTTTTCTCTTGCTAGAAAGTTTTTTTCATTTCAAAATTTTCGGATAAACACTTTTTCGACCGGAAGTTGCCACTTTTGAGCTAACTTCGTTGAATCAGATTTTTTCAGACCAATTTATTTTACTTTAAAATCGTCTTTTGAAAATACACAAAAAAACGCGTTGCAATCAAAGGTCTTAATTAAAGTAAAAGGTTTTTTTTTTATTATTAAAGCCGTGAAAAACGATCTCGGAATAAGTTAAAATTTCATCAATTTGTTTTTATACGATTTCTATGTCAAAATTGACACTTTCATATTTTTAAAAAGGCGAAAAAATCCGAACTTTAGCACTCAAAAAAAATTTCAAGAGTATAATTAAATAAATTTTACGTAGTTGATGTGTCGACTAACCAATTTGGCAAGTTTCGGTGCAAGAAAATGTATTTTTTTCTGAATTAAAAAGGGCTTTGATGGCTTTCTGCCGAACCATAGTTTTGCTTCAAAAGTTATGTTTTAGAGTATAAACAAGAGTGAAGAAACTAAACGAGGACATATTGAATTAAGTGAATAGTGCCATTCTCCATATTTTTCAGCTTGTGATTCTAGGAATATAAGATTGAAAATTTTTGAACAGGAATGAGAAAATTTTCATAATTTTCCAATTTTTTTTCACCAAAAATCACAAAACCATGTCATATAATTTTTAAATAGCAATAAAGAATATGTGATTATGTACTCGAAAGTTAAAGTGGCCATTTTGAAGAGTGTTTTCGTTCATTTAAAAAAAAATTAGAAAAAACATTTTAACAAAAAATAAGGCATTTTTTTCATAATGTTCGGAACTTTTTTTCAAAAATTTCTCATTATTTGTGAATTCAATAGTTTAAAACGAACTCAAAATTTTTTAATTACAAAAGTCGAAAATTCTTTAATTACAAAAGTTGACTGGCTCATGAACTATTACTTTGATGGTATATTGAGAATAATATTGAAACCCAGTAAAAATTTTCATTAAAAGCCCATATCCGTATCTGTCAAAATGCACCGACCCCCTTAGGGCCTTAACTATATTCAGAATTTAAACTACTTCTAGTATCATCTTGGTTATTTTAGTATATTTCAACTGTATGATTATCATACACATAAATTGTAGTGTGTTTAACACAGTGTGTTATTCCCCACTCTCAGCTCCGGATCAAACACAAATATTTTATTTAATTGAAGTTTAATTATTCTATCTTATATGCTCACCTGTGACTGCAACTGTGAGCGCTCCGAACGGCAACAATTTCATGACTTTATATCTAAAAACTTTGACGATTAATGCTATAAATAGAAAACTTCTCGGGGAAATTGCAGGTTTGCGACATTTGAAGTGTTGGCGTATTTTTTCAAATAATATTAAAAAAACTTATTCTTAGGGAGTTTTAATTGATTTTCATCTCAATCATATAATAATATACATGTATACTAAAATAAATTCAATCATATATAATAATATACATGTTACTAAATATAAATATGCTAACTAGTGAGAGAATCAGTTAAATAAAAAATAAATAATTTTGAATAAAAATGTTATTCTGTACTAATTAAAAACAATATTTTTGTGAAAATAATATAAATAAATATTCTAGGGATTTACAGCACAATATTTATGATCAATCAGTAAACATGAAGTTAGATTCCAAATTGCTACAGAGTACCAATTAACATTGTATTTAATAAGAAAATTTCGAAAATTGTATCTTCAATCTTTTCACAGTTTTTTATATACTACTATATATATAAGGATTCTGACTGAGATGAATCTAAACATTAATACAGACTCATAAGAGATATCATAAGGTTTATTAAACGAAAATATATTTGCAAATAACATCCTATGCAGGCCTGCATTGCAGGGGACGGGCCATTTACTGAAAGATTTTCCACAAAAATTTCGGCGAGATTGGCACATTCGGCGATATGGTGACAGAATTAAATTGTTCTTCAAAATTAATTAAAAACGTAGGCGTTCAAAACGAAGTCATATGTTGATTTATTTTCATTTCAAAAGGGTTTTACAATAGGTTCGAATAAATTTATTCACCAATTAAATTAAGTTCACCCCAACGCAATCAAATAAAACTTGAAAAAATAAATTTGGGTGATTCAATCTTGAAAATAGCGTCATTCATGACGCCCACAAATGCAATCTCTTAAAAATTCGGCGATATTGGCACATTTGGCGATATTGCCACAAGAAGTATTTTAGTAGAAAATCATGAAATTCCGTAGGTTTTGTTTGGCGACCTCGGAAATCTCGGCCCTCCTTTTTATAATAAATATATTATTTGCGTTATACCACGGTATACCGGTGGATGATAAAAAAACTAGTCAAGCCCAATTGAGTTCGATAAAATAAGATTTCTATCTCTTGTTGATAAAAATATATGTTTAGCCTTACCTTTCTGAATTCAATGAAGTAAAAAACCCAGCTCATTATTAGCCAGCTCATAACCCTCTTTTTTGTTCAACAATAATCACAAAAATAACATAAATTTTAATTTAAATTCAGTTTAGATTATTATTGAAATCGCGTTGACTACTACGCCAAACAATTATTAGGGATTAAAACCTAACTACAGATATCAACATAAATTTATGTTTATCGTAGCAGAAAAATAACTTAATTAATCTTGTACACTTTGAACCTATCCCTTATATTTTTTCATCATGTAACTTAGATAATAATTTCAATGGTTTTGCTCGTATGCTACATCGGCCATACCTGTAGAATGCCTAAAGTAAGGGCTCAAGAACATATCCCTTTATCACATTTCGGTTAGATGCGTACCAAACGTTAAAATTACACTTTTAAATGAGTAGTGGCTACGCATTCTAACCAAAAAGTGATAAAGGGATATACAGCCTAGTCGATCCTTAGGAATCGTAGAACAGATTTCCAAATGTGAAACTTAAACAAAAAAGAAAAGAGTTCATGGCTGAATACCAAAAACTCCTTTTACCTTTTACCTTTAAACTTACTGAATTACAAAAAGAAACTGAGTTTTATAACTCACACTTCTCAATCGTGAAAAAAACTTCGGGAATATTTATGATCGACTTCGGTCTGAGGCATAACGTTTGCATACAGTATGCCGCATACTACATACGTATGTTAAGACCTAAGTTAAACATCCAAACAAATACCCAGAACTATTTTAAGCTTTTTTGACAGTCGGGCTTTAATTTTTTTTTATTTGCGCCATGCTAAAGTTTTTTGCAATTTCTAGACATCGTCTTGTTTCTGACTCTGTGTGTTTCCAAGAAAAAACTCTGTATGTTTAATTTTGCTTGATAATGATATACGAAAACGTATGCAACAATAAAAATGAATAAATTTAAACATCATTATAACAATTTAATCACTTAATTTCAGAGCAAACTATGATGTGGCAGATTTGTCAGTCAAATTTTCGAGATAGTTAATTATGAATAAATTTTAATTAATCATTTTCTTCAAAGCAAGTGCAGCGGTGAAATCCATCACAAAAAATGACTGATTTCAATTTCGGAAAAATAAAAAGCAATCTCAAATTGAGCGTAAATAAATTTTGTCTTAAGTTATGGTACCCTTAAATTCGTTCGAGAAAACTTCCAATTTATTTATTTTTCATTGAGAAATATAGCCAAATTTAAAACTGTTTTTTATTTTTCACAGGGTTGCTGGTGTTTTAGTATGAAAAATGATTTCCAAAGTTATTCATTTTCAAATTTTCACAGTAATATTAACAGTCAAATATTGACGGTTAAATATATGTATTAATGCCCTTAACTGACAGATCGTTATTACTTTGAATGCGGAATCCGAGCATTTGATTGGTTGATCTCTTCCATATCTCCCAATGAATGGCTTTTCGACATCCAGGGTTTTTGATTGGATGTTATTGATGGGTTTGTTTGTATAATTCAATAGTCACGATTCCTTTACTGAGTGTCTAATCCATACCAATTTTTGCGTTTTTACTTCATGATTGAGTGATATCATATCCTTGATATTTCAAAAAGTGTCTTCTCTGCAAAGATCAGTCTTCAAGATCATATAATTAAATGAGCATGTTTAGTAAAAACTATTTATTGATAAGCTTTCGATTTATTATAATCATTTTCAAATCACGGTTTTTTTCAAGTGAGAGATAAAAAGAATCTTTCGCAGATTGCAGTAAAGTTTGGCAATAGTAGGCCTCGAAATAGTTAATTAGTAGTCTACTATTCGACTTGTTCGTATTGATCATTAACACGGGTAATACAATTACAAATCAAATTTGATTTTTTAATTTAAGTTGTTTTTGAGTGTTGGTTTAAGTTGGGTTATCATTGATTTGTAGTTGTACCATGTGTTAAGCTTTGGGGTGTTCCCGAGAGATTCACGCTTAACCAATCAGAGCGCGACTTGTTAGTTAATTAGGCGTTTCAATCTCCCGGAACACCAAAACTAAAACACATTCGGTATTACCCGTGTTAATGATCCATACGAGCAAGTCGAATAGTAGGCTACTAATACCCAATTTCGAGCCTACTATTGCCAAACTTTTACTGCAATTCTGCGAAAGATTCTTTTTATTCTCTCACTCGAAAAAACCGTGATTTGAAATGATTATAATAAATCGAAAGCTATCAATAATAGTTTTTCTAAACATGCTCATATATTATATCTCGAAAAACCAAGAATAGTATAATTAAATATGGTAAATATTTATTGATCATATTTTGACTATCAAGTAGTCCTGAGTGCTAGTGAAACAGTATTCAACAGTTGTGCACATCATTTGAAAACACACAAATATGTATATTCTAGAAATTTTTATATAACACTAGGGTGGACGCAGTATTTTGACAAAGTGGCACCTATATAGTTTGTATAATATTTTGTCAAAATACTTGCATGTGTTATTAAAAAAATTTCTACAATATACTTATTTTTGTTGCTTACAAATTTTGTGCACAACTGTTTAGTTCTGTTAACTAGCACTGATGATGACTTCTTGATAGTCGAATATATATTTACAATAAATAAACAACAAAAGTCAACCAAAACACAATTATAACATTAGTTTTAATACTAAAAAATTGAATTTACGCTTAAGTAGGAACGGTGAAAATTGACCAGCTCAATTTTATTTATTTTTGGAACACTTTTAGTTACTGTCTTAATCTGACTCATAAGAAATATATGTCCGTTTTGAAGAATAAGCAGTGAAAATTTCAGCAGAAAAATCGATGCCTAATTTCAAACCAAACAATAAGGTATTTTTGGAAACGGTTTTCGTTTTCGAGCACTTTCCTGGTGAAATTTTAAAAAATTTTCCGCATAGAAGATTTTATTTAGGATTTTCTTGAATAAATTAAAAAAAAACACTTTGGCTGATAAAATTTTTGTCGTGCCCACCTTAACCTACGCTTACACAAAAACCTTGGAAAAAGCTTTTTGAAAATGCATTAAAGAAGGATTTCGTCAAATAGTTTGTATAATTTTATTTTTTATGTCAGGCTCGAAAACAGCGATAAAATAACTTTAAAGCGCCAGTTTTTAATCATATACCAACTCTCTTTAGGAAGTTGTGGGTGTCGAATTAAGCTTTTTGCAAGCAATTTTAAATAGCTTCAACTTTGTTGATCTTGCAGGAGTAAAAACATTTAAAAATTCATATGGAAATGCAAACCATAGGGATAAGTGGTATATAAATTCTAAATTAATATTTTCATAAAAACAGAGCTTCGTTAAAATATGTCAAATTCAGCTGAGTTTAACTTTCAAATGTTTTATAAAAATCGCAGTTTTCAACATTTTTAGCAAAATTTAAAGGAATTGTGCAAAAACAATGCACTATGGTGATGATTACTTCCGATTATTTGTTCTTAGCTTAGAGCTGCTTCAAGCTAAAAATGTTCTTGTAACAGTTACGGATAAATTTTTTTTTTATCATTTTCGAGGAAGTTTTGTCGGATAAATCAAATATGAGATCGCGAGATTCTTGGGGCTCAACTGAAGTTTAACTCCTGAAGAATGCATCGCAATGGTATGCCATATGTGAAAAAAACTTATATAAGAAAGAACTGACGGTGATAACCAAGACCGCATATTTTGACAGTCAAAAATTTAAGTACTGTCGTGAGTTTGATTGATCTAGAGTCAATAAAATAAAGTTTGAATTGCTTAGATTTTATCAACATTAAGCACTCAAAACTCCCTTAAAAAAGGAAAGCAACAAGAAAAAAGGCTGCTAAGATATTGATATGTGATTTAATGGACCTATTAAAAACAGTGCAGTTTTTATTTGGTACGAATTCGGCACCAAGATGATGTTGGCAAATGTATGGTTGTAAAAAGGAACAAGTGAAGGCATTGAATCTTCGTCCAAAATTGGAGTCTTTAAATTCCCATTGTCCCTCCCAAATGCCAAAATTCTTCAGTGGGTTATCACGACCTAAAATAGTCAAAATTTCATTTATGATTAATAACTAACAAGTGGACTCCGCGCTAATCGTATCTAGTAAAAACAACTTTTGAGCGCATTGTTCACCGTTTTCAACCCCCTTTTTGCAACCCTTTTATTTGGTCAATTTTTCAAAATAAAGTTTTAATTTTATTTTCACTCATTCTTCAAACTCTATAATTTCGCTATGATTTATAACTGAAGAATTGTGTCCTCATTATTTTGGCCTTTAACTATATCAATTTTGCCGACCAAAAACCGCAGACACAAATTCAAATAAGATTCGAAATCCAGAATTTATTTTTTGTGCAAAATAATTGAAGAAAAATAAAATATCATTTTCTTTATTTTTCACTTGCCCTTATTTTCCTCTTAAGGGGGACACTATACCCCGCAGATTGGAGTCAATATAACTCACGAAAGTGATAAGTAAGTTCATTTTTTTGTGCTTATTATCGTTAGCTCAACCAAAATAAATGTGTTTCAGGTCATTGAATATAATTTTTATTTAATTTAAAGAGAAAAATGACACTAAATGAATTTTCATTTTTGAATTCGTTAAAATTTCATAAAAATCAAAACATTATATCCCTTTATCATTTTTTGGTTAGAATGAGTAGCCACAACGTTAAAATCACACGTTAAAAGGTGTAGTGGCTACGCATTCTAACGAAAAAGTGATAAAGGGATATGAAATCAGAAAATTCTACGCATTTTTTGTCCAAAATTACTTCTGATTTTCTTATCCAAATTATTGGGTGATAAGTTATCACTGATAACAGAAAAATAGCCACTTTAACTTTTTTCAAAGATGTTTTCATATTATCTGACCACCGTTTGAAAAATCTTTATATTCATCTTTTGTCGACTTTTTCATAAATATATTTAAAATTTTCCGCAAATCAAGTCTTAAGTTTTTCAGTAGTTGTTTTTCGAATTGCCTAAAAAAAGTTAGGCAGGATCACTCATAGTATTTTCTGTTATCTATTTAATATCCTTTTTCAACTAATGGGATGGTCGCGCGATTATCATTTCTAAAATTCGGTGAATTTTCAACAGTCGGCTTCCCATCCGGTTAGTGCCATTTTGGCACTGATTTTCTATATATTTGATTCTTGCAACAAAATTTTTAATATAATCGGATGAAAATAGGCTTCATTTTTTTGATAGTCAGAAAATTTTTAATATCAACGCAATTAAAGATCAATTTTTATTTCAAAAAAGGTGTTTTTCACTACTTTTGGCTATTTTTGACCATTGTTAATGATAAAAAACTTTCTCATAAAAAACTTCAAGTGAGCAGGATAATTCACTCACTTTTAACGCATTAAACCCGACATGGCTAAAGTTTTTTAAATATCCTCTTAAAAAAAAAGTAAAATGTCGGGTTGAGTTGGAAATGTATATATAATGAGAAGTGTTTTTTTCAATAATTTCACAGAAGTTAGTTATGTTCGGTAATTGACAATATAAACGTTTGCAAGAATGAACACTTTCATTGAGGATAAAAAAAAATTCACTTTTTTTGCCTTTCATAGATCGCTCTGAAATAAATTACTTATTTGCCGGACTCATAGCCCCTCTTTAAGGAAGTGGACGTCGCAAAATGAGGCTCTAAAAACTTATTTTTCCAATTCTATTTTTATGCCTTTTTTTAAATATGGAAAATTACAAGCATTTTGGAACTCGTTTTGTTTTGATACATTGCTTGAAAAGTCCTTTTTGATGACTTCAAAAATATTTCGTACGAAAATATTGGAAATTTCTTGATTTTTGGAAATTTTAAACATGATTTACGAAAAAAAAAGCATAAATTAAGACAAAACGCTACGCACCGATTTGCAAGGACTTTTCAGCTGCACATTCATGACTTAATATATTAATCTATCGAAATAATGCATTCCCGGTCTGACGAAAAATTTCTAGAACTCACCAAAATTCTTGAAATTAAAAATAAATATCCGATTACAATATTATACTGAAAAATGATTTTGGTACTGTTCGTCCAGTTTATTCAAATTACCGGTAATCAACTGTTTTTCACAGATAAATCTTTTTTTTACGTCACACATCCTGTCATTCCATTTATTCATCATGTTTGGACTGAGAACTGTACAGTTTTCGACACCATGTTCGTTATTCGGTTCGGACGGTTGCCAATTTTCGTATTTAAAATTTCCCCCAGACACCCATTGAAAATCACCCGAACTATCACGTTTGCCTCCTAGCCATATTGATTTCTTTGTCTCAAGTAAGAACGGCATAAATTGACCAGCTCAGAAATAAACTCGAAAAATGATTTGAAAATAATAATGACCAGTTTTCCAAAATTCAATAATTTTCGAAAATTTTGCCTATTATTCATCTTGAAATTTTGTACGTAAAGTTTAATTATCTGGCTGATTATAGGCCAATTCCAATTTTTTTTGATAGGACTGCAGGTGACTGTGGAAAATTTTTATTATCAAAGAAATTTTTTGAAATTTTCCACAATAAACTATATTATATAGACTATATATTTCTTGTCAAGCTAATTTTAATTGACGTTTTCACATTAGCTTAGTTAGTGAGGCAATTTCTTTTTGCTTGGCTTCGCTTTTGATTGTTACTAAATTGGCATTCATGGATTTGCATAACTCTCGAGCAGATGACCAATCTGTTTTGCCTTTCACAAGTAACAAGCATTCGTTGTTGTCCGTTGTTGAAGTATGAAATCCTTCAGGACAATCTACAAACATCAATTTTACCGTTAATCAGAATGCATAGACTTATGTTATACATTGTCTATGATCATTAAGACCACCAAAAAGTAATTTGAAAGCTAAGAAACTAAAAAAAAATTTTAATTGTATGCAAGATACTGAATATCATGATGAAAAAAGGAAATTTGCAAATAAATTAGATAAATATTTTGGTGATAGGATAACATTTTCCTAAATTTAAAATTTCATAACAATAACCACTAAGATGTTGACAGTCATCACATGGTTTTTCACATAAAGGATACGCAAGTGCACTGCAAACATCGTCAATCCATCCAGGAGCAAATTGAACGTCGAGTAAAGACCAATCATTTGTTAATTGTGCGCAGTTCTCATCATGCTGAAGATAGGATGTTCGCAGTCTGGTAAGAAATCATAATGACACATTTTTTGTGAAAATAAAACACTGTGAAATAAATAAAGTTGAAGACGAGTTTCAGTATTTACTTGTCGAAAGTTTGACATCTGAGTCTCATTTTTATCAGTTGAAATTTAAGTAAGTTCGAGTCATTAATTTCGGCTAAGTGTTCCATGTTATTTAAAGGCTGATTTTGAGAATACATTTTTATAATTAATATTCTTTATATAACCATGTTTTCACTTTTTTTAGTCATCAGAAAACCCAAAACACCAAAATATTATGTTTTCTCCCGGTTTTTATCTTCTAGCCCAAAACATATTGATTATCCACGACAAATAAATAATATTTCAGGTACTTTAGATTTTTTTTTCTTTAGGGTACATACGGTATGTAACATACCCTTTTCGGAACGGAACTCCATCTCAAAAACGCTTACTATCTCTACAGCGCGTGTTCGAATCCCGCTGACGTTGTCTAAGTGATTGTCTTAGTGATTGCTTGAGTGATAAAACACCGATAAAATTTAGCGGTTCCATTATCAAGACCCTTGCCTATAATCATATTCAATATAATCACTAAGACAACATAAGTGGGATTCGAACACGCGCTAAAGAGATAGTGAGCGTTTTTGAGATGGAGTTCCGTTCCGAAAAGGATACGAGAAAATATGATATATTCAATTTTCAGTGCGGACATCCCAACTGGAGGTTATTTGGCTGACCACCGTACCAATTTGAATAAGACAATTGTTTCGAAAAAGCCCGATTTAGTTTTTCTTTCAAATTCGCCACAACGGCCCATTGAAAACGCCCGGACTATTATATTGATAAATTAATTCATAAGATTGATTTTACTGACGTTTTGTGCATTAAGACATCTTTAAAGTAATGATATTTTCGGAAAATAACATTAATGTGAACTCGAGCAGTATCTAGAACTTACAAACGTTTTTGTGAATTTTTGACTTTTTGTGCTTACAAAATTTTGGTGTGGCCCATTTTGGAGTAAATTACGAAGTAGTTCTCATCTTTTTGAATATTCAAAGTAGTTCGTCCACCCTTATAGGAGAGGGGGTTAAAGGTACGAAAGTAAAGGGGCGCTTAAGAGACCCTGGGTTGCTGCAAAAGCCTCAGAGGTCAATTAAACAGATCAAGGGCGTTAAGGGGGTGGGGAAAGCAACTTTTTTAAGGCATTTACAAATAACAAATCGAAAATAAAAATATTTTTCCTTACTAAGTCGACACCGAGAAATTTAATGGTTTTAACCAGAAATCCGTATCTGCTCTAGAATTTTCAAAGTCAACCGCATTTTTAGCTGTGTTGCTAACAGTGAAAAACAAAAATAAACATGTTTCCTAGTAAATCAATTACGAGGAATTTGATGGTCAAAACGAAAAGTTTCTATCTGCTCTAGAAATTTTCGAAAAAATTTAGAAAAAAATTTTTAGAGTAAATTTGAATTTTAACTTCTAGCATTCTATTTTTCGAATTCATTTGCGAATCAAATCGAAATAAAATTGTTTATTTTAGTTTTTGACAAACCGTTACTTTTTATGCTGTGGGAAAATGCATAATTTGAACCAGGGGGCATACTATAATCTCCCGAACTATAGATAATCTCCCGAAATAATATGTC